>OX380342.1:712068-1217271 GCA_947425015.1 Pterostichus niger
TTTAGCTAGTTTATAAGAAAGAAACAAAATTGTTTTATTGTAAATTAATTTTAGCTAGTTTATAAGAAAGAAACAAAATTGTTTTATTGTAAATTAATTTTAGCTAGTTTATAAGAAAGAAACAAAATTGTTTTATTGTAAATTAATTTTAGCTAGTTTATAAGAAAGAAACAAAATTGTTTTATTGTAAATTAATTTTAGCTAGTTTATAAGAAAGAAACAAAATTGTTTTATTGTAAATTAATTTTAGCTAGTTTATAAGAAAGAAACAAAATTGTTTTATTGTAAATTAATTTTAGCTAGTTTATAAGAAAGAAACAAAATTGTTTTATTGTAAATTAATTTTAGCTAGTTTATAAGAAAGAAACAAAATTGTTTTATTGTAAATTAATTTTAGCTAGTTTATAAGAAAGAAACAAAATTGTTTTATTGTAAATTAATTTTAGCTAGTTTATAAGAAAGAAACAAAATTGTTTTATTGTAAATTAATTTTAGCTAGTTTATAAGAAAGAAACAAAATTGTTTTATTGTAAATTAATTTTAGCTAGTTTATAAGAAAGAAACAAAATTGTTTTATTGTAAATTAATTTTAGCTAGTTTATAAGAAAGAAACAAAATTGTTTTATTGTAAATTAATTTTAGCTAGTTTATAAGAAAGAAACAAAATTGTTTTATTGTAAATTAATTTTAGCTAGTTTATAAGAAAGAAACAAAATTGTTTTATTGTAAATTAATTTTAGCTAGTTTATAAGAAAGAAACAAAATTGTTTTATTGTAAATTAATTTTAGCTAGTTTATAAGAAAGAAACAAAATTGTTTTATTGTAAATTAATTTTAGCTAGTTTATAAGAAAGAAACAAAATTGTTTTATTGTAAATTAATTTTAGCTAGTTTATAAGAAAGAAACAAAATTGTTTTATTGTAAATTAATTTTAGCTAGTTTATAAGAAAGAAACAAAATTGTTTTATTGTAAATTAATTTTAGCTAGTTTATAAGAAAGAAACAAAATTGTTTTATTGTAAATTAATTTTAGCTAGTTTATAAGAAAGAAACAAAATTGTTTTATTGTAAATTAATTTTAGCTAGTTTATAAGAAAGAAACAAAATTGTTTTATTGTAAATTAATTTTAGCTAGTTTATAAGAAAGAAACAAAATTGTTTTATTGTAAATTAATTTTAGCTAGTTTATAAGAAAGAAACAAAATTGTTTTATTGTAAATTAATTTTAGCTAGTTTATAAGAAAGAAACAAAATTGTTTTATTGTAAATTAATTTTAGCTAGTTTATAAGAAAGAAACAAAATTGTTTTATTGTAAATTAATTTTAGCTAGTTTATAAGAAAGAAACAAAATTGTTTTATTGTAAATTAATTTTAGCTAGTTTATAAGAAAGAAACAAAATTGTTTTATTGTAAATTAATTTTAGCTAGTTTATAAGAAAGAAACAAAATTGTTTTATTGTAAATTAATTTTAGCTAGTTTATAAGAAAGAAACAAAATTGTTTTATTGTAAATTAATTTTAGCTAGTTTATAAGAAAGAAACAAAATTGTTTTATTGTAAATTAATTTTAGCTAGTTTATAAGAAAGAAACAAAATTGTTTTATTGTAAATTAATTTTAGCTAGTTTATAAGAAAGAAACAAAATTGTTTTATTGTAAATTAATTTTAGCTAGTTTATAAGAAAGAAACAAAATTGTTTTATTGTAAATTAATTTTAGCTAGTTTATAAGAAAGAAACAAAATTGTTTTATTGTAAATTAATTTTAGCTAGTTTATAAGAAAGAAACAAAATTGTTTTATTGTAAATTAATTTTAGCTAGTTTATAAGAAAGAAACAAAATTGTTTTATTGTAAATTAATTTTAGCTAGTTTATAAGAAAGAAACAAAATTGTTTTATTGTAAATTAATTTTAGCTAGTTTATAAGAAAGAAACAAAATTGTTTTATTGTAAATTAATTTTAGCTAGTTTATAAGAAAGAAACAAAATTGTTTTATTGTAAATTAATTTTAGCTAGTTTATAAGAAAGAAACAAAATTGTTTTATTGTAAATTAATTTTAGCTAGTTTATAAGAAAGAAACAAAATTGTTTTATTGTAAATTAATTTTAGCTAGTTTATAAGAAAGAAACAAAATTGTTTTATTGTAAATTAATTTTAGCTAGTTTATAAGAAAGAAACAAAATTGTTTTATTGTAAATTAATTTTAGCTAGTTTATAAGAAAGAAACCCTGAAATGAATTTCAAATTCAATTGAATTGACGTAGTTCACAAATTTGCCAATAGATGGCAGCACCGGTCAAAAATTAAATTAATTATTTAACTTAGTTCACAAATTCACCAACAGATGGCAGCACCAGTCCTAAAATAAAAATGGTGGGAAAAAGATTTAAAAAACAACAATGTATGTATAACTATAAATATATTTATTATCATTTTAAAGTAATGGACAAATGTTACTAATATTTTATTTCACAATTATTATTACAAGTTAACTACAAGTACATTTTATTTATAATACAAACTATTTTTTAAATAAATTAATTTAGAATAAGTCTCTTTAAAACATAATTATTCTTGAAGTATAAGACGTATTGCAATAAGATGTATGTTTTCGCAAACAACTTATTGCAATATTTCTTATTCTTAAAGAATAATTATGTTTTAAATAGAGTTATTGTAAACTTATCTATTTAAATCTCTTCAATACACATTTATTCTTTAAGAATAAGAAATATTGTAATAAGATATATGTTAACTTATTACAATGGGTACCAAATTTCTTATTCTTAAACAATAAATATGTGTTAAACAAAGTTATTGTAAACTATCTATTTAAAACATATTTGTTATTATTTTTACATATTTAATTACAATAATATTATTTACTTATTTATCTTAAACAATAAAAACTATATTTTAAATTAAATAATTAACAATAAATCTCTTCAATACACATTTATTCTTTAAGAATAAGAAATATTGTAATAAGATATATGTTAACTTATTACAATGGGTACCCAATTTCTTATTCTTAAACAATAAATATGTGTTAAACAAAGTTATTGTAAACTATCTATTTAAAACATATTTGTTATTATTTTTACATATTAAATTACAATAATATTATTTACTTATTTATCTTAAACAATAAAAACTATATTTTAAATTAAATAATTCACAATAAATCTTTTCAAACGATATTTATTCTTTAAGAATAAAGAATATTGTAATAAGATGTATGTATGTATGTATAACTTATTACAATAGGTATCTATTTCTTATTCTTAAAGAATAAATATGTGTTAAACAAAGGTATTGTCAACTATCTACTTAAAATATATTTATTTATTATCATTAGTAAATATCAATTCTGTCAGTGTTCCCAATTTTTTAAAAGAAATCAATTTAATTATTATAATGGAAACTTTTAGAATTAATACTTTGATACAATTATTTTGGGTAAAAGTATTTCATTATCTTTATTTACAAAATATGTTGACTGTTAGTATAAATAATCAATGGAGGATGATTTGATTAACTTTATTTAAATCGGTCATAAGTTGTTTAGAGAATAATATTTAAAATAAAACTGATTCAAATTTATTTATATCAATCATTTACTTGAAATATATTTGTATAAAATAATGCCGGAATGTTTAACAAAGAAAAATCTAGTTAATCATCCGTAATTTGTTTGTTTTTTTATACTAACTGTCTCTGTATCACAATGTTTCAGTAGCTGACAATCTGCTAATGTTGCAATAAAAAATATATATGTATGTATAATAAATTGTCAGCTAGCAAAGTATTGTGTTACAGATGAGAACGATTCATCATTATAATTTTAAAGTGAATCATTCATTATTATATAGTTTAAACAAATAATAAATATGTTGTAAAGATAATTATTATACATAGCATCACGCTATATCTTATTAAATAGGGTAACACGAACCCCTGAAACATTCAGTCATCCTTGCTTCAACCACATGCTCAATCTACCATCAACTCTTCATACATAAATACATACATATACATTCATAAATTCTTTCATACAAGTTCATTCATATCTTCCATTCGACACACGTTCCACATTCCTAAACTATCTCATCTGACTTATACTCACTCTTTCAACAACATTCATGTCAATCTCAGAGTCATCATACAACATACACCAATGTATTCTGAACAAATGTTCCCAGAGCACCTTGCATCCCACTGATACTCTTTTTTCAATCTCTCAATTAATACGTGTATACCTCGATCACATACTACCCTAATATACAAACACATTCATTTCATCTCCAATCTCACATCATCCATCACCGAAACATTGCAATCGCTCTTCTCAAACACTAATACATTCATCATTTCAATTAATGAAGCTGTTTGTATTCGGCGAAACGTGATTTAAAATTAATAAATAAAAACACTTGGTTATGCAAACACTTATATGTAGTTCAAATACAAACTAACTCTGTTAATAGAGAGAGGGAGGTTTTGGGAATTTACTTTCATTCCAATTTTCAAACTTCTAGACATCATTAAAAACAGCTTGAAGTTAACCATGTAACTTTAAACTTGCTGGAAGTTTGTCTACAAACAAATTATTTTTGCTCTTTGGTGACATTTGTAATTAACAAAATGAGGGTCTTTATTATCTGAAATATTCATCAACAATTTTGAGAATATATTCCTCAATTCCAATAAATACCTCTTAAAATATTTACATTTTTGGTATAGATATATCGACGATGTTTACACCAGGATCAACAACTACTAAATGTCCTTAATTCATTTGATTAAAATACATAATTCACCACTGAAGTGAAAGTTAATAAAAGCATAAATATCTTGGCCATTACTATCCAACACATTAACAATAAATTTAATTTTAATATTTACAGGAAACCCACTAATTTGTATCACCCATGTAATATAAAGCTAGCAAGATTTTATAATTTATCTGATGATCTGAATTATAATCATTTTAAATATTGCAGCAAACAATGGTTACAGTGCAGAAATCACTGTGAAGCTAATAAATAAGAAAACTAGATCAATTACAAGAAATTAATTTTATCCTGTACACTTTGAAACTAGATCTAAAGCAATTTATTAACAATTAAATTATGTTAATGGCATGAATCGTAGTATAGCCAAGAATTGGAGGAAATTTGACAATATATACTAATAATAATAATCTAATTAATAAAGACCCTTTGTTAAATTCTGTAGCAAATTAAATGTAAAGATTGTGAATTTGTTTATATAGAGCAAACAGGACGAAGTTTCCAGACTAGATTTAAAGAGTATTGTTATAATTATATGATCAAAAGTACCCAGTCTAATCTAGCTAAACACTTGATAGATTTTTATCATAAAAGTTCTATATGTAATTTGTCAGTTTTACATAAAAAAGGAAAGGATATCGATTCACTTTCCTTGAAGCTTTTAAAATTAAGAAAGCCGTTAGGGCCGACCAGAAACTAATGAATGAATATTTAGATGTTCTAAACTCAACTTTCATAGACGTTGTCATTAAAGGAAATTCCCTAAACAGTCCCTCTCTCTATTAACAATGTGTTTGTATTTGTACAATATATAAGTGTTTGTAAACCACATATCTACCTTCTGACGATGGCACAACTGCTGAAATTGTGCAATAAATGTTATTGCCAAATTTATAAAACTAAATACTAAGTGGTTTAATTTATTAATTTTACTAACACATTATCATTAATTAACATTATTGAAATCGTTTTCTGCTTCATTTATTGAAATCATTTACAACATCATCATCCACACCAGGTAACGCAGACACTACCGCAGCCTCGCTACCTTCAAACACTCTAACTGCGTGCGCGCATTTCCAATCATCAGGAGTCAAATAACCTCTCACCTCCATACATCAACATCTCATTCAAGCCGGGAGCCTTGCCATTCTTTAGACGCAACATCATTCTCACCTCTAACATTTTCTCTTGCAATTTCACTACAATCATTCAGTCCATTTACGCTACCATACAAACCCCTAAAATACTCACACCATCTATTCCTAACATCTGGTTCATTCCACAATATAATTCACCATTCATTCATTCGTTTATTTACTCAACAGACATATCTCTAACATCCTCATTATACACCCTCATTCACTAACTTTTATTCAGACGTATACGCGACACCATCTAATAAACTTCTCATGCTCGGATTTTCAGTGGGAGTTTAAACTTCAATTTAGTTGAACCTTGAACTTGAGCCTGAACATTTTTTTGTTTATAACTTGTCAAATTAATCTAGTTCAGCTGAACCTAAACTGAATGTCTAAATAATTTATGGTGTTGTGTAATTTGGGATTCTGAGGAAATTATAATCATTGCCTTGTTTACCAAAATTCAGTTTATATTCTGTCACAGGTAAAATAAGAAATATATTTATATACACATGATGGAAAATATTAAAAGAGCTGCAAATTTTTCCACCAATGAAGTTGAATTATTAATAGATTTAGTGAGAGTTAAAAACATGTATAGAATGAAAAAAAAAACTGATAAAAGTATTGTGTTAAGAGGAAGAAAAATGTTGGGAGGAAATTTCTGCCTCATTTAATACTGTAGGGCCAAAATTTTAAACGTTCTCTAGTCCAAAGATAAAAATATTAATAATGTAAAAGATTAAATTTAAGTTCTACGTCAGGTACGCGTTCATTCAAATTCAAGCACAAGTTTAATTAATTTTAAAAAGAGAAAAATAATAGGGGCAGACAATTAAAAATTGGTGCAAATTGGCAAAAAAAAGAGGAATACGTAAAATTACAAATTAACTCAATAAAAAAAGAATTAAATTGTATATGAAATAGTATATAGAAAAGTGTATATTGTAATATATTTCTAATGATACCCTTCTGACGGTTTTACTATATTTCTAATTATTTTAGGTCTTCTAACACGACCAAGTCGCTCAACAAAATTGTGACAAATAATTATGACATATAAATGTCAGAATGTATTGAAAAACCGAGCATCAATCATTCATCACACAGAATAAAATCAATCACTCTCTGTCCATTTTCACTTACATTCTTCCTTGTATAAAATTGCTCTATTTTATATTAATTTAAAACAACATATTTATTACTGTTTTCAACCGACTTTTACCCAAATAATTTAAAAAAGGAATAATTTAAATGAGCACCGAAATCATTGTATCTTAAATAATCAATAAGACCTGTGTTGCTCTTGCCAGAAATATATTTATTAAACACCAAAAATATATATTTCTAGTTAAATTATATTTTGATAGTCTGAAATAATTAAATGAATACTAAAAATAATAATTAGGCATAAAAATTACTAACTGATCTTTAAATATAATAGTAAATAAGCTTCATGGAAAATTAAATGCTAATATGGCAAATAGCAAATACAAATATTTGATATTTAAATTGATAAACAGATTAGTAAAGTCTAGTATTTTGGATATCGAACATGAATTATTTAGAGCTGATATTTTGGTGCTCGATTAAATACAACCCACTTAAAACTAATAATTATCTTATATTGATGTTGGAGGCAGCGGTCTTGACGACATCCTGCGTTGGTTTTGCAGTCATCTTCTGATGTGTTTGAAGAGAAGCTGTTGATTCTGTTGCTGATGAATCTTCCCAGCATTTGATGTAATCACCAACAGGAAACGTTGGTTTTCTTCATTCACCACCGCACCTAACAACAAAATATTATTAGAAACAAGTACAAATACTCCTTGAAAAACAGTAAGTTTTCAATGATGGTGTCCTTCTTCTCCCTACCTACCCTATCTTACCTAAGTTTTTGTCAAAGACTAGCTACGAATCTACGACAAAGCAACCGCGAAACGCTATGATGGGGCCCCACGTGGGGCCAGCGTTTTGTGGTGGACAATACAAAACATCCGATATCGACTCGTGAGGTTGATTACACATCAAACCCACGATAGATATCACAATATCAATTCGTAAAATTGATTTATGGAAATAAATCAACCCCACGATAGATATTGTTCTAACCAATTTCGATTCGTAAAATTGATTTATAGTAATAAATCAACCCCACGAAAAGAACTATCCAGTTGTTAGGAAGGCCTTCTAACAAGGCAGAAACTAAGCTAACTAAATTTAAATGTACGTAGAGATAAAAGACACGATATTGACTCGTGAATATGATCTTATAGTATAACTATAAATCATATCCACGATAAGATATCGGTCAAGTGTTAGGAAGAACCTGAAAGAGAATCACATTTTACGTAGTCTTCAATAAAGGTGCCATCTTTTTCTCCCTACCTACCCTATCTTACCTAAGTTTTTGCCAACGACTAGCTACGAATCTACGACAAAGCAACCGAAGCGTGCTTGTCAAGTTAGCAAAAACGTTGAGCATATTCCGTGCCCACGACCTCTCGGTTCACCGCCTACCAACCTACCCGACTGCTGGGAAGATTTCGCAGTGCTCGAACAGTCGAATTATGTCTAGATCTCCCAATGACTCATTGGACAATATGGTTCCTGTGATTCGATAACTCGACCACCCAAGGCATCGGCTTACACCTTCTAGCTACACTCAGCAGCACGATCGCGAGGGACTCGCCCCACCCGCATCGCGAAACGCTTACAAACTTGCCTCCTGGTGGTGATGGTATGTATGTTGAGGCCCCACGTGGGGCCAGCGTTTTGTGGTGGAAAATACAAAATACACGATATCGACTCGTGAGGTTGATTTCAAATCAAACCCACGATAGATATCGATCTACACAATTTCGATTCGTAAAATTGATTTATAGTAATAAATCAACCCCACGAAAAGAACTACACACAGTTAGGATGGCCTCCTATTAAGGCAGCAACTAACTAACTAAATTAAAATGTACGTAGTGAGTGAACAATAAAAACAAACACGATATCGACTCAAGAAGTTGATCTTATAATATAACTATAAATCAAGCCCACGATACGATATCGGTTATGAAGTTATGAAGGCCTTTAAATAAGGCAGACAAAAGTTAAATTACACGACGATGTTTGTTGGGCAAGTGAACAAACACAAACTTCTTCATAATGTTCATTTTTCCTTGTTGCAGCCACGGAGCGCCTAAAATTTATGACACACTCACAACCAATGAATGAAATTAAAGTGAATTTGAAACATACACAACATATACACATCTAACATACACTTCAAATACAATATTACTCTACTGTTATTATTATTATAAATTATTATTGTAATTGTTATATTTTTATTTAGTATAAACAAAAGTAAAATAATAACGTTACTATAATTTAGCAATTTACTTTTAAGATGTTAAACAAAGATTTATCAAATCAAACAATAAATTAATTTAAAAGACAGCAGAAGTATGTCAAGGCTGTGTCTCAATAAAATTGTAAATAAACTATTCATAATTACTTTCCTCATTTTGTCACGGACTACATACTTTTTAGATTAATTAAAATATAAATAAATAACACGTTTACTTATCTTTTGTTCCTGAACTGTGTGATTCTGTTAACAAGTGAAGCAACTGGTAGACAGCGTGGAAAACCTGGGCATGGGGCTCGACTCCCAGGACTGAATGCCGAATTCAGCTAATTTGCGTAAACTGCAAAAAAGAATTTAAAATGAGCACCACCTATCATCAACAATACTAAACACGATCTTTAAAAGTAATTTTTAATATCCAAGAATAGTAAATAAGCTTCTCGGAAAATCAACAAACAAAAAATTATATGTTTAAACCAATTGTGAATATCACTAATAATTTGCACAGAACATCCACGAATCAGTTTTCCACAAACTCTCATTCCAACACACGATCCTCACATCAATAATGTTTATTTTTTAATTAATTATTTTCCGGAGAGGGATGAAAATATAGTCAATAGATGAGGAATTGAATTTTCAAATACGGGTTAACTGGTTACTAAATTACAGCCGTTTTTAAAACATGTCAAATTTGTAAATGTTGTATTTAAAGTTACGGAAAAACTGTCGTTCATATTTTCTCTCAAAAAAAATCAATAAAATTAGCCACGTTTACAGACAAAACTATAGGCAGTCCAAATTTTCAATCCTCTTTAAATTTAAAAGATACATTCCATTTAAATATTATAAAGAAAACTTTTAAAACTCATATATATTTGGAATATTGAAAACAAAATTACCCAAAAGGATAAAAGTGTTTGAACCGATCATAAATTGTTTAGAGAAAAATACTTAAAATAAAAGTGATTAAAATTTATTTATATCTATCATTTACTTGAAATATATTTGTATAAAATAATGCCGGAACGTTTAACATTGAAAAATCTAATTTAATCATCCGTAATTTGTTTTTTATACTAACTGTCACTGTATCACAATATTTCAGTAGCTGATAATATGCTAACGTTTATGGAATAATTTAAATGAGCACCGAAATCATTTTATCAATAAAAACTGTAATTGCTCTGACCAGAAATAATTCAATGAATATTAAAAAATATAAATGAACATCAGAAATATTAAACAATCTTAAAATATAATTTTTAATATCTACGAATAGTAAATAAGCTTCCCGGATTAAATTAAATGACAATAGCAAAACTAAATATTTAGTGTTGAAATTGAGAAACAGATTAGCAGACTCTAGTTATTTGGGTACCGATTATGAATAATTTAGGGCAGAAATTTTAGTGCTCGGTTAAATACAATTTAAAAATAATAATTTTCTTACATGTTGCGAGTAGCAGACTTGACGACATTCTATGTTGATTTTGCAGCCATCTTCTGATATATTTGAAAAGAAAATGTTGACTTCTGTCGCTGATCATTCTTTCCAGCATGTGATGTAATCACCAAAACTTTTAGTAGAAGACTTTGGCTTTCTTCGCTGCCGCAACTAACAAATACAACAACAAAATAATTAGAAACAATTACAAATAATATTTTTAAAATAGTAATTTAAATTGATTTTCTCAAACCTCGAGCTTATTTTTTGAGTATTCGTAGAGAGTGGTTTTATACCGGATGGTTAGAAAAACAGTTTTTTCCTATGCATTGCTCCCCAAATTATTTTAGAGAAAATTGTTTCAAATAAATGTTGTAGAGCATAAAATTCTATACTTGAATCAATAAACAAGATTAATTTCACATGCTTTATAACTGCAGAAATTAGATTTGAAAATTGACAAAATTGCAGTTTAATAGTACTAGCTATTACCTATTATGTATATATAAATTCTCTTTTAAATACAAATACGTAATTGTTTTAAGTGATAAATTATTAATTCTATAATTTTTTCCAGTTTTTAAAATAAAATAAATTGAAATATTATAAAGAAAACTTTTAGAACTAATAATTTAAATATTGGAAACAATTATTTTGTGTAAACGTATTTCATTATTTTTATTCATAAATTACAATCATCGTTTAAACAAATAATCGATAAAGAGTGATTTGATTAGCTTTAATTTTCTGCTTTGAATCGGTTATAAATTGTTTAAACAAAAATATATTTAAAATAAAAGTACTACAAATTTATTTATATCCATCTCATATTTCAAATATTTTTATCCGCTCTCTGCTTATTATAAATTATAAATTTAAAAACAACATACTTATTACTGTTTTTAGCAGACTTTTACCTAAATAATTAAAAAAGGGAATAATTTAAATGAGCACCGAAATCATTTTATCAAAAATAACAAATAAGAACAGTGTTACTCATATCAAAAACATATTTACTAAACAATAAAAATATATTATTAGCCAGGCAAAATTATATTTTAATTAATTAATTAACTAATTAATTAAGTGAATACTAAAAATAATAATCAAAAATTATAAACGATCTCTCCAAGCAATTTTTAATAAATATCCAAGAATAGTAAATAAGTTTTCCGGAAAATTAAATGGCAATGGAAAAAATAAATATTTGTGTACAAATTGATAAACAGATTAGTAGACTCTAGTTTTTAAATATCGATAATGAACAATTTAAGACTTAAATTTGGTGCTCGATTAAATACAACCCCATTGAAAAATAATAATTTTCTTACATTTTTGATGCGAACAGCGGACTTGAAATTCTGCATTGAGTTTGCAATCATCTTCTATATGTTTGAAGATAAGATGTTTGACTCAGTTGATGATGTCCACGATGATAAGAATACCAGCTGCTTTAAGATGTATGTTGTATGTTGAAGCTGCAGGAGATGATTCCAAGTCCATGATGTCCCTATACACATAAAAACAATGTATTAGTAATGTAAAATAGATAAAAACATACAATTTAGCAAAAATGTGAAGCATATTCCATGCCCCCGACCTCTCGGTTAACAGACTACCAACCTACCCGGCTTCTGGGAATTATGTCTATAATTTCTCAATGACTCATTGGGCCGCTCCATCCCGACGCGAAACGCATATCAAAGGGAAAGTTATGAAGGCCTTCTAATAAGGCAGAAATTTATTTATATTAATAGTACGTAGCCATCTTGACACTACGACGTTTGTTTGGCAAGTGAAAGAGCTTGTGCTCGTTTGTCTAGCACCGACACAACTTACGTAAAAAAACCACTACGATAATTACAATGTACTAGAGAGATATAGACTACTTAGATAATAGCGTATATTGTATATTTTATGTTGTTGCAGGTTCGGACGGAATAATTTTTTTTTACTTTTAATATTATTAATTAATAATAATAATAATTATTATTATTGTATTTTAATTGATAACAAGTAAAATCATTGTAATATATGTATTATTTGTTTTTGAATAAAGTAAATATTAACATCTCAATAATAAGCATTTACTTTTAAAACGATAAACAAATATTTATCACATCAAAAATACTCAACATAAATAGTTATTTGTGTATTAGGAGCGTAAAGTGATGCTTTGTTCCTCTTGCACTATGACAGCTCTCGTCTTCGGCTCGCGCTGCAATTACCGTGCTTGAGTAACAAATTATTAAAAATCGTATACGTACTGAAAATAAATTCGTTCTGTCAACTGTCAATATGACAAGTTTCTGATTTGTTTGTATCCCTGGTAATTATTGTAATAAGAACACATTTAATATCTTTTTCGCGCGTTGCCATTGAAGACGCAACTTGGTGTTTAATTGCATCTGATTTATTTTCGTTGACTACATACTTTTTAGACTATGTTATGTTAGTATTTATTTTTAATATTTAATATGTCAAATACTCATACACCGAGTGTACTGTTTTTGAAATATAAAATATACAATAGTAAATTTTTAATTTGGCGATAGTATATTCCCTATAGATTTTAGAACAAAGGTGCAAATACAAAACATGTTCAGAATTAAAAAACTGCATGCAATGAGTACAATTCTGTCACAAAATAGAGGTAAATTTAAATTGTGTTTGCAATTTGTTGAGCGTTTATAAAGCCAGTATCTAGTTTAGGAAATTAGAGATAATAATAATAATAATAACAATATAAATTTACATAACATTATGTCCCTAATTCGAAGCAGTAAATTCCGAAAATTCTACTAAAAAAAAAACTTCAGTGCCTTACTGTTTACGTAAATTGTTAATTATTATTTTAATAATTAAAAAAGATTTAACACTAAACTGAACCTTAAATTAATTTATCTGTGGATTTGATATTATATACATATTTAAACCAAATGTAAATATCACTAATAATTTTCCCCTGCGACATTCACACTCATCAGATTCATCCAAGAGTCAGTTTTCGACAAACATTCTCATCTCAACCCACTATCCTCGTTTCAATAACGTTAATATGGTTAAATATAGTTAAAAAGATAGAGAATACAAAATTCAAAACTAATTTAAATTTCGTTACTGGTTTAAAAGTTAAAACATGACAATTATACAAATCAAAGAATTTTTCTTCATAAATTGACATTTTTTAAATGCCTAAGGACTTTTAAGAGTTGAATATATGGTCAAGTATAATTCAAGGAGTGGGAAATACAGTCGTTTAAAACATGTCAAATTTGTAAATGTTGTTTCCAAAGTTAGTCACATTTACAAACAAAACTATAGGCAGTCCAAATTATCGCACATCTTCAAATTTTAAAAAAATACATTCCATTTAAATATTGTAAAGAAAACTTTTAGAATAACAATCTACTAGCATTATCATTAAGAAAATATCTAGTTACTATTCACCATTATTATTTTAAAGTGAAAATGAATTTATCTTATAAATACTCAAATAAATGTTAGACAAATTATAAATATATTGAAAAGATAATAAATATAAATATAGTAATTATTATTGTTTTTAATATACTTTTACCCAAATAATTAAAAAAAATAAATAACAATTTTCTTACATTGAGCAGCGGACTTAATATTCGATCTCGGTTTTGTGAAGATGATAATGTCCATGATGAGCACCAGCTTACAAGCTTGGGTGACATTGTCCAGGATGGCAGCAGCTCCAATGACACTGGTATAAACATCAGCTGCTCCAAGATAATGCTGAGGCCGCTGAAGATGCTTGCAGGTTCCGTGATGTCCCTATAAACATAAAAACAATGTATTAGTAACATAGAATAACACCCTTCATACTGTTTATTTTATGTCATAGTCATAATAACTTTTGAGAGTGAGTATACTATGGGTTGAACATACAGTTGAGTATATCATTCAAGAGATGTAGAAATACATTTTTAAAACTGTTTTCAATTAGCTTTACTTGTTTAAAAGTTACAACTGTGTCATTCAGATTTCCATGCGCCATTTTATTATTTCTACGAGAAATAGGATTGACATCGAGAGCTGTTGATAATTTAGTGACACGTTAGTCGAAACCTAGTAGAGATTTATGTTTGCAGATTGTTTCAATGGATTCCTAGGATTTATTTACTAAAGAAATTAATTTACACGATATTTGATTCAATGTTAAAAAAATAGGAAACCGTAAAAAGTTGGAAATCTGAAGAAAATAAGGAATTTCGCTTTTCCAAAGGCTATATCTTAAAAACCATCCAATTTAACGTAATTTACAATATCAAAAATGCTTATAGTAGAATATTAATCGTCCAACAAAATTATTTAGGGCAAGGGCTCAATTAAATGGTACACAGATGTACGGAACGTAGGTTTATACTGAAACCAATCCATTCATCAGATTCATCAAAGAACCAATCTTCAACAAACATTTTCATAATAAAAATATGATTAAATACACTTCAAAAGATGGAGAATTCAAAATTTAAAACCAATTTCAATTATTTTTACTAGTTTAAAAGTTACAGCCGTTTAAAAAATGTTCAATTGTACATGTTTCAGTCGACATTTTATTATTTCTCTCAGAAAAATAATAAAATTAATCATATTTACAGCCAATTTAAATTTTAAAAGATACACTCACTTGAAAAAGTAATGGAAGTGAAACGTCCGGACACTCCATCAAATGTCAAGTCCCCGGGGCCATCATCTCCATTGGTGGTTCCTCGGTTCAGATTCTCGGTAGACTTCTTACAGCTGTTCAAAGTCACCTAAATTAACACAGAGCAAGTGTCAAAGATATAAATTTTTCAAAAACCAGTCGAGTAGAAATAAATTTTAAAAAGCAATGGCTGGTAGCACAAGCTCTGTTTTTGCTTGTTTTAAGAGCAGTGTTTTTAGGTTTGTTAAAACCGTGCTCTTAGAATACCCCAAAACAGAGCTTGTTCTACCAGCCAATGTCTCTTGTGTTAGGATGTTGTAATTAATTAATTAATTAATTAATTAATTGAAAGTATAATTATATCATCACATCTTTTAACCATTATTGGGTTGTTAGTGGTGAAATTTGTATATCATTGTTTTAAATGATGATAAATAGGTACAATCAAATTTAAATATTGTTAAGAAAACTTTTAGAACTGTTATATTTTAAATATTGGAAATAATTACCCAAAAGGGTAAAAGTATTTGAATAACATTATTTACAAAATACAATGACCGCTAGTAAAAAGAAAAATACTTGTAATAAAAGTGATAGAAATATAGTTGCTCACCCAAGTTTTTTTAAAACCAGTCGAGGAGAAATACATTTTAAATAGTAATGTCTTTTGTGTAAGGATGTTGTAATTAATTAATTGAAAGTATAATTACATCATCACACCTTTTACCCATTATTGGATCAAATCACAGCCACCAAAGATATTAGTGGTGAAATTTGTAGGTCATTGTTTTAAATGATGATAAATAGGTACAATCAAATTTAAATATTGTAAAGAAAACTTTTAACTCTTATATATTTTAAATATTGGAAACAATTACCCAAAAGAGTAAAAGTATTTGATTAACTTTATTTACAAAATACAATGATCGCTAGTATAAATAATAGTTGAAGGATGATTTAATTAAATTTATTTTTTTGCTTTGAATCGATCATAAATTGTTTAGAGAAAAATACTTAAAATAAAAGTAATTCAAATTTATTTACATCAATCATTTACTTGAAATATATTTTTATAAAATAATGCCGGAACGTTTAACAATGAAAAATCTAGTTAATCATCCGTAATTTGTTTTTTATTTTTTTTATACTAACTATCACTGTATCACAATTTGTCAGTAGCTGATAATCTGCTAATGTTACAATAAAAAATAACTAGCAAAGTATTGTGTTATAGATGATAACGATTCATCATTATAATTTTAAAGTGAATCATTCATTATTATATAATTTAAACAAATAATATATATGTTGTAAAGATAATTATTATACATAGCATCACGCTATATCTGATTAAATGGGGTAACACGAACCCCTGAAACATTCAGTCATCCTTGCTGTGTCTCAATAAAATTGTACACAAATTATTCGTAATTTCTTTTCTCATTTTTTATAGTAATTAAAATATAAATAAATTACACTTTTACTTATCTTTTGTTCCTGAACTGTGTGATTCTGAATCAATTGAAGCAACCGGGTACAGCGTGGACAACCAAGCCGGCCCAGACACTTGGGTATCGGTATATAGTTATGAAGGCCTTTAAACAATGCAGATATTTAATGAAGTTACATATCACATTTTTACACGACGACGTTTGTTTGGCAAGTGAACAAACATACTTCATAATGTTTATTTCATGTTACTGCAGGCACGGAGTTTATAATTAATTAGCTATTAATTGGTTACATAACGCGTAACCTATACAAGAAATTTACCTTGAAACATATACAAATCTATAATTCAAATACAATATTTATCATTTTCCTTTTAATATTATTATAAATTATTGTTATATTTTTATTTATAAATAAAATTAAAATAATAACGTTTCTATAATTTAGCATTTACTTTTAAAACGGTAAACAAATATTTATCACATCAAACAATACTCAACATAAAATAATATTTCATCGTTTACCAGAATTATTCAGGCCAGTTATATAAAAATAAGTTTACGTAAGACACCAGATGTACGGAAAGTATGTAAAGGCCGTGTCACAATAAAATTATAAACAAATTATTCACAATTTCTTTTCTCATTTGTTAGGCTATTTAAAATATAAATAAATTACACTTTTACTTATCTTTTGTTCCTGAACTGTGTGATTCTGCAACAATTGAAGCAACCGGTGTACAGCGTGGACAACCAAGCCGGCCCAGACACTTGGGTATCGGTATATAGTTATAAAGGCCTTTAAACAAGGCAGATATTCAATGAAGTTAAATATCACATCTTTACACGACGACGTTTGTTTGGCAAGTGAACAAACGCACTTCATAATGTTTATTTCATGTTACAGCAGGCACCGAGCAACTAATTGGTTACCAACTCATAACCAATTAATGAAATTTACCTTGAAACATACACAACATATACAACTCTACACTTATCAAATTCAATATTTATCATTTTACTTTTAATATTATTATAAATCATTATTGTTATATTTTTATTTATAAACAAAAGTAAAATAATAACGTTTCTATAATTTAGCATTTACTTTTAAAACGGGAAATAAATATTTATCACGTCAAACAATACTCAACATAAAATAATATTTTATCGTTCACCACAATTATTCAGGCCAGTTATAGATATCTAAATTTACGTAAGACACCAGATGTATGGAAAGTATGTCAAAGTCGTGTCTCAATAAAATTATAAACAAATTAGTCATAATTTCTTGGACTACATACTAATTAAAATATAAATAAATGACACTTTTACTTATCTTTTGTTCCTAAACGGTGTGATACAGCAACAAGTGACGCGGTGGACAACGTGGACAACCAAGCTGGTCCAGACACTTGGGCATATATATTTTCCGATGATACAGACACTGTATTGATCACTTAAGCTTTTCTCAATGCCAGTCGATGAGCTAAAAGTAAGAAATTAAATCAAACAAATAAATAATTTCCTATAATATACGATCAAATATGTTTATAATACATTGTTGTTTGTTCTTAAAAAAAGAGAAATAAAATAATTATGTATTTGGATCAAGTTGATGAAAGCAATTTGAATGATTTAAGAGAAATGAAATATATTGTTAAATAAGCCATTTTATTAATCATAGATCTAAAATCTATAACGAATTTTCACAATTAACAAATAACATGATTGATGTCCTCAGTCTACAATAAATGAAAGCATTTGTTGAAGTTATCAAGGCTCCGTGAATTGTGTCATAGCAGCTTTCACTCTGGAAACAAAAGAAGGCATATGAATTGTAGCCGTTGTTAGTTGAATTTGAGCGCACACTTACTTATCAAACAGCAATGTATCTGAGGTCGTGACTAGTTGTTGTAATATCGTCAATACTCCCATTTCTTTCAACTTGGCTTGTCTTTCTGTGGCGCCAAGTTCGCCTCTCCGTGCGAGATTCCCGATGCAGATGATCGCAGCCGCCTGCAGTTTAGTGTTGGCGTGCGTCATGTAATTGATCAATTTCTTCAGCACGTCCTCGTTAGCCATGATGTGTTCTTTCGCTCTTTCTCCGTCCGCTATGTTGATGAGTATGCAAAGCGCTTGTTCCTTGACTTCACTCGAGTGCGGCCCTTCCAACACTAGCACCACGGCTTGCATCACTTGCGTCGAATGCAATGCCATGATCGAGTCAGTGTGCGATCTTGGACTGACAAGATTACGTATGAGGCCCAGTGTTTTCATGAGCACTCGGGTGTCAGAATCCGCGAGTAATCTGAAAATCTGATCGGTACCCAAAGTGATCAGGATTTGTGATTTGATACGCTGTTCGGCTTGGAATGCCATATTCATTAAAGCCCATATACCTAGATTTAATCACTTAATATTAATTATTATTATACTACGGTTCAAATCAAATGGAAAACTCATCAAAATATAATTAACTTAACTTGGATTTTACACCTGCCATAAGACATTTTTACAACACTGAAATATTTTTAAGTTCAAATGTTCTATAACAGGTTCAGTTGATTTATTTACAGTCAACTTATAATAATTCTTATTATATATTTCCATTTACAAAAAGAAAGATGACTTAGTTTGATTTCCACTTATCGTAAACGTTTATTCCTTATTTTAGGGAAAATAGACCATTTTTCTCTAAATTAATACAAGAAACGTTTAACAGTAGAAAAGCAAAATTAATCACTCTTCATCGGTAGTCATACTAGCAGTCAACTTTATTAAGATGCATAAAATAGTAGTAATTTAATTACAAATTATTCTACTATTCATAATAAAAATGTAGGAATATACAATCAAGTCTAAAGGAATGAATGGCATGCAGTGAAACACAAGTATCTGCATTCATAGAATTTATTAATGTGCATTAATTGAAATGAATAATATATAATTTGTAGTTTTAAATGCATATTGCTATACTATTTCTCAAAACACATATTTTAGGGAGGATATAAAAAACTTTTTAATATCAAAAGAAGATCTAAACCTAAAATGCAAAGATTCAGTTCAGATACACAATTATAAAATGATACAACCAAAACACAAAACATTGTTCCAAATAGAGATAAAACAAGCAACTTACCGTTTAGTTTTAACGATGGTTCGGGTCTGTTTGTGAGAGAACACAGTAACTGAACAGCGCCTTGTTCTAAGATAGGTTCTTTGGCAGGGGAGAACTCCAACAGTAGGTTGCAGAGCGTTGATGACGCTACTGTCAACAGTTCGTCGCAAGGGGGAGGAACGCTGGTTAGTAAAGCCATTAGTGGTCGCCACACCGAGTGATCCTACAACATAACTTTTATTTATATACAAGAACTACAAATTCACCAGCAGGAAGCAAATCCTCGGATAGTTATTATTCGGGAAGAAACTCAAACATTTCTTCCCGAAGATGCGGTTTTATTTCCCAAGCCGAAGTTGAGAAATATTAAGCAACTGAGATCAGAGACTGACACTTTCTCCATGAATAAATTTGTTGATGTGAATGCCAGTTGTATTTGTCGTAAGTTTCTCTTTATTAGTGATTATTACAACGAAATTTTCAGGGGTTTATTTCCTGTTGGTCGCGATGTATATTTAAAGTCAGATGCAGTACTTGCATTTCTCACCTGGAACGAGGTGCGAAGCTGCTGCACCGACCTGGACAGCGAATGTAAACATCTGACCGCCGCTAGCCGAACATTCGCACAATCATCCGCTAAGCCCGATAACACTTGCTCCATAAGATGATCCGTTTCAATAATCCTCTTCCTAATATCTTCATCATTAGCTCCTAATGACGCGAAAGCCTTGAACGCGCCTTGCCGACCGCACTCCGAGTTCTGGTTGAGGAGGTCAGCAAGTGCGCTCACTAGGTGGTTCGATATCGCCGCCGTCCTCTGCAGTTCAGAGTCCACCTCGGTGAGATAAGCGAGGGTTTCGGCCGCAGTGGCGCGATGGCAGATGGCGTGCTCTCGCTGGCATAGTCGCACTAGGCAAGGGAGAGTACGATATACGACGCGGGTGTCAGAGCAGTCGATAGCGTCGGCTCGGTGTAGATAGGTGACGCAGCGCGCGGCGGCCAGCTGCATCTCAATGGGTCTATCGCGGGACATTAACCACACGAGGAGGTCGGGGACTGTTGTGCCGTTGGATTCATTCCTAAAATTAAAACAAATTTTACTTTCAGATTTCAAAGAATGCAATGCATATCGAATGCAAATTCGGAGAAATAGGTGTATGTTGGTGACATTAACGGAGGGATCAATAATAATAAATGAATGTTTGAAACTTTTTTGCGTAAACGAAAGTTGAATTGAACTCATATATATGTGGATGATATACCAAGACAGGAAACAATTTTAAGAAATGTTTTGACAGCTGAGATCCTCTCGCCATCGCCTTAGTTCAGCTAGATTTTTGATTTAAAAATGATTCTAAAGGGTTTAAGATAATTTAAAAAAATATTTAATAGCTAAGATACTCTAACAACCGTCTTAAAGCATTTATCTTATTTTTTATAATAGTATAAATGATTCTGAAATTGTTTAGATAATTTTAAATAAATCAAATGATTAATAATTTTATTTACTATATGCAGTTATATTTAGTTATTTAGTGGCACATAGTAGACCATAATTAATGAATAAATCTTGAATTAATAACTGTTTCAGTAATAATGATGAAAGTGGGTCGCATACAAAATCGATTATACTTCCTAAACATTAGATGTCAGGAGAAGCGTTCTACTAAATGCGCAAATGTCAAGTGCAAGGTCAAATCCTTGATCATGAACATGAATCAGATGTTTACATATGTAAAATAAAAATATTGAAAACTTACTTGGTATTAACAATTTCCATCGCAACCATATGATTTTCGAAGCACATATTCGCAAGACAATTTAAAGCTGGTATTTGAACCTGAATGTAGGGACTGGTAAGTAAAGTGGCCAAGATTTGTGACGCTCCTGATGTGCAGAGTGTGTTTTGTTCTTCCGATGTTCGACATGACGCACCGAGAACATTTGCTACACAAGCTTGACAAACAACTGAATGCTCCGCTGCTAAAAGAAATTTTTGAATAAAAAAAACATTTATATCTACGTCATATGTATTATATTATAAATTTAAAAAAAAACTTACATGCCAATGATAACAATTTCGATAATTGTTTTTGTGTTGAATGAGAACTTAGCGAGTCAAAACCTTGTTGAGAAAATGTTCGTAAACAACATAAAGCTGCTTCCACAAGTCGTGGATCATTTTCTCCTAAAATTTCTAGGAGCAATGGGACTGTACCACACTCTATTAAGACTTTTATGTGTTCGTCTGTTCCCTTAGCTAAAGATCCTAACGTTACCACAGCTTCTAACCGAACAGTACTTTTCATACTTTTATCTTTAACTAACTGCATTAACCTCGGCACAATACCTTGTGCAATTACTGAACCTTTTTGCCGGTTAGATCCAATCACAGAATTTTTAATATATATTATAGAATCTAGACATTTTTCTGTATCGCTAGAATATAATTCGTCAATATACGTTCTAGAACTTTCAACATCCTGGAAAAGAAAATACATTTTAATTCTCATAGAAATCTTGTAAATGGCATACGAACATCATTTATAAAAGCTGTCCACAGCATCTCGCTTATTTTTCCATATGTTATACGTTTGTATATTTATAAAGAGAACAAAGATATTTATATATAGAATACTATGCGCAAATACTGATGATATTCTAAATACGTAAATGTGAGATTCAAGAAGAGGTTATAAACTTTTACTTACCATAAAAACCACGAAGGGCTGCATAGTGTAAATCATTATATATTTATAAAATAAAACGCATTATTAATTTGTGTAAAAAATTATAAATTAATAACAAACATATTTGCACTAAATTTGATAAAATATTTCAAATTAGGCGAATACAAATTATTCAGTCTAGACTTTTCTTTTTAGTGCATTACTGCTATTGTATTGGCAGACCTGATTTTCAATGTCACCAAATATAAATTTCTCTTTTGCAAGATGAATAATTTTTATTCATTATTAAATACTTATTTATTTTTTGAATTTTAAAACAGTAATAAATAATTAATGCTACAGTTCAAGAAAGAATGGGTTCATGATTACAAATAAATAAGATATAAAATTTGGTTTATTGTTAGAAAATTAACTGAATACATATAACAATTTAATAATCAATGAATATTAACGTAACTTGTATTATTTCAATTATGCTATTAAAAATAGCCAATTTTTTTGCATTTGCGAACTATTTTTATATTATATTGGTAAGAGTGTTGCGCACGCGCATAATAAAATTTGCCGTTTATTGGCATGATTGCCGACGAAAAGTGGGAAAGTGTTGATAATTTTTGTTCTTCTGATAAACGTATAGATCCATATATATGTGTCTCTTGTGACTTTTTGACTGTATTTTAAAACAAAATTATTGGAGATATCGTATTTTGTAAATATGTGTTTGCCACGTTTTCTTTTTATATAAATTACGACTGAATTGAAGTTCTTAAACGGTACGAAATTGGGGGGGCAATGTCTGTGAAATATGCACGTGTATTTAGCCTGTTTTACCGGGTTCAATATGTACACCACTATTTAGATGTATTTTTTGTTGAATTTAGCCACATCAATATTAAATCCAGGTATTGTTTCAGATTACTAAATAACTGTTCAATATTCAGTCAAATTTTATTTTCTTAGTAAACTGCTTTTTTATGTATTTATACATATACACATTTTATTTATTATTAAACTTTGTATTCTTCTTAAAATGATATTTAGAAAAATATTCAAAAGCCTGAAACAATGACCTTGAACTATCAAGCGTGCTGTTTACAATTTTTAAAATTATTTTAGAATTACAAGTGAAGTTCGTGCCCTACATTACCTGGTTATATAGTTTTATATAAATAATTAAATCGAAAAATGCTATCAACAATGTATAACTATTTATTTTCAGGAATGCCGACTTCTACTTTAGAACCCGTCAGTGCGGCGCTCCGCAATGCACTCTCAAAGAATGCATCTGAAGACTTTTTAAGCAGTCAGCTATCTGGATCATCTAGGCGAGTCTTGTGCACTAACATCGAATTCGAACCGACTGAAAGTTATCAAAGCACAGTATTGACTAACCTTAAATCCAAGTACATTGTTCTTCAGCCGAATAAAGCCGCACCACAAAGGTAAATATCTTGTATTTTAGATAAAAACAAATTTAAAATTTGAAAAATTGTAGCAAGAAACCGGAGATGGGTGCAGATGAAACCCTATCAGTACCACAAAAAGTGTTGTATCCGCTAGAAAATGTACAATTAGGGTGGAACAATTCCGATTGGAGTGTAGGGGCAGGAATGGTAAACATGGGCAATACTTGTTACCTAAATTCCACGCTTCAAGCACTTTTTCACGTTCCCGCTCTAGTCAATTGGCTCTTATCCGATAAACAACACATGATTCAGTGCGAAGATTCAGGTAAGCAATCAATTCACTTATTTTATTTGTAATTATTTATGAACTTTGGTTGTAGGCGGTGGTCAGGGTGGTTGTATAATATGCGCAATGAGTAAAACATTGCAAGCTTCACAACAAAGAAACCCAAATGCAATTCGTCCGTGGCTAGTGTATTCCAAACTGCGGATTGTATGTAGACACTTAGTACCTGGTCGCCAAGAGGATGCTCACGAGTTCTTGCGGTATTTAGTCGAAGCGATGGAGCGAGCCTACATCCAACGTTTCCGCAATATCGCTCCTCTTGACACGAGATCGAAGGAAACCACTCCCCTGAATCAAATTCTGGGCGGATATTTGCGTTCAGCGGTCAGATGTCTTGAGTGTGGACATGTTAGCACAACATTTCAACATTTTCAAGATCTCTTACTCGATATTAGAAAAGTTAACACATTAGATGATGCCTTGGAATTGTATTTTTCAAGGGAGAAACTAGATGACATGGCGTATCATTGTGAAAACTGCCAGAAAAAGGTAAATAAACAAATATTTTAGTGTGATATCAAGTTATTAAGTGTTGTTGTTTCTGTAGGTATTGGCGACGAAGCAGTTCTCATTAGAGCGAGCCCCCATGGTGCTATGTATACAATTGAAACGGTTTTCTGTATCTAACAATAAAATAACAAAACATATTACGTTTAGACAGAGGTTAGAGCTCACACGCTTTGCTAGACGAAAACCCAGCGTACCGCTGGTTTATCGCTTAGTATCTTTGGTCACGCATGTTGGACAGACTGTTGGATGCGGTCATTACACCGCCATCGCTCAAGCACCTTCAGGGAATTTTTATCAATTCGACGACAGTATGGTAAGAACGACATTCTTTACTAGTAGATAATAGTAATTGGCAAATTATTTGGAAACTTTCCCGAAAGTTATTAATTAATTTTATCCTCGAAATTAATATTTGTCCAATCTTATAATATTCGAAACAATTGTTATAATAGGTTCTCTTCAAGAGAAAAATTCCCATGGAAACTAATTCGGAGGCAAAGTAATTTCAATTTTTGGGAATATTTCTTTTTTGAAATTAACCCATTTACTAACACTATATTTATTATAATTATTTATAGGTCCGACCAATTTCACAACAATCTATGTTCGGTACAAATGCGTACATCATGCTCTACGAACTAGAATGCTCACACCCTATCTCGTCACCAAAATCATCCCCAGTTGTCACCACCAAAACCTTCAAACTTCAAACAGAAGAATCACCTCAGCACACGAAGAAAGAATCTACGAATAATAATTCATCCTCATCTTCATCACACATTTTAAATGGGTTCGCGTCGAAAAGTTCCAATTCTTTACCAAGTCACAGTTCATCGTTCAGTCAGAACGGAAACGGGAATGGAAATGGGAACGGGAAATGTTCGAACGGGGTTCAAAACCACACGGACAGTTCCGATTCGGATGATTCTGATCAAAATAGAGAAAACAATCCACAAAAAACTAATAAATCTACTAGTTCTCCTAAAGTTGCAAGTTCGCCGAAATCTAGTTCACCTAATTCTTCATTAAGTTCGTTTAACTCTACATTGAATTCACCCCCAAAAGAAGAAGCTTCAACTACGCCTCCGAATCATCAACCGGTAAAAGAAGAAAGTAATAACATCAGTAGTTCAATCCAGCCAGTAGTAACTAAGTTAGTTCCTTATGAAGTTGATGACTCCAGCAGTAGTATGGAAGATACTGCCGCGACAAATGACACACATTCAAAGTTCGTGACAACAAAAGGTTGGCAAGTTTCTGTGACAAATAACACATTCCATGGTCCATCTCTAGAGGGACAGACGGGTTGGCATCGCCGGAGTCGAGAGATTGCCACCGAGTTGGTGCAACAGCATTCCCACGAAGGCTACTCTGCGCCTGTGAACGCGTGGAACGGGAACAGGAGTAATCTGGATCGGGAGATCAGCAACGAGAGAAGGGAGGACAGGAAACGGACCATCAATGACACTAATCCGGATAAGTTGAAGGTTAAACAGCCCAAGTATAATAATTCGCATTTGAATGCCAAATCCAATCCGGGATACAATCCCTTCCAGGTAGATACACATTTTATTCTATTTTCAATTTTTTATTTTATCACTAAATATTACCTTGAATGAATAACAAGAGTTAGCAACATTCTTAAACAATTTTTGAAATATTTTTAAACTCCTTGAACTAATTTCTAAGTTTCAATATTTTCTTTATTTTTCAAAACTACACATACTATAAACATTTCAAGATTTTAAATGTAGAATTAAAGAAAGTGAAATAGTTGCAAACATGACTTAAATGTGATTATCTGTTTCAGGAATATAGCAATTCGCGTAAATGGCAAACAGACCCGCATTACTACAACAAGAACCACTATAGCGGGATGGGGCACCGATATCAGCGCAGAGGCAACTATCACAATAACAGACACCGTGATAAGTTCAGACATTAATAGTTCAAATAATTTATTTAAGTGACAGATAGTGTAATTTACCTACCGTACAACAGAACAAAGTAACGCGTTACTGTAACTTAGGGACATTGTGTACATTTATCAATACTGGACTTAGCATTTTGTAAGTAATTAATTGTGTTTATACGCGTAATATCTCTGTATCTATTTTTATATAATGATAACTCTGTCGCAAAGACAACTTGTATATATATCTACGTTTCACTAATTTTACAACTGTGGGGGAACATGGACAAATCTGTAAGTCTCTTGTCAACGCTCCAAATTATAAACAAAAAATCTTTATTTGGTGATAAAAATTCATGATTTTATTTTTATTTTATATACTATTGTTTTATTTTTCTTTGTAAAAAAGGAATGACTTATTTTACAGATTGATCAGAATATAATATTCTGCATGTTATACGAGAAGGTTACTTCTTTCTCTGCAATTTTATTTCAAATAAAAATCAAGATTAATCTTTATTTTGTTGTATTTTTTTGTTTATATATTCCTAGAAAATTTATTTGAATTTGTGTCTTCAAATTTAATGTGCAAAAATTATATGATATTTACATGAATAAATAATTAATGTTTTCGATACTGGTTCTTATAAATTTTATAGTTTAATTTCTTACGTTTATTATTTTGTTTTTATATTAAGATTACAATAAAAACACAGAAAATCTATATGGACAAGTTGTAAATCAGGAAAAAAATTAGAATTTATTGACATTACGCTGGATAGCTGATGATACATTTGTTATATATGAATTGTTTTTATTAAGAATTGTAATGTATAAAGTCTACAATACTGCCAAATACACTACTTTAGAATCTAACTAGTGTCATTTTCATTTTGTAAACATTTTCATAAATTATTTAATTATCATTTAATTTTGTTTATTTTGCCACTAAATGAAAAGTTCTGTTGGGAATGCATTTAATAATAAAGGAAAATAGTTATTTTTATGTATAAAGGGTCATACAAGGTATGCATCCAATAAAACAGAATTGGAATGCAGCGTTGTCGATTGAACTCCTTCACGATCGCAATGAGTAAAACATGAATGCATATTATTGGTCACGATATTACTGTACGCGCATTTCGGAAGTTTTTCACTACATTTCAAATGTTTTTGCGAGAAACAGGAAATCTAATAAAATCCCTTTTCTTTTACTTGAATAACCGATCCTTCTCTACCAAATAGCAAAGTTTCAAGTACTTACGACTCTGTTATATCGCGTTTCAATAAATTAAACTTTTCCGAAAGCTACATTTCAAAAAGTAAAGCTACGAGTATGTAGATTTCGTCATTGGAGTCACAAGAGTTTTCTTTATTATCTCGAAAATAGTTTAACCGATTAGAATGACATTCTGATATGATATATAGGCTAAAAATGATTGCAAGATCTCTCAGAAATGGTTTAATTGTAATGAAATTTTAGGGGTTGTTTATATTTTTGTTAGACATGCACTATAAACTATACATCTTTACTCGGCTATTTCTAAATTTAAAATAGCGGCTTACTTTTTTGGAAATTGTTTACTCGATTTAAATTAAATTTATAAGGTGTTTATACCTTTGTTCGGCATGAACCATTCTGTATAGTTGATTACAATCAGTTATGCCATTTCCGAGGTAAGCCATTTTGATTCTAGACATAGCCAGGTAGAAGTACATTATGTTAATGAAATATGACGACTTAATCTAAAGCTTTTCTTGATCATACGTCTAGACTTGGAGTTAAGATCTTTTTTTGTGTACTTATGTCAGAAACTAATTGTATAAGTACATTTAAGGAAAAAATATAATGCTAATGGTTCTAATGACTTTTAAGAAAATATAATTGACAATTAGTACGTCAATTAAGATTAATTTTCTGTTATGCTTATATTAAATAAATAAAATGTATGATAAGAAGAATAAGAAACTATTCCACAATATGTATTGCTGATATATATTTTTTTAAAGAGCATATTTTAAATTATTACATTTAATGAATATTTCCGGGTAAAGAATGAAATATTTCACAAATAAAAAAAAACAATAGACGTGAAAATGAACCTCGCGAATTTGCAACGTTAATCTCCGCAATCCGTCTCAACATAGAACATATAATCCTGATTACACACAAGGGTACGCTGTGCAGAGTGAGGCACTGTAAAAATTCAATTTCATTTTGGCATTCTGCTCGCGTAGCGAATATAATGTCATAGCGGGGTTTCACGAGGAAGTAATAGCGACGAGTTTATCGTCTGTTCCCCGTTCCTTGTCGTTGCTCATCTGTTACGGATGTGCTCGATATTATTTGCTCAATACGTGTACGGCATTGACTTGACTCTATTCAACGTACAACACCGTTGTGTGGAAGCAAACATTTGTACTCAATGCGTGGTGTTTTCATATCGGATTGTTGGATACTCACAGAATGTATGTTTATGCTTTCATTTAACTACGATTTTATAATAAAGAATACTCACGTGTTACGCGATCATGATAATTTTGTTTATTAACAAATAACCTAATTAATGATACAACTATATTTAGAATAACTTAACAAATAATTGATTTAGACAAGTGAAACAAATGTATTTTGGTGAAATTGAGGATGAGTGAATGACCTAGGAATAAATGGATGGATATGATTGAAGGTTTGATATCTAAACGAAAAATGAGACAAGTTTGTGTGAAAGGAATAATAATAAATGAGAATGTAAATGTTTGTCAAAGATTAATTATAGAATGAGTCTAATGAATAATTTTTTTAAGGATTCGTGCTACCATTTTTAATCGGTTTCTATACACAAACATCTACGTATAGACGCGCTAATGACTAGTTTTCTGTTTTTTTGAAATTTGATGCACGATGGCGAAGCCAGAATGAATCAATCAAATGAGAGAGAAAAAAAGATGCTTTCATTACGTGTTGCATATTGATATGAGATTCATTTTACGAAGATAAAAATTATTTTTCACATGTCAAAATTTCAATATTATCTTTAAATTTTAAATTCTCTCCAAGGAAATAAATTAGTTAAAATAGTATTAAAAAAGTAAAATTAAAGCAATGCAATAGTAGTATTTAATTTTTTTTAAACAACCTATATTTGTATAACTAAGGATAAAATACTGTAAATACATTTCGATTTCAAATTCTAGTGTGAAATAAACTAGAAAATATTATTTATCAACAAAAATATAAATAAATATATCATCACGCCTTTTACCCATTACTGAGTGTGGCACTCTGCCTAAGAAGACCTCGGTAAGTGATATATTTTTTTCGCGTGAAGTGCGGTTACCAGGCATCAACTCACGGCCCCCAAAGTGGAGGGGGAGCCACAGGGGTAGATTTAAATTGGTGAAAATTGTTCGTCGGCTGTGGGCATAGTTTTTAATTTGATTTTTGTTATTATTAATAGTATTTGCAGGTCTGATGCGGGCCTGACTACGTAATATCTATTCGCACATGCACTCTAAGTAATGTATTTTCCATATACATTTCAATTCATCTTTACCAAACACTACAACTAGCATACAGCAATTAGTTGATTGCATATATTTACCAACAAATGCATTCAATATGCGTTAATGTTTATTTATGGGCATGTACCTGATGTTAGGCAACTGGGCAAGGACCAAACAAACAAATCAGCAAATAGATATTTCCGCAGCTCGTATTGTGATTAGCGGTAACTTTCAAGTTTGAAGGTTCCTGATCGGAACAAATATATCGGTTTCGGATGGATAACCAAATATCAATTAAATCTGATTATGTTCTAATTATGTTTGCATATACATAAATCCAACGATTTGTTTCATTTCTTTATTAAAATTAAAGTTTAATAACATAAAAAAGTAAATAAAATATCGGCGTGACAGAAATTATTAGTTCTCTGGATCTCTGCATTTTATGATAAAAGTGAAACCTGGGATATATGAAAGCTGTACAAAATATGTCAAATTTGACCAATGGTAATGAATAATATTCAGGGCCGTCTTATTTTTTTATGATATTGCACTGTGGATTTAAGGACCTGGGTTCGATTCCCACAGTTGACAACATCTTTTGAGGGGCGTGATTTGACAGTTGACACTTCACACGTGCCATACCCAGAATGGGTAAAAGAGGTGATGATATATTTATTTATTTAATTAAAAATTCAAAGATCTACCTAGTAAAATTTGTAAATGCGGCCCTGAATAATTACATGTACTAAAATTCTCGGAACTTGTATTATTTTTATCTTTATAAATTGTAGTATATTTGTACCTTCTGTGGCTGATGTTCAAAATGGCGTTATGATGGCACGAAGTAATGACTTTTTAATTGAACTAATTGTGGAAAATGGCTCTTGAAACATATGCTACCAGATTAACAGTTCTCCATACACAGTAAAGAACATTCTAAGCATTTAAAACAAGATCATTGCATGTCTATAATTTATCGACAATAATTAGTTGTGTTCACTGTAGTATAGAAAGAATGATATATTTTAGCATTATACTAGAAGGCGTTTACTATTAGAAATCCTATATTCGAGATAAAACTTATAATCGATTGTCTTATGCAGTGGAGATTAAACGAAATATATTTCGCAGATGCGTTAATTAAACATGAGTCGGCACCTAAAATCATTCAATATTGATTAGAATTGATCGGAAGAATAGACAGACAACTTGATAATGTAATTTATACAGGGTGGTGAATCGAAAGACGCACCATAGCGTTTTTAATTCTATTTTTGAAATGTTCAATTATTGGTTTCCTTCATTATTTTATATCAAAAAAGTTAAATAGTTTTTTGTTTGCATTTTTTGAAACTAATATTACAAAGATGTTAGTGGACGGGGAAATTTTTTGTTGGTTGTCGGAATTGAACCCGGGTTCTCAAATCACTGACCTACCTACCTCGTAATAGTAATAATAGAAAACTATTAAATTTATGATTTATTTCCAAAAAAAAAAATATGTTTAAGATGAGTGTGTTCAGGCCCAATTAGGCGCAAAATTTCCTCAAATCTCTAGAGTCTAATTCCATCATCTGAAGTACTGCGCTATCGTCGCTATCAAATAGAACCGTTCGTTATATTTCCACGGTGCCTCTCTCCAAATAAACTTTTTCTCGAACATGATTAAATTAGATTCTTTATTCCGCGGAAGACGGGGGTTTATTATGTGGCCCGAGGCAACTACATCACTGGTTATCGCCTTAAGCTTCTCAAGTCTCTCAGGTTTATGTTTTACCTCAACTTCGTGTGTTTGGACGGTAACTGGATAGCGTCAAACATTGAACTTTGCGATCAACATACGAGAGATGGAGATAGCGATGTTTTTATGAGGAAGATGCAGTTGTTGACAAGCGTGACAGGAATGTGGCATTTTCTAGTTCATATACCTTATTGGGGTTACGAGGTTCTAAGAGAATAACTTTGATACTGTTTTGATTATGAAAAATTATAAATGACTATAAAGTTTCGTGAATTTCTAAATAATGAACAAAATCATTAATATCTTTTTGTTCACAAAAAATAAGTATATATATCATCACATATTTTATCCGTTACACTCTTTACCAAAATTTTCTATTAAATAATTTAGAAGCATTTAAATAAATAAAATAAATATCATCACGCCTTTTACCCATTACTGGGTGTGGCATTCTGCGTAAGCAGATCTCAGTAAGTGATATATTTTGTCGCGTGAAGTGCAGTTATCAGCCGTCAAAACACGGCTCCCCAAAGATGTTAGTGGTGGGGGATCCACAGGGGTAGATTTAAATTGGTGAAAATTGTTTGTCGGCTGTGGGATCGAACCAGGGTTCTCAAGATCCACAGGCCGACTCGATACTACTGAGCCAACTACCCCATTTTTTAGAAGAATATGACAATGAGAAATATACGATGCGAAAATTGGTGGCAGTTGCAGTAATACTATTTTAGTTTTATTTATTTCTTAAGCTGCACAACAGGAAATTAACTTCAATTACATTACACGGGACCTACAATATAGTACAATTCGAACCATACGTATAAGCAAATTTACTAACAGTATTATTTCATCATTTATTAAAAGTTAATCTTTAATTGATAGATTCAGAAAAAGAAATGAAATATGAAGCTAACTTACTCCTGTTTTATTCCAGATTATATTAGAGCTATTAATTAAACAAAATAAGGTTGCTCATAAATTTAAGGTTAAAGTTAGTACTACATACGTCATATTAGATTGAATTTTGCCGCCCTCACATTTACTGTCATAATTTTCAGTTATTTTTATTAATTATAAACGAAATTCAATTTGGATCTAAAAATCTCATTTAACTTACTGGTTTCGATGGTACTAAATAACATCTTAATTACATGTTGACACACTATGACTTCTAATATTTTAGTCACGGCGTGAAGTTAACAACTGGCATATTAATTAAGGAGAGAAGTTAGCTGCATACCTTACTTTTGTAATAATTAAAAAAATTGTACAGTTTTTTATTGTCCTATTTTTTTGTACGTAACCAAAGAGACGTTTACAAAACTTGTCATATAATATAATATTATAAATCTGTTTGTAAATAAGTATCGAGAACAGCTACTAAACCTAAAAACGAGGAAAATGATAGTGATTTTCTTTATCAAAAGCTCTTGAATTAATTTAGAAAAGGTACACTCTGCAGAAACATTACAAAGTCATAAAACTATATACTGTATTTTGTAAACGGAAAATGAGTCATAGGAGACATTTTTTGTGTGTTTTTGTTCATGAATAATTAAAAACGAAATTTGTATGTATGTACGCGCACACCACAAGTGTGGCTGTTGCTGTCATGAATTTTATACATTCGAATTAATATTTATTAGTTACAATAAAAAGTATAACATAAAAGATATCTCCACATACTGTAGATGAAACAGTTGACAGCTAATTGCGAAAGTTCGTGGATTAAATCTCGCTGATTTGAACTTATAACTAAATATACATATAATGAGGATCTCCACTAGTCACAATATATAGTATATTTGTCATTTGTATTGAAATTAAATCCAAAAACATTGTACTCGAGACAGTCAAAGTTTCAAAAATGTGATTAGTTTTTAAGATATTAGTCTGCCTTCAGAGCTCTCTCTGTCTAACCGACAGTTAATTTTGAGATTATACATATTTAATATATTATTATTTCTAAATTAATTAATACATTACTTAGATAAAATGGTTAAATGTATGTTTAAACAAGCGCAGGCGATGCTGCCTTCATTTCTTATAGATTCGTTGTTAGAGAAGTGGGCGTAAGTGAAGATTTACGAAACTGGTGTACAGGAGCGAATGGATGAATGTTTGTTGCGTGTTGATGGATTTTGGTTGTGAGAAAAGGAAGAGTTTGTATGGAGAAAGTGCTAATGTGGTCTAATCGAGTATCGTGTGTCAGGATGAGAATGTTGACGGGTTCGTGCTACCCCATTTAATGGGATATAGCGTGATGTTATGTATGTATGTATGATAAAATGGTTGTTAAATACTGCCTAGTTTGAAACTTGTTTAGGTTTACATAAATTAGTGAAAGGAAAATCAAACTGAATGGTGTAGATCAGAAAATCGTACCAGTAGTAATTGAACCTTTGGCTAAGATAATCTTACAGTTTATTTATGTTTCTTTCTGAAATAACTAATTTCAATGCATTTGCCACTAAAGTTATTTAAAATTCATTCATTTAAAGTGGATCAATTATATGTGAGCTCCACTGTTTGCGATTCATATTTTCTTAAGTCTGGTGTCATAGAATTTTTAAAATATCATTTCATAAAAAAAAATAGTAGAGGGGTCCCATTATATCCATAGAATTGTACTATAAACTTCTGTTTATCTGTTTTAAATAGAGCATAATTTACTTTAAAAAGTGGGATTAAATTGTGTGTATAAGAAAGAATGATCGATATGAAATTGAAACAAGAGCATAATCGATACTACTGAAGAAAATATTAATCTTTTACGAAAATATTTGTACGAGACAATTCAGGAGATACGATTTTGTTGACATTACCTGTTATCATAAAACGCAATTTAGAGATTATATTGAAACCTTTCAGAGTTATTAAAAGTAAAATGCTAAAATGCTTGTATTTGTATCAGTTCACAATAAAATCAATATTTGTTATAGTTAAAAACTGTTAAAATTGTCCTTGCAAATAATTTTGAAATTATACAAATTGAAAGTTTTCACTGTGAAAATAAATTAGAATTCGATAGATTTTGAATTCTCGCGACTATTGCCAAATGGCGACAAATTTAAGAAAGAAATTAGAGAATTATTTTCTAATTTATCACAACTCTTGATTAATATTTAAGTAGATTATTTTTAAATCACAAATTTAATTCAAACAGAGGAGTTTAAATAATTATTTGATAAGTATCTATCTGATTTTGTCAAACAAACAAAAGCTATAGGTGATTATTTTCATTATAATAATGATAGGATTGGTTAAAATGCACACACGTGACAACGAATAAAACATTTCATTGGTATTAAGAAACGTGTAAGAGTAATCAAAGGAATTAATAGTTTCACATGCTTCAAAATTATTTATTCGAATTTTAAATAAACCGAGAGTTATAATAAAGGTAATGTTTTATTTATTTGAATTAAAACTGTAAGAAAATTAAGATTTTTGTTCGATTTTATAAAAAACAATAAATTTAATTTAATCAACAAATTCAAATTTATTTATTTTATAAATATATATATCATCATCATCACGCCTTTTACCCATTACTGGGTGTGGCACTCTGCCTAAGCAGATCTCGGTAAGTGATATATTTTTTCGCGTGAAGTGCGGTTACCAGCAGTCAAATCACAGCCTCCAAAGATATTATATTTATTTTATGGCAGGGTTCGTAAATATCATGATATTTATAATAAATATAAAAATATCTGATATATAGGATATATATCAGATAAATATCACTTTTTGGATATTTATTTTTTAATTTTAGTTTTTGTACACATTTAGAAAAACTGAAAAAATTCGAAAAATTTCACTTTTCCGGAGGCTATATCTCAAAAACTAAACAAGATATGGAAATGCGCTCAACGGCGTTGAATTCCCCGTGTCCGAATTGACTTATAAGCAAATTTTCATACAATTTTATGCAATTTAATATTTTTAATTATTTCCTTTGGTTTTTTCAGATTTTAATTCAATTTTACCAAAAATCCTTAATCGTAGGATTATTAAAACGAAAATTTACATACATATGTATTTTGACCCACTGAATCCAGTGTTGCAATCTTCAAATGCATATGACTTCTGGTTTTCGAGAAAATGTTAAAAAACCGGTTTTTGCGATTTTTTTGGCGGAAAATTGAAAAAAAATAAAAATCGCTGAAACTATGTTTATAAGTTAACTGAAGCACGAGAAAATTAATGCCGTTGAGCGCGTTTTCATATCACATTTAGTTTTTGAGATATAGCCTCGGAAAAGTAGAAAAACTGATAAATTCGAAAAATTTCACTTTTCCGGAGGTTATATCTCAAAAACTAAACAAGACATGGAAATGCGCTCAACGGCGTTGAATTCCCCGTGTCCGAATTGACTTATAAGCAAATTTTCATACAATTTTATGCAATTTAATATTTTTAATTATTTCCTAAGGGGTACCCCTTTGGTTTTTTCAGATTTTAATTCAATTTTACCAAAAATCCTTAATCGTAGGATTATTAAAACGAAAATTTACATACATATGTATTTTGACCCACTGAATCCAGTGGTGCAATCTTCAAATGCATATGACTTCTGGTTTTCGAGAAAATGTTAAAAAACCGCTTTTTGCGATTTTTTTGGCGGAAAATTGAAAAAAAATAAAAATCGCTGAAACTATGTTTATAAGTTAACTGAAGCACGAGAAAATTAATGCCGTTGAGCGCGTTTTCATATCACATTTAGTTTTTGAGATATAGCCTCGGAAAAGTAGAAAAACTGATAAATTCGAATAATTTCACTTTTCCGGAGGCTATATCTCAAAAACTATTTCATATTTTTGATATATATCATTGCAAAAATATGACGATATATATCAAAATAAATATCATGATATATATCGATCGATATATATATTCGAACCCTGTTTTATGGTATATATAATATTATTGTCAAAAGTTCGATTGTCATTTGAATGAATAAATGTTATTTACTTTGGAAATAAATTAATTTGTCGTTTGTAAAAGTAGTAAAGTATAAAATAAATATTCGGCCATACTGTAATTTGCTGATAAAGTATTTCGGTGCGTGTTGTATATTACTGTTTTAGTTACGAAGAGTGATATAAAACAGCCTACAGCAACACTTTTAAAGTTGAAATGACAAAGTATACACTCATTTAACAAAGGATTTGAAAAGTTTTTCTGCATACATTAGTCATGTAAAATGAAACGTAATAACACTGTACGTCAACTTCAAGATCGGTCGAGCCGATTTCTATTTTATAAATTCACAAAATACCTAAACATTCCCGCAATTTATTCTAGATAACTTGAAATTAACTTCAAAGCGATGGACAGCGATAAACGATATTTAAAGTTCACTTTTAATGTGTAACTTTATAGTGTCATATTAGAAAATTTATTGCAACATAAATTAATTTAAGAAAAATTGCTTTCTTAACCTTTAATAAAAAAATATCTACATTGGACTTTAACATGTAAAATACTATTTTCATAATTTCCTGCTTCTCTTATTATTTTAAAGAAAAAAAGCTTCAAATAAATGTTGTACTTTACTTTATAACTGCTGAAATTAAATTGAAAATATTAAAAATTATGTTAAAAATAGGGAGCCTTGAAAATGAAACAAAATTGACAGAAGAAAATAGTTATTTTTGATTCTAGATTGCGAAAGCATTTCGCAATCGAGTATCAAATAACGTTTTTTCGAAAACTATGTCCCAAAATTAGTAATAATGTAATGAGAAAATTTTGACGTTTAGGATTAATTAATTTGACATCTAATGTCTCCATGACAACAATGTATGTAATATAATTGCTATCAAATCTGGTATTCTCTGACTAGCAATTGACAGCTGGTTGGCAATAGAAACCAAACGAACGTTCTAATTTTTTTCTGTGATTTATTGGGATTCGCATTGCATTTCTCAAGAAACTATTCCAGTACACCAGTTAGCTTCCTCAAGCGGGATAAATATGAATAATTGCTCAATTGGAACATTAAATATAAATTTTGTTAAAGAATAGAAGTATTGTTTCTAAGCAAAAAAATAAAGTGACAAATTTTATTAAATTGTGAGTCTTTCTTCTATCAAAAAGTTTTTTGCATCCTGCATGCAAAAGCCTTTTGTGTTCTGTAGACAAAAAACACTCATTTCGCGTGTTGATAGTTGTCATGTAAATTTTAACTTTATATGACAGTTTTCGAAAAAATAATTTTGAATGATTAATCTTTATAATAAATTGCAGTAAAAGAAATTAATCTTTTTCACTAATTGAGTAATTATCCATCATTTTTCCTTATAATTAAATTAAAGATTAATAAATAACTACTGGTGATAAATTCATGAAACAATGCATATTTTTCTGCTGACAAATACAACGTGAATAATTTATTTAATTTTGTTTCATTTCCAAGACTATCCCTATTTTTAAGCTAATTTTCAACATTTTCATTTTAATTTCTGTCGTTATAAAGCATGCAAAATTAATTCCGTTTATTGAATTTAATATAGAATTTTATGCTCTATAACATTTATTTGAATCTTTTTTCTCTAAAATAATAAGACAAGCAGGAAATTATAAAAATATGATTTTGCTAATAAAATAACTAATTATTTATAATATTCGACATCAATAAAATAGTTATTAGTCATTAAATATAGGTGTGAGATTGAGAAGAATGTTGTTAGAGGAGTAGTTAAAATAGTTTGGGCATGTGGAACATATGCCGAAGAAAGTATTGGTGAAATTGAGGGTGAGCTAGTAGATGTGGAAGATCTATAAATAAAAGGATGAAAAATTCAATTCATGTAAATAATAATTTTATAATAAATTAATAGAATTCGGCAGTTTGTGTCTTAAAAGCATTGAATTGATAATAGGAGCATGCACCATTTGATTCAAAATCATCTCAACTCTAAGAACAATACACTTGGAATCTGAAAGTTTAAACTTTCATGATTCAGAGATGACTGCGCTCCATTCTAAATCGGGTATTCAGTGTTTGCAGTGTTTACAAGTATTTACCTTTCGAATTAATTAATTTACACAATCCTAAATGAAAATTGATTCAGTTATATCACTTTGCATTCTCTTTGGTGAGTGGAAAAGCGACGGCTAAGTACCCATTTCACTCCCGGGTGCAAATATGTTCTTTAATGCATTTAAAATTAATTCATATGTTTTCATCATTAATTAATATAAAAGCATATAAATAACTGTATTTATTATATTAAAAAAATACAAAAATGGTGGCAGTTGTTTCAGTTTTATTTGTTACTTTGCACAACAGGATTTTGTTTTTCAATTACAGTAGGTAGTCATATTTTAGGTTAGGTTATTACTCTTAAACTTTTATTCGCAAAAATAATTACACGTTACTTAAACCAAACATTTTTCGTGCCACTAGTCTAATAGGTTACAGTAATTAGTAAAATAACGTAGTACACATTAAACATTGAAAGAACTGTTACAAAACTTTAATTAAACAAAACAATTTTTAATATTTACTAATTTTTATTCATTACTGTAACCTATCAAATCAGTGGATCGAAAAATGTTTGCTTCAAGTAATGTGCAATTAATTTTGCGAATTTTAGAAAAAATATTTTTGCGTTGTATTCAGTACATCAAATAACATATACCCTCAATTTTTTTTGCAATAATTTTGAAACACACTGTATAAAATTGTACTTTTTGGTAGGGTCGGTAAAAAATGTTAGGGTGTGAATTTGGGAACCCGGGTGCGATTCCCACAACTGATAAACAATTTCCACCACATTAATACTACCCCTATGGCTCCCCTCTATTAATATCTTAGGAGGCTGTGATTTGACACTTCACGCGAAGAAATATATCACTTACTGAGATCTGTTTCAGCAGAGTACCACACTCAGTTATGGGTAAAAGGCGTGATGATATATTTATTTATTTATTAAAAAAAATGAATGTTAGAAGAGTAAAAATACAATAAATAATTGAATATGTAATTATTGTTTGTGAATGCGGAAATCACAAATTATTCACATCAATGATATACTCGTAAATTTGATTTGGTTTCGTGGTTTAGTCCAATTAATTAAATTTAATGTCAATTGTAAATTTACAATGTCCCAATATTTGAATGAACGATTTATAATGATTATATTATGTGAAATTTAATTATTTGAGTCAATTTACTGACATGCAGTTTAATTCAAATAGAAAAACAATCACATTAATTCTTCTACAGACAAATATCTCTTTTTAAAATATATAAATGGATAAAATTATCGTACTCAAAGATATTTTCTTCCTTGTTTTTATTATATTTGTGATGTTCGTTTCAACTCAGTCTTGTAAGGAATTCAAGTGACATATCACGATCGAATTGCGGTGCAGAAGAACATCTGATTCATTTATTACATTGACGCACACGAACCACTAAACAACTTTATCCGGAACAGAATCTATTCTATACCATCCTATTTTGAGATATGTTGTAGGAAATATTTATTTAAAATGTAATTAGTATTAGTAAAGTGGTAGAAATTTCAAGACTAGAATAAAAGAACATTTGAAATCAATTAAAACAAATACTAATAAACATTCTCTCAACATTGTATTCAACACAACCATTCACTATTAGATTATAGGATTCTCCATATTGAGCCGAAAGGAGTTAAGCTTAACTTACTGGAAAATTTAGAAATTCGCAAGGCGGTTAATTCAATGCAAAATATAGGTAATGACCAATTGGACGTAAGTTACTCCCCTCTTCTTAATATTAATTTTAGCATATAAGTGTTGTAATTTTGTAAACCATTGTATTATTACCTGATGAAGACTGAAAAGTCGAAACGCGTCGTATAAATATAAAAATTTATGTGAAATATACCAAGTGTTTTAATTTTATAATTTAAAATGTTTCACCTAGTGCCAACCACAAAAAAATAATTAATATAAATAATTCGTATTCATTGAACTGCTAAACATTTCTATCTGTTACACCATGCTTCATTTACATTCATATTTTTTTTCATACCAGCTTGTCATATTTTTCCTTCAATTTATTTTTGTTTCTCATCCTCAATTTCATCAATCTTTCATTCGACATAAGTCCAAATTGTCTCAATTGACACAAACCCGATAAAAACATCCCTGGGTGGGATTCGAACTCGTAATGTTTCAAGACAGCTGTTTTAACCATTCAAATGTTTACAATTCTTTGAATAATTTAAAACGATAAACCAAGTTAATACTATGTTTTTTTAAATGTTATAAGTTTTAAAGGTGATATACTCGACGATATATTAATACGATATAATATAGCGGTAGACGGTGGCGACAATTCTAATGAACGACTGATAACGTACTCTTTAAAATTGTTAATCAATAATTTGTTCTTCTACGTCAACTTTTATATTATTATGTTACGCGCGTCAACTGAATACATTCAAGCTGCATTCATAACTAAAGAATTCGTTTATAATTGAATATTTCACATTTTTACTTCCTTGTACGAAATAAAGGAAGTATTGTAATCGCGAAAATTTTCGGTTCTCAGATTTCAACGGAAATAGGTATTTTGGCTCTCCTTGAATCCATTTTGACTAATTTCGTCGTGCCGTCTGTACGTACGTATGTACGTACGTACGTATCTCGCATAACTCAAAAACGGTAAATCGTAGAAAATTGAAACTTTATATTTAGGACTGTTTTAACATCTAGTTGTGCACCTCCCTTTTTGGTCATTATACAACTACCGGAAGTGGTACTTTATTTGAAGCCTATAATAGATTTTCATGAAAAACTATATTCAAATATAATTTAAAACTTTCCAAATTTGGTATATAATACTACTATATTAATGGAAATAATATAATAGAATTTAATATGAATTAAAGTTTATTTATTTATGCATTTATGCTACTTTATATAACAGAAACCCTGGTTCGATCCTCACAGCCGACAAACTGTTTTCACCACATTAAAACTACCTCTGTGGCTCCCCTTCCACTAATATCTTTGAGGGCCGTGAGTTGGCACTTTACTCGAAAAATATATAATTTACAGAGATCTGCTTAGGTAGAGTGCCACACTCAGTAATAGGTAAAAGGCGTGATTATATATTTATTTATATAACAGATATTTAATATCAATTAGGTACAGGGACTCATCGAGTCGCAGTGAAGTAATTTATATAATTCTAGCTTGAGTAGGATTCGAACTCGGAATCTTTGGATTCGAATGTCGTAACCCTAATCTACCGTACTGTCGGAAATATGAACATATTTTGAATATGTAATATTATTTTAACTTAAATATTACTAAAAAATGTAAAAATTAAATGAGTGGTAGGCCCAGGCCCGATTTGGGCTGTAGCGCCACAGATGATGATGATGAAGTTGTGAAACACCCTGTATAATCGTAGTTTATTTTACAATATTTAAAGTAATATTCGATCAAAAGACAATAGTTATTTGTGTATTAAGAATGTAAAGTGATTCTTTGTTACTCGAACACGGTAAGTGCAAGAGGAACAAAGACACTTTACGCTCGTGATACACACATTATTTTTTCTAAGATTGCATCTTAAATGATTAAAAAATGTATACGTACTGAAATTAAATTCGTTCTCTCAACTATTAATATGACAAGTTTCTGTTTTGTTTGTATCCCTGATAACTATAGAAATAAGCGCGCATTTAATATCTTTTTCGCGCGTTGGCATTGGAGACGCACAAAAATAGTATTTTACATTACTAGCCAGGTAAAACGGTTTTGACTGCTGAAAGGAGGAAATGACTGGCGAGCCTGTCACCTCCTTGAGGCAGTAAAACAGTTACCTGGCGTGTATTGTACAATATTTTATTTGTTACTCACTTGTAAATCATATTTAAGATTATAATCAAAACTTGTCAGTTGTAATTGTTGTCATAGATTGTCTTGAATGATATCCCATAAGCCTTGGACTTTCAACTGTTAACAATGCAACTACTAACTTGTAAAAATTTTACAGGTTAGCTGTCAGTTTTACAGGTTAATAGGTTGTAAAGGTTGGTTTTCAATGTTAATGTACAGTCCAAATAAATGACGGTTTACAAGTATGTAACAAATAAAGATATTTTTCGATTGTTCCACAGAAAACATCAACTTTACGATGACAAATGAAAACGTAATTGTCAACTTTTCATAGCAATCGTAGAAAAATGTATGTTATGTTATATGCGCATTGTAGAAACTAGTCGTATCAAGGCCATCAGGAAACAGGGGACAATTATCAGGGTACCCACACTGCAAAAAATCAATACCATTGAAGTTTGCAGTGTGTAAACACCTGTCGGAATCCTCGTCTACAATCTGTGTAGAACCAACACTGCTACTACTCGTATATACAGTATAAATGTAGAGTAATGTCATCGAGTCGTGGCTGGCGCTCGCTCGAGTACCACACTTGCCAGCTTCGAGTTATCACTTTGCGCGGTGGAGAAGAGCGAGGAAAATGCAGGAAACAACACACTGATAACGAGATAAATACTGATTACTTCTGCTGTTGTCACAGGGGTGAAATGATTGATGGAGATTGTGGAATTAAATTCAATATTGTTGTATTACATCACATCAAATTAATCCTAAATTAACACAGGGTGGCGATTCAAGTAATATTAATAAATTCCCAGACTAAGTAAAAAAATTCCCTGACTTCTAGAATATTGACTTATTTATGAATTTATGGTTACATTTCATATATTATATCATATATTTTAATATAATTGTTTTTTTTTTATTAAATTTATAGTAAAAGCAAAATCAATTTGTGTTTCTAAACAGGCAAAGACACAATCTTAAATATTGCATACAGAAAAAACATAGCGCGGTAGAAACGTTAGACAAAACAAAACAGTTTTCAATTAGTAAACATCCTTCGGTTATATTTTCATAGATGGCGGTTCTCACTCTTAAGAAGCAATAAAGGGTATTTGTTGCCAATAAAGGTATACTATCTATCTAATAAAGGGTATTCTGCCAATAAAATCTAAAAATAACTAAATACATTTTGAAATAAAAGTTTGTAGTTATTTTTCTAAAATTAAATTAAAAAATTTAAAGAACAAAAAACTTTTTTCCCTGACATGGAATAAAATTCCCTGACTTTTCCCTGACTTTTCCAGAAATATAAAATTCCCTGACTTTTCCCGGTTTTCCAGGTTAGTCGCCACCCTGTAACAGTAGCATTAAAAGCATTTTTATGGGGTAGATGGATCAACTTATGGTTCGATTCCCATAACTATGAAACAATTTTTACCATATTAAAGTTACCCCTAATATCTTTGAGGGCAGTGATTTGATGCACATAAATACACTGCTCAAAATTATAAATAAATAAATATATCATCACGCCTTTTACCCATTACTAGGTATGGCACTCTGCCTAAGCAGATCTTGGTAAGTAATATATTTTTTCGCGTGAAGTGCGGTTACCAGCCATCAAATCACGCCCCCCAAAGATATTAGTGGAGGGGGAGCAACAGGAGTAGATTTAAATAGGTGAAAATTGTTTGTTAGCTGTGGGGATCGAACCAGGGTTCTCAAGATCCACATGCCGACTCGATACCACTGACTGCTCAAAATTGTCCAGGGATATTTAAAAAATTTAATGTACAATTAAAATTCTATATTAATTAAATAAAACATATTTTTAAAATTAAAATTTTAAATTAAATTCAAATATTTCTAAGAAAAATAATACCTTAGGTGTTCTTACAAACATTTAAACATAATTTATAGTTTTAATTATACATTCAATTTTCAAAATATCTCTGTACAATTTTGTGCAGTGTATATCAATTACCACATCCAGTATTAGGTAAAAGATAAAATGATATATTTTTTCTACCCCCGTTATTAAAATGTCATTTAAGGTACTGGTTTCAAATGCGCTAAATAATATCTTAATCACATGTTGATTAGCCGTGGTTTCGTACATTTTAATCATGGTTTGAGATATTAAGCACGGGATGAAGTTAGTTTCAGACATATGTAATTATAACTTAACCTTACTTAAGTACGGTGGTGTGGATAGCGATACGGAATTCGAATCCGAAGATCCCGAGTTCGAATCTCACTCAAGCTAAAAATTATATAAACTATCACACTGCGGCTCGGTGAGTGCGGACCCTGTACTGTAATTGGGATTAAGTTCCTGTTGTACAGCGTAACATAAATAAATAAATAAATAATATACTATTAAGTTGTAGGTTTGTAGCGTGATGAAATATTCCGAGTGTGAGGAATAAATGAGCTTGTACGAAGGGGAATATGAATATAGTTCAAGCGAGAATGCTGTGTTAGGATCACACGAATGTTGGAAGGGTTTGTGCTATTTGAAGGGATATAGCGTGATGTTTCATTTATTTATTTATTACTTTACATAACAGGAATTTAATTCCAATTACTGTAGTTCCACACGAAAAGTCGTACGATAATTTTACTGTACGGTCGTCCTATAAAATCTGTCATTGCATTCAATGTATTTAAGCTGCCCGTACAATTTTTTTTATTGTGCGGTAAAAAATATTATCCGATAAAATATCGTTCATGTGAAACGGCCCGTACAGCAGCTTATAGTGGAATCCGAACCACTCTAACACAATCGTATTTTGATATTTGTAGACGTCCACGAGTTTTCAACGCATGACCTCTTGCTTGTCAATTAATAAACAGAATAAACAGACGTATTTTCTCGGTTTTATCCATTAGATTACGAGTGTCTACGTGCCTATACGATCTCACTAATATATACAAATCATTCATAACTTTGCTATTGTTTTTATTTGAGCATTGCGCAAAAATGGTGGCAGTTGCACAATGAAAACTATATATCAAATCGGACTGTGGTTTTAAAAACTTGAGTTCAATTCAGACTTTCACTACATTAATACTGTAGCTCTCACACTTCATACGCATAAATATATCACTTACCAAGATCTGCTATGGCAGAATGCCACACACAGTAATGGGCAAAAAATATGATGATATATTTATTTCTTAAATTTAATTTTCTTCGAATGATTAGTTTATTTGTGTAGAAGTCAAACTCTCGCTTGTGTCGTAATAGTCCAACTATGATGCTACAACTTTTCTGCATCCTTTAAATTCATAAAATATACAAGATAAAATAAATTTTGATTCTATTTCAACATGACAATTTTGACACAAAAAATTAAAAGCGACATTTTGATAAATTAAATATATCATCACGCCTTTAACCAATTACTGGGTGTGGCACGGTGCCGTAGCAGATCTCGGTAAGATATATATTTCTTCGCGTGAAGTGCGGTTACCAGCTGTCAAATCCTGGCCTCCAAAGATGTTAGTAGAGGGTAAACCACAGAGATAGTTTTAACGTTGTGAAAAATGTTTGTCGGCTGTGGGAATCGAACCCGAGTTCTCAAATTTCAACTATATACTTGTGCAATCTCATTAATTTTGCAATTTATTAGCAAGGTAATAAGTAATCATGTATACCAACTTTATGCTCTTGCAATTAGTCTTAATTTAAAATTTTCGGAGAACGTTTCATTTTTAATATTTAATTATAATTTACTGTCACCATTTTTTCGTTTATTCTGGACAAATATCTATTTGTTACTTATTGTAAGGAACATAATTTGATATTAAAATGAATTATGAATGTAACAGGTGGAAAATATTTCATATCCGCTTTTGAAGGATTCAATTTCCTGATATATCAAAGGTTGTATTAACACGTAAGGAAGTTGAATCTGTCAGATTTCATCAAATATGATGTGAACATGTTCGTAACGAAAAATAAATCATATCTACGAGTATAACAACGTTATCAAATAGGCAAATTGAATCAAGAATTATTTGAATAAATAATTTAATAAATATGTCTTTGATCATTTTAATTTAACAATAAATAAATAAATATATCATCACGCCTTTTACCCATTACTGGGTGTGGCACTCTGCCTAAGCAGATATCGGTAAGTGATATATTTTGTCGCGTGAAGTGCGGTTACCAGCCGTCAAATCACGGCCCTCAAAGATATTAGTGGAGAGGGAGCCACAGGGGTAGATTTTTAAATTGGTGAAAATTGTTTTGTCGGCTGTGGGGATCGAACCAGGGTTCTCAAGATCCACAGGCCGACTCGATACCACTGAGTCACCTACCCCATTAACAATCATAACTACTAAAAAGATGGGTTCAGTAACTTACTATAGTTACTCATTATATTCTAGGATAAATTCCTATAAAAATGACTGCTAGATGTTATTAGTGCACCATTTCTCCCATGGCCAACTTCACTGACTTGCGCTGACGTTTATTATGGCCGTTTCATTCTATCGTTGTGCCATATACTTAAACATTTGTGGTGAGTTTATTACAGATTTGGTATGTTAAGTAATGCCATCTAGTGATTTTTATTTCAATTAAATAAAAGTAACCACGCTGTCAAGTTACAAAAACAACCTTAAAATATTTGAAAATTTTATAAATAAATAAATATATCATCATGCCTTTTACCCATTACTGGGTGTGGCACTCTGCCAAAGCAGATTTCGATAAGTTATATATTTCTTCGCGTGAAGTACAGTTACCAGCCGTCAAAGTACGGTTACCAGCCGTCAAAGCACGGCTCCTAAAAATGTTAGTGGAGGGGAGCCACAGGAGTAGATTTAATTTGGTGAAAATTGTTTGTCAGCTGTGGGGATCGAACTAGGTGTTACATCTGGTAACACTTAGATGCCTATGCCTTCTTAGAAGAGACTCTAATAAACATTTTAGTGTATTGTTGGTGTGCTGGGCCTTCCAAGAAGAACAGATTTAAAATTGGAAATTGTAATTGCCTGTACATTGCCTGCACCATAATAAAACAATTAAGGGTGCTGTACTTTCACCGTTAATGTCGTCGGCTTGTCGCCGATTTGAGGGTAGTAAACTGAAGGTTCGGACAGAACCCCCACCCCTTCTGTTTGTATGTATATATATTGTAAGTAGGCTAAGAAACTAATATCATTTCATTTTTATCATTCAACATTCAGCATTCATGGTTGAAGTTTGCAACAGCAAACTCAGTTAATACAGTTGTAAATTCTTGTACATATAATATTTAATGTGTGTGAAATAAATATATAAAAATCAAGAGTTTACTTCAATTTGAACTATTCACATCCGGTTAAGTCCGTGTGTGAAGTGTGTGGTTTTGGGAACTGGAAACAGTCGAACACCGATTCTACACACCACATTCTACACCAGGGTTTTCAAGATTCACAGGCAAACTCGATACTACTGAGCCACCTACCCCAAAAAAACTCCCGGTATATGAAACTTTAAGTTTAAATGCTTATAATTCCGTGGTGGTGATATTTTGTACATTTTTTTCAAATTTAAGAAGTGTTGAATAATTGCAGATATATATGCTAGGTGTGCTAGTCATTTCTCTATTTAAAGACACACTTTTGGAGGCCTAAAACAGACTGAAAGTTATTGAATCTATCTATCTTGTAATCATGGTTACGCCAAGTGATTAAATATATAAGACATACAAGTGAATAATATTAAAAACTATTCTATTTGAGTTTGCATTTAATATCGTAAAAGTCTGGCCTTCTCATCTGCTATCTAATGAAGAAGCTCTCCCAATTCGCTAACGGGTTGATTGGGTCCATCGTAAATATTAGTATGAGACTATTTGAGAATTTGCGAATGTCGAACGGTAAACAAAAGCTGTTCGAACCACGTGAGAGATTTGGAGATTTGTTTCCGCGAATATAGCGACGTAGTCGTGCAAGCTAATACGCAGAATATGTACACAAAACCAAGACAATCGATGTGGAAAATGCTGTTTACATACATTTGGCCAAATTGAGATTTTTTCGAATAATAAAAAGCTGGAATGAATGGCAAGGTATACAGTGTTATTTTGTTGATTTTCGTATTGAAATCATGTAGATTGTACTGTAAATCTGTGATGATCAATGATTTCAAAAATTTGGGTAGATTAATTGTAGTTTTAACTGTCATTTTTTTAAAAAAAAATGGGTGTGTTATCTATTGAGGTTTTGATTGGTGAAATTTAGGATGAAAGAATGTGTGGACAACCTAGAGTATGATTGAAGGTTTGTTGCGTGAACAAAAGACGAGACGAGCTTGTATGAGAGGAATTATGAATATGGATATGAATGTTTGAGGAAGATCAATTGCAGAATGAATCTAAAAAATAATTACAAACATCACCTTATCATGTTCAGTTAGCTTTTAGAAAAAAAAAACATTACAATGGTTCTAAATGGTTTAAAACAATTTTAAGAAGTATTTGATAGCTTATATCATCTAGCCAACGTCTTAAAGCACTTAGCTAGCTTTTAAAATAGTTTAAAAGACCTTAAAATTGTTCTAAAGGGTCCAAAACAGTTTTAGAAAGTATTTTATTGCTAAAGATCTTTAGCCAATATGTTAGAGTACTTAGCTAAAAGGACATTAAAATGATTATAAAGAGCTTAAAACAATTTAAAAAAGTATTTTGCAGTTAATATTCTTTAACGATCATCTTAGAGCACTTATTCAGCTTTAAGGGCAGTTTAAAAGACTTTAAAATTTAAAAATTAGGTTTTAGGAAAAAATTGGCAGCTGGGATCATCTAGCCATCATTTTAGAGCACTCATCTATCTTTTGGCACAATTTTAAAGACTATAAAATAGTTCTGAACGATTTAAAATAGCTTTAGAAAGCATTTTACAACGTTGACTTATAAAATATTTTTAAATGTTTAAAAAAAAAATAAGACAGTTTGACAGCAGAGATCCTCTAGCCAACATTTTAGTGCTTTTAGAATAATTTAAAACACTGTAAAATGTTTCGAAAGGGTTTAGGACAGATTTAAAAACTAAAGGTTTGTTGCGTAAATGAAAGATTCCGTGTGTACGGAATAAACTAATTTTTATTATCGTTCGAAAAGTTGGTTGAGATGGTTTAAGGACATGTGGAATTTATGTTAATTGAAAGATTGGTATAATTGAGGTTAAAATATTGGGTAGACAACATAGGAATAAATAGATGCAAGATGAGATGAGCTATTATGAAACGTATTAAGAATGTAGATGGTATGGCACGATAGGATTGCATTTTCAATAATTAATTGCAAAATGAATTGTAATGTATAAATGTTAATGTTTCGACGGTTTGTGTTGCCCTATTTGAAGATTCCGAGTTAAAATCCCACTCAAGCTAAAATATATATTAACTAGCACATTACGACATTGTGAATTCGAACACTGCACTGTAATTAAGATTAAAATCCTGTTGTATAAAATAGCATGATTAAATAAATAGATATTATGGATGTATGAAAACGACAAAAATTGGTGGCAGTTGAAGTAAAAGTGCTCATATTTAAATATCATTCTTGTTCTGTACAAAGAAGCTAGAAAGGGGATAGGGGCTTTGGTTTCTTTGTGACAACATTCAAACAATCTTTTCAATTTAGTATCTCTCATCATCTCGTCCGATTAGCGTGTCTAGTTAGCGCAGCGCGTGCGGTGTACCAAAACTACGTTTTCTTCAGATTCACCGCCCAATCAATGACTGGCCCCACAAGGCGCCTGCGCGCCACACCTGTGGCCGCCTCTACCATGCTATCACACAAGCGTCCCTCTGACGACGCCAGAGCGCCAGAGTCAGACTGTTGCTACTGCTGCACACACGCAGACCATCATCAAATGAGTTATGTAAATATAAGTGGTACATGCATTAAGAAGATCGCTGATCGCTACATTCCACTTGACTCGTACCTGTTGTTTCGGTATGTATGGATGATGTGCGATCGTTGCTGTTTCATGTTCAATAAACCAACTTGTTGACAATTATTATTTGTGTTTTGTTTTGGCATGAGTTTCACGCTACTTGATGTTGCATTGTTTCACTGCGCAAGAAGAACACGACACGGTTTTATTCAACTATTCTTTCAATTCTTATTTTTTAATAATTTTACAATTCTTACCTCCACTAGAATTCAAAGCTCTTTAACTTATATAAAAAAATATAAGCTACTGTAATTGGGATTATTTTCTCTGCTATTGCAAAATAATTAAAGACAGTGAAAATTTGTTTTAGTAAACATTAACTAACTCAAATAATTGTTGAATTATTTAGGAATGTTTATATTTGAATTGATGACAAATAATTTATTTAATTATAATTTTTTTGAATTTCAAATTTAGTTGGTTTTATTTACAATTAAATATCTCCTCCACCAAAATGTTTCTACCAAAATATATTAAAATAAATTGACTTATGGTCACTTGCATAATAAACAATATCGCATCCAAATGAATTATTAAATGAGTAACTAAGCTGTCAGTTAAGTGGTCTTTAAAGTAATGCAACTGTGTTTATATTTTTTTGTAATTTTCTAACCAGTATTCGACTTGATTATGGCCACATCCAATAACCGAAACAGAAGTAAAAAATTACCTTTTGACCTATTTATTTTATGGCCTTGTAATATTGAGTTTGCAATGTATGAATAAAATATAAAAAGTTCTTTTTTCATCATGGAATTTGGAGAATTTGAAAACTTTTTTATTGAACTGGGATTATTAAAAAAAGGAAAAAAGCTCATTGTTCTATAGAAAATCATCCAACCTTCGAAGAAGCTTTCCGCTTTGAAAGCTGTGTACAGCAAAAACAAATTTTCAGTAAAAAGTTCGGATTTCGTTCTAACATAAAAGAAAAAATAATAATGTTCTTAAATGGAAATGTGTAGAACATATATTTCTCAGTTCAATACACATCTCAGATATCGTATACGATATAATCATAAGAATAGTCTTTAAATTGTAATCGGATTTTATCATTATTCAATGAACATTAATAAAATATTTAAGTGGAAATGTTGAAAATAAAAAGAAATACAAAATATCTTATTTGTCGAAGTCGAAGAATAAACACATTTATTTATTATAAATTTTTATTTAAATATAATTTTCTGGGTACCGTTATTTTTTTCACAAATATTAAGTATTTAATAGTTTTATCGGATTTTGTTAATGGACAATAAAATCGTTTTAACAGCCGCTGTTATTGGCAACGTCCGATAAAAAAATGAATTTCGTGGACATAATCGCTTATAAAATGTTAACGTTTTTTGACAGTAGCTTAAAGAATAATTTAGTTGTGTTCAGTTAGCCAGCAGATTATTAATCACGTATAGAATTCAATTGTTTATGCTGTCATAAAGTGACAGATAACTTAACTGTTAGATAAGTAAATAAATATGACGTAGAAATTGTGAAATTTATATTAACTGCCATTTATTGATTTATTTTGTAGCTTGTGAATAAATTATGAGTAATTAAAAAGTATTTAAGATAAATTCGCGATTGAAAATCACAAACAAAATGGTGTAAATTAATTGTAGTGTGTTAAAAATACTCTATCTCTTTTCACTTGTTCAAATTACCAATGCAAATTGATGTTTAATTGTGGGCGCATCCACCAAAAAATCTTTGTATTTGTCTGACGGAAAATCACTGAAATATTTTCCATCTAATATGTAAATTTTATCATTTAATTAAAATTATTCAGCGTCCCTTATTCAAAATAAAAACAATTGACGGTGTTTTGTTCTAAGCCACTTCAAAATAAAAAGGAATGGACAGATCGTGTTTGAATGCAAGAATTAATGTGATTATAAAAAAAAAATATTAGAACAAACGTAGTGAGGAAAGAATAAAAGCTTTTAGCTTCTGGTGTGGTTTACACCAGGGGTTATCAAACTTTAGACACTAGCCACAGAGGATGATACAAATTTAAACACTATTTTAAAATGATAAAACAATTGTATTTTGGTTAAATTATTGTTTATAAATGTTGCATGAATAATTAAATGTACTATATTATATTAAGGGTCGGTATTTACATTTCCTAACAAAGCAAACAAAAGACAGTACCGCAAAAAATGACAGTTAATATAATTTTCGAAGCGATATTTTTTGTTTGTTGAACAAATAAATTATTATGCTCATTTACACCAACGAAAACTTAAATAGGTGAAAGTAAATGGAAGTAAAATGTTATATAAAGACATTTACATTGTTGCCAAACATTTGATGCGGTATTATCAGTTTATGTTAAACTTAAATTTGAAATTTCGTTGCTGCAAGCGAGGATTAGGAACTTTGTTTGAAGATTAAAATATTGGCCCTAAATACAGTTTAAATGTATTAGCTAAAATGAAGTTGTGATATTAGAAGAATTTAAAGATAATAAACTTGTTCGTACTAAATTAAATTATCAAATATTTTACCAATTATTGAGAGTGGCACTTTTATATATTATATATTTTATACTAGATAGTTGCGACTAAATGGATGACACACCTGCTTTATTGCTGGGAATTCGTATTTAAATGAATTCAGTCTAATAACAGAAAATCAGCGTACGTATGGTTCCTGATTATACTATAAGTTATAGGTGCCAAATAAAAATGTATATTTAAGAAACTTAAGATAAAACATGTGTCTAATTGAGTCTACAGCTAAACACTAACTTTTAAAAACAAAATATTATTAAATAATTAAAAACAATTTTTTGTTTAAATTATGTAAAAAAAAAATTTAATTCGACATTTAGGTGCACTAAACGTGTACCTCCGTCAGGAATAGTATATTGTAATACTAGTGAGGAAAATGACTAATTTTAAAACGATTACGAAAATTGGAGCACGAGCGACAGCGAGTTTTGCAATGGTCCCTTTCCACGTGTGTTACATACTATTTTTTTCAATATTAAACATGAAAATTACATTTTTACGTTTGCGATACAAGAAATTTAATAATTATTTTATATAAATCAAAGGAGTTGTATTTGCATATGCACATCACGTTTCCTTGGTCACCATGTCAAATGACATTTCCCTCACTCAATTTAGTTGTGATAGTAACCATTTCCCTCCTAACATTCCTCACTAGTGAGGGAAACGGTTACTAATGCAAATAAAATGAGTGAAGGAAAAGTCATTTTCACAAGAAATGTTGAAAAAAATTAAATCAACAAAACGTAACTAAGTAACACAAGTAAACAAGTAACAAGGAATTAAGTAAACAAGCAATTATAATTTATTTATACTAAATGATAAGCCAAGTTTTATTCAATTCGCAGCCTTATTCTCCTTCTTATTGTACATTTTAATTGCTTCTCTGATCAATCGACCACTCATATATTTTGGGCTGGCAACAATTTTTGTGTAAATACAAATTTAATCTGATGTAAAATATTATTGTTGTTATAATGAAATATTATGTATTATATAAATTTTTTAAATTAAAGGTTAAAATTAATATAATAAATTTAAAAATATTATTTTTTTCTACGATTGCTATGAAAAGTTGACAATTACACTTTCATTTGTTTTTTGTGGAACAATCGAAAATTATCTTTGTTGCTTGTCTCTAATGACAACACGCGAAAAAGATGTTAAATGCACGAGTTTCCAGTGGCAACGTGCGAAAAAGATATTAAATGTGCGCTTATTTCAATAGTTACCAGGGATACAAACAAAATAGAAACTTGTCATATTGACAGTTGACAGAACGAATTTATTTTCAGTACGTATACGTTTTTTAATAATTTTAAAATGTAATGTGTGTGTATCACGAGCGTAAACTATAGATTATTCTTTTTATAAATATATTCAATTTTTAAATACCTTTCCCAAATAATTGAATAGAAATTATATAAAAATTGTGAAATAATTTTAAAAGCGTATTTCACTATAAACTAATATAATTGGAATTAAGTTAATGTTGTGCAGAGTAGCAAATACAGCCTGATTAATTAATTAGACCTTAAATTAATCCGGGCAAGCACTTTTTTAGGACATACAAATTAAAATCGTTTAAAAAATATAATGTCAAAAAAGATTTATGGTTAGCGCACTCGCTTCATAAGCTAGCTAATACTCAAATTGAACCCTGAATAGATTAATAAACAAGTATTAGTTCAGAAAAATATATCAAAAGTAAAATTATTTTGATATATCTTCAAATGTTTGCGAAAAATAATATTCAACTGAAAATTTGGTGGAGGCGAAGCAATGAATTAAATACATACTTTTAATTAAACAAATAAGAAATACATTTCTTATAAGTTACCATTCTTGGGTATTTCAGCGCTACACTAATATTAATAATAATGGGCAGTTGTGACAAAATGGTTAGCGATATCGCTTCACAAGCGAGAGTACCCGTTGACTTCAAGTTATAATAAAAATATGACCGCGACCGAATGATTCAAATAAGTAAAATAAATATATCACGGCTTTTACCCATTATTGGGTATGATATTCTGCTGCAGCAGATCTCAAGTAAGTGAAGTACGATTACCAGTCGTCAACTCAAGTTTCTCCCTCAAATATGTTAGTGGAAGGGCAGTCACAGCGGTAATTTTAATGTGGTAAAAATTGTTTGTCGGCTGTGGGTATCGAATTCGTGTTCTCAAATCCACAGTATCTATTTTAAATGGTAATATTAGCTGTATTTTCATCAGTATTGCAATTAAAATAAATTTGTAGATAAGTAATTGATGGGAAAACGTTTTGGAAGCGGCGTACAGTCGCTCAAAGCGTTGAGTAAAAACAGCAGCAAAGGGATCTGGATCGAGTCCCCGTGTGGTTGAGTTGGTAAGAATGGAATGAAGAAGAGAACATAGAACACGGCATTCACAACGTTCAAAAGCGAAGCGAACGCAATGAACCCTCCAAAAGAAAAATGAAAGTGCCAGAGAACGAAAACAAATAAAATAGTTGCCTTTTGACAGCCATTTTGTGTGAGCACTCGGCACTCGGCAACCAAGCTTCGAGCTTTGGGAGTTCCATCATATGCATAATGTAATTGTAAAGAACAATTCGTGACAATGTGTTGAACTGAATCATGTGCTCCAGTTATTTTTTAACTTTACTTTAATTGGACACTATTGTAATGCTTTTGTTTGTTAAATTAATTGCAGCGTATATTTTACGCTTTAAATGTTTCTAAATTACTTTACAGCAAAATATGACGTGGATACAAATTTCGCTATCTGCAATTTCAATTAAAAAAATCTGATGTGGACACCACATGACTTCCTTGTACGCGTATTAAACTATAGATTTTTTTTAATTGCACATATTTGTCATAAAATCTTTTATTTTTTATTTTTTGTTCTAATCCATAGCAAACTTAATTTAAAAAAAAAACAAAAAATATATAATATTTAAATTTAGATATCTCGCTTATGCAAAAGGCTATTTTAAAAATTCTTAATGTGCTAGACGCAGAATTTAATTCTCTAAAACTTTTATTTGCAGCATTCATTTCTAAAATTAAAATAATATCATTTTTTTCAAGGAAAACTGTTAGCAGCTTCATGTAATGTGCCACTTCCGGTTAATCTATTTTAACCAAAATCTATTATGTTATTTCCATTGATATAGTAGTCTTATATACCAAATTTGGAAAGTTTTAAATTTTATTTAAATATAGTTTTTCATGAAAATCTATTATAGGCTTCAAGTAAAGTACCACTTCCGGTAGTTGTATAATGACCAAAAAGGGAGGTGCACTAGATGTTATAACAGTCCTAAATATAAAGTTTCAATTTTCTACGGCTTACCGTTTTTGAGTTATGCGAGATACGTATGTACAGACGGCATGACGAAATTAGTCAAAATGGATTCAGGGAGGGCCAAAACACCTATTTCCGTTGAAATCTGAGAACCGAAAATTTTCGCGATTACAATACTTCCTTTACTTCGTACAAGGAAGTAAAAAGTGATTTTAATGTAGGTTCCTGTTCCTGTTGTGCAGCGTACTATATAAATAAATATATTAACAGGCCGTTATATACAGCAAATAGGATCTCACTTAACAATTAATTTCATATAACATGATTTCTAAAGCAACATACGAGTATAAGCTAATTGATGATGAATGTATATTAATGATATTATTATCAGGTTACGAGTAATTAATATCAACTTTGAAATTTCAAATGGAATATTTTTTTTTTTACAAATTCTAAAAGTATATTAAATTTGCTTTATAATTTTATACAATAATCCATATGTTACAATATTGATAAAGAAAATGGCGGGCATTTTAATTATGCCCTAATTAGAAAAAGAATTGTTCCTCTAAATAATAGTATATTTTGTAACAAGTTTTATAAGCATCTGTTTAGTTATGAGTAAAAAAAAAACTAAGCGAAATTTAACAATTATTTTATATAAATCAAAGGAGTTGTATTTGCAAATGCACATCACGTTTCATTGGTCACCATATCAAATGACATTTCCTTCACTCAATTTAGTTGTGATAATATAAATAATACATAAAATTTTACATTTATTGTTGTCTTCACTTAGGATGGTAGAATAGCTATTTATGTAATAAAACACGATTTCGCAACGTATTCCATACAAGATTTTTTATACTAGCGATTTAAAACAGATTTTTTATATTTATTCTCACATGTCAACATTTTGAATTTTTCAAAATTTAAAAGTAGGCAGGCATCAGTTTCTTTTTTTTGTTGCTATGCGATTCAATATGTTGTTTAATAAACATTGATGTCAACGTGCTCAGGGTATAATTTTTCTTGAGAATTTTTGGTAATAAATTTACTTAAAATGAGTGACTCAGAGATTGATTCTGATATTGAAAATGGTGCAGAGGCTGCATTGGCTACACTGGTTCCAGGAAAATCAAACAAATTGTATGAAGAAACTTACAAAAATTTTGACAGTTGGTGTACTTTTACTTTTACGCATTAAACTGTCACTTTTAAGCACTAGTGCTTAAAAGTACTTCATTTTCAACGGAAATGACAATCGAAAAGTTGTTGTTATAATACGCTAGTATAAAAAACTCTTTAGATACTAGTTTTTTATACACTCGTAACTAAAGACACGTTTGTTACATAATATTATATTAAACGATTGAGAAAATAAAATATACCAAATATCGTGTAGAACCTAGTCTACCTCGTAACATAATTTCCAAACATCAAAGTGTATCCGAACATAATTATCCGGTACAATAAAGCCTATCGTCTTGTTAACAAGCCAGACCAAATGTTAATCCTTGCATATTGCAGTACTAGTTCAATAACAATTACCAAATGCACTGAAACAGGAACAGGAATAAGATTGGCTGCAATAATCTGTAAATGGAATCTGGTAACATGGTTAGTTAGCATGTGTGCGTGAACCGCGTAAACTGGGTCAGAATATGTTCACGGTTGTAATTACATTTTTATATTATTTTAACACGAGCGTTGAGTGTGTTTATTTTGTTTTGGGTTTACTTTTTTATTATAAACAGCCGTATATATTAAAACAATTTATATTGTTGGGTAATACTTTAATTACTGACAAAACAAATTCTACTAATACCATTTTTTGTTCCAATTTTAAATTCGTTTCTAATTTTCTAAAGTAATTTATAATTAAGGTACGTAGCATGCCTTAGGGTGACTAAAAAACTTTTATTTGTTCCTGCGGACAACAGAAATTTATAGTGGAATTCTGTGATAAATTTATAAATAAGTAAATCTGTAAGAATGATCAAAATTACTTCAATATTAATTCAAAATTAAAAAATATTTCATAATATCGTAAGTTTACAGATTTATAAAACTTATAGATTTACACAGTATTGCACCAATAATCCGAATCCCAGTACATAATTTAAGATGAAAGGTACGGTGGTGTGGATAGCAATACGGAATTCGAATCCGGAGATCTCGAGTTCGAATCGCACTCAAGCTAAAAATTATATAAACTAACACACTGCGGCTCGGTGAGTGCGGACCCTGTACTGTAATTGGGATTAAATTCCTGTTGTACAGCGTAACAAATAAATACATAAATAAATACACACTTGCCAGTTGGTAGACTCGAACCCAGGTCTATATGGGTAATATAAAGCAGGAATCATAACTACAAATTAATGAGCAATTAGGTCAAGTCACTGCTTGTCATATATCAAATAATACTAGCGTTTACACGGATAAAATTAAGACGTTAATTGTAAGTGGAACTGTTGCAAATTTTTCAATTACAATTAATGCGGTACATTAATTTGTCTCTATCTTTTATTCTTACCTTGGAATTTGACTTTTTTTGGTGATACTGACAATTTAAATAAAGTTTAAAATACTATAAAATTTAGAAGATATTGAGGTGGAGGTTAATTAACAAGATTCAAACTCGATAATTTTTTCGTTTATTTATACGTTCCTTTTCAAAGTTCTTTACAAATGTAATTCACTTCTAGTGATACTAATTGTGATTTAGATCACAAATTTTAATATTATACAAGTAATTAATAATCATAATTGCTAATTGCTTTACAGTATTTAGAAAATATGAAAATGATAATAAATAAAATGGTTCAACAATTTTCACCACTTTAAAACTAACATTCCTTTACAAAAATTTTCGGGGGGCGTGATTTGACGGCTGCTAAATAATACACTTCATGTGAAGAAATATCACGTATTGAACACTGGCTACGATAGAGGTTCAAACCCAGGAATGGATAAAAGACGTGATGAAATATTTATTTTATTTATATTTTAAAATGCTTTTAAAGTTTCCTGCAAATATCATTATTTACTATCTTTTTTATGTTGTTGTTAATCATAAGTTTGATCGTACATTTTTAAACACTTTTACTAATTAATTACTGATCATAATTGCTAATTAAATAAGCAGATAAATTCTAATTAAATAGCAGTATGATGTGTATTCATGTTCCTTTTTAAAGTGGTCTATAAACGTTATTTCTCATAAATTCACATACGGTGTCGTGAATAGCGTTATGGAATTCGAATCGCATTCAAGCTAAAAATTATATGAACTCAGTGAGTCCGACCCTGTACTGTAATTGGGGATAAGTTCCTGTTGTACAGCGTAACATAAATAAATAAATTGTATTGTAAATTTTAATATGCTTCCACTAATTAATAATTATAATTGTTATTCGTAATTACTAATTGGATAGCTGTATTTTATTTTATTTTAAAAACAGCTTTAATGTCAATAATTTCAGCCCGAAATAAACTAAAGTTCGTCAACTTCAAATTTGATTCTCTGCGTAGAAAAAATTCATGGTGAATAAATTACATCAAATACACATCATGTTTGTGTATGATTAAATCACGAATGTCACAAAATGGCGTATTATTTTGCTATCATGTCAAACATGCCTCTAATAAATTTATAGGTTTTGATATTTCGATATTTTTACGATAAATATAACAACCTGTCAGCTATTGATAAATTTGCGATTTTGTTTATTCGATAAACTATATTTTATCGTCACAATCATTTATTACCTTTTACTAGTTGAGATGATTTGGACATGTGGATTATATAAACGTTTGTTGGTGAAATTGAGGGAGAGAGATTGAGTAGATGACCTGGGATTATTAGATTTGATTGATTGAAGATTTGTTTCTTAAACTAAAGTTGAGACGAGATTGTTTGAAACGTATTTTGAAGGCGGATATAGTATGCCAAAATATAAATTAATATTTAAATATAGTTTTAACGCGCTTAGCTAATTTTTACAACAATTTAAAAGACTTTAAAATTATTTTTAAGTATGTAAGATTGAATAAAAGTTTTAAGTGCGGATAGTATTCCAAAATAGAAATTAATATTTAAATATAGTTTTAGCGCTCTTACCTAACTTTTACAACAATTTAAAGAGTTTAAAATGATTCTTAAGTATGTAAGAATAAATAAACGTTTTAAGGATTCATGGTACCCTATTTTACGGACACAGCGTAATGATATGTATGTATAAATATATACCACATATCTTCAAAGCCAACAGCAATTACAGATAAACTTAAATACTCGGTACAAGCATATTTATTTCATTTGAATATAACACTACCATACACAATGTTGGTTACGAAAAATGCATTCATACAAAAATATTTAATTCACTAACCATTGTTGGCAGCCTTCCCTTGATGTACTGCAACAAGACAGGAAGCCAGGCACCATCACTAACACACACAACACCAAACATTCACCGGCAAAATACGACACTTCGTGTTGATCTACACATAATTTGCACACACCAAACTGTTCAGCAAGATCTTATATCGCGATTTTACATATTTGCACGAATGAAACGCGAATATTTCTGTCATAAATCGATGAGAATTCACGGAACGACTGGACACAACTAACGCGCACGATAAACTAAGATGGCTACGTTTTTGAAACAAGTTAGAACAATGATTAATTGAAGTAATTGATTACGAAATGAGTTTCAGGTACTAGCAGCGACTGCATATTACAACTATAAATATATAAAGCATTAGAATGAAACTCAATATTATTTTAAATTTTAATATTTTGGCAATAGACAAGCAATAAAAATATATACATACAAAAAATCACGTTATGTCCTAATAAATGGAGTAGCATCAATCTGTGAAAAAAAAATTAGATTCAATTGTCTGAAGCAGATAAAAGCTAGATGAGTGCTCTTTGACGATGGCTACAAAATCCTAGTTATAAATATTTTTTTAAATTGATTTAAATCCTTTAGAATAATTTTAAAGCTTTCTAAACTGTCTTAATATTTAGTTGAGTACTCTACGATGATGGCTAGAGGATTTCAGCTACCAAATATTTCTAGTTTCAAACTCTTTAGATCAATTTTAGTCTTTTATATTATGGTAAAAACAAACTAAGAGATAGTTAGAAAATTCCTGCTGCCAAATACTTCTCAAAATTATTAAAAACCTTATAGAATCATTTAAAGTTTTATTTAAACTGTTGTAAAAGCTAGCTGAGTGATCTAAGGCTATGGCTAGAGAATCTCAGTTATTAAATATTTCTTAAAATTATCTTAAATCTTTAAGAATAGTTTTTGTCTTTTAAACTATTCAAACAATTTTCACCACATTAAAACTGCCCCTATGGTTTTGTCTCCACTAACATCTTTGGGGGCCGTGATTTGACGGCAGGTAACCGCACTCCACACGAAGAAATATATTACCTACAGAGATCTGCTACGGGGTAAATGCCACACCCAGTAATGGTATATTTAATTAACTGTTCTTAAAACTAGTAGGTTCTAAAGAGATAGCTAGAAGAGACAAAATGACATACTTCTTTAAATTGTTTTAAATATTTTACAATTATCTAGTAAATGATTTTATAAAATAGTTGGAAAATTCCAGTTGTCAAATACTTCTTAAAATTATATTAAGCCCTACTTTATAGTTTCTTAAACTGTTAAAAATTAATTAATTTTCGCCTGATATATCTATCCTGGCACCATCAACATTCACAATATTTATTTGTTTGTTGTCTACGTCATCTTTCATTCCCAGTTTTGCCAACATGTACCTAAAAATATTTTCTTTTAAAGATAAATTGTTTTGAATGTATATATGATGTGTAATTTCCGGCAAATAATATGTTGCTAGGGTTAGTTTAGGTTGATGAAAAGCAAAAATAGCTAATTTTTAGCAAGTGACGAGAAAGCTTGATATTTGGTGCTTTTCGTTTTTGGCGGACAGCTCAGAGCTCAGGACGGGTTAAGCCGAGGAATTACGAAAGTTATTATAACGTAGAAACGTGAGAAGAATAAAATATTCTCATTTGATATTTATTTCAACACTGTTCCGTTTTACGTTTTCTCATTACTTTTTAAATTCGTTCATTTTGCTCTGTTTCTGTGTTGTGTGTTCTACTTGTGACTGAAGTTTATATTTGTAATTAAATAAACGGTAAGAAGATTTACTGGCCGCAAACCAGAAACATTGTTTACTTGCAATTACCTGGAGGTTTAGATAAAAAAAGTTAACAAGATTTCCAACCAACTTGAGCAAATATTCAACATCAAATATACGAAAACTGTATTTCTGTGTCACCACACTGAAATACCTACAAATAAATATGAAATACCCTAGGTCCCACTGCAACAGAATTCAGCTTTAGCAAACCTTAAACGTTTACGTTTCTATTTATTACGTTCTTTAACTATGTCTGTCTAAATCAACAGAATTCGGATATCCGGATGTTTGTATTTTAAAATATCCGGCATATGGATTTTTTCTAATCGTTGAAAAATGCGGATGTCTGCTTAATCCGGATGTAACCGGAAACCGATCGATTTAGATAAGTCTGAAACTAACTATAATATAATGCTAGTTTCTCGCGAAAAAAACGCAGAAAAAACAAATTTCTTTTCGAAAAATTAGGTTTCCTAAGACAGTGCGGAAAGTAAGTACTCATTTGAGATTATTTTCTGCACTCAAGTGTCAACAGAAAGACATAATTTTGTTATATAAAATAAAATTAGGATTGCAGCCAAAGTACTTCGACAAAAAAATTAATTAAAATCGAAGATACTCATGAACATAATAAGTTTCATATTTCACATAAAAACTCTGTACAAGGGCAAAATACATTACTTTGTAAAGGAGTACAGGTTACCTGATAATTTTAAAAATTTAGATTTAAAAAAATTTAGATTAAAAATAAAAGACTATTATTTAAATAGAATATAGTTATTAAAACAAATTACATGTATTATCGTTTTATTATGGTGTTATTTTATAGCTTAAGCTAAATTATTATTATTATTATTATTATTGTTTTCTATTGTAATTCATACAAAAAGTTATAATGAGGTAATGGAATACATAACAACATTTGATATTATTTGAGAAAATAAAAAAAAAACTAATTTCCTGTAGTATAAAATGTAAAATTGCCGAACTTACACAATATACTATTTCTTTTTCTATGCGTCTTGTTTTTCGAATTTTGCTGATACCTTTAGCAATAAAAATGTGTCAAACCAACCAGAAATGAATGCCTACAAGAATATTTATCTCAAAAATAAAAGAAACGCTTCAAGAATAAATTCAACAAATTTGAGAAATAATAGCGTAACGTTTTGACAACGTAGAGCCGGATCTAGGCACCGTCGTCGTGTTGAAAATACAAGTGAAATATCGTTGCTGTTTTTCTTTTGTTTAATGGAAGAGGCGTAACCTTAAATATCGTCCCCGGTTCTGCGAAACCCGGCCCTCAAGCTATAAATACTGGAATACGTCGTTTAGAGTTATTAAAAAATTCGTTTAATGTCTTTAGAAAATTTTATGCTTGATTTATGACATTCATTTTTTCAGACAATTTTGTTCTTTTGAACAGTACCTACTTAGATAACTTTCTCGCAATATTTTTTTTTATTTGTTTCTATTATAAATAAATAATATTAAAATTTTATATTTATAATTAAAGGATGAATCACGAAAACTGCGCCATAAAGGATAACATGAGAAATGGGATTTGCACTACCATTGATTTCCAGATTACTTTGCAGGAAAATGTTTCAAATTCAAGTTATAGAAAAATGAATTCTGCATCTAAATCAATTAATATATTTTATGTTACCGGTTACAGGATATTAAACCTATGTTTACATGCACAAAAGTAGGCTGGTAAGTAAGTAATAACTGTATTCTGTACGTTAACATTACCATACTGACTTGTCAAAATAGACAAGAAAATGAAAATAAAACACAATGATAATATACTCGTAATACTATTAATACAAACGGAACTAAAAACTACAATAATACAAAGATTACTTCTCCTGCTTATCATAATATATTTTAATTGTACAGACTTTTAAATTAGAGATGACCACGTTATGACGTTTAAATAAAAACATACAGACCACAGACTTACTTGATCACAGGGTTCGAAGATATATATCGATCGATATATATCATGATATTTATTTTGATATATATATCGTCATATTTTTGCAGTGATATATATCCATTGTATAAAAATATCAAATAGTTTTTGAGATATAACCTCCGGAGAAGTGAAATTTTTCGAATTTTTCAGTTTTTCTACTTTTCCGAGGCTATATCTCGAAAACTAAATGTGATATGAAAACGCGCTCAACGGCATTAATTTTCTCGTGCTTCAGTTAACTTATAAACATAGTTTCAGCGATTTTTATTTTTTTCAATTTTCCGCCAAAAAAATCGCAAAAAGCGGTTTTTTAACATTTTCTTGAAAACCAGAAGTCATATGCATTTGAAGATTGCACCACTGGATTCAGTGGGTCAAAATACATATGTATGTAAATTTTCGTTTTAATAATCCTACGATTAAGGATTTTTGGGAAAATTGAATTAAAATCTGAAAAAACCAAAGGGGTACCCCTTAGGAAATAATTAAAAATATTAAATTGCTTAAAATTGTATGAAAATTTGCTTATAAGTCAATTCGGACACGGGGAATTCAACGCCGTTGAGCGCATTTCCATATCTTGTTTAGTTTTTGAGATATAGCCTCCGGAAAAGTGAAATTTTTCGAATTTTTCAGTTTTTCTAAATGTGTACAAAAACTAAAATTAAAAAATAAATATCCAAAAAGTCATATTTATCTGATATATATCCTATATATCAGATATTTTGATATTTATTATAAATATCATGATATTTACGAACCCTGCTTGATCACCTTCTAAAATAATGACAATAACGTTATTCATAAAAGAATATAAAAAAATAAAATTTATTAATGACGTTAACATAATTTTTATCACTATTTCTAAAATAATTAAGAAATGTGCAATTTTCTTTACGCTTTAATGATCAATATGCAAAAAAAACATTCGTAAATTATGATTCTATTTCAACTTGATAATTTTAACACAAAAAATTAAAAGTGAGGTTTTGATAAATAAAATAAATATATCATCACGTCTTTTACCCTTTACTGGGAATGGCACTATGCAGTAGCAGATCTCGGTAGGTGATATATTTCATCGAGTGAAGTGCGGTTACCAGCCGTCAAATCACGGCCTCCAAAGATGGTATTGTTTTCAAATCATGTCTGTCTGAATTCAACCCTTAAACTCTGGCTCGTAAAGCTACAGCTCTATCACAATACCACAAGCGTCCTACCGCCCGTAATTTATATTTTTAACTATGATTTGCTAACCAGTGCATCCAAACCTTTTCAAACTATGTCATTGGGGAAGTGAACTTCTTCCAATTAGATGAACTCCACAATATACAACAATAACACTTCGTGGGTGTTTTCTCTGACCGTCGCCTTCACGGTAAACTACCTTCAGCCGAGCTTGTCTCTCTGGGTCGCAATTCGCATTTCGTTAGTCACGCTAGCCAGAGGGGCAAAGAGGGACAATGATGAGGGTCCGCAGACGAATTTACGAACGTTAATAAAGTTTCATGCTCTGTTTGTTTATGGATCTTGTAATTTGGACTTCGTCTGGCCAATGATCTAAATTTTGTGATGATTGTTGCAATCGTTGCTGTCATTATTACTTTATTTATTAAACTGCACATTCGAAAATTAATCAAATATACGAGTACAGTAGAGTTTAAGGTTTAGATTAATTTTGTAAAAATCGCCGTGTTCAAATAAAATAAAATATAAATATGTCATCATGTCTTTTACCCAATAATGAATGATAAAGCCACAAGGGTAATTTTAATGAGGTGAAAATTAAACTAATTTTTGTTATTTATTATATGGCTGAAATTACCGTAAATTTTTATTTTAAAGTTAAATTTATATATGACAGAAAAATTTAACTTTAAAATACAAATTTCCGGTAATTTCAGCTATATAACAAAAAAATTAGTTTAATTCTAAAGGTATGATTTCCTTAAAAAATCAGAAACCGTGTCACTGTAGACGAACCCGTTGTCAATGCCTATATAGGAGTCTCTGGTTCGAATCCAGGCGTCATCCGAATTTATAAATTTAACTTGAAAATAGAGGTGAAAATTGTTTGTCAGTTGTGGGATTCGAACCTAGGTTCTTAAATTCACAGTGCGACTAAGCTATTTACCCCAAATGGAATAAAATATTTATTATATACTCACATACTAAAATGAACACATTATTAAACAAATTATTGTGCGTGAAGTGTTACATTAAATAAATCGTGTGTAAAAATACCAAATCGTGCGTAAAATACCAATGTAAATTAAATGGGAGTTTCATTATTAAACGATTTCCGTTAGCAAATATCCTAGCAACAACAAATAATAAATAAAAAAACCTTGCAACCAAATACAACAAGCAAACATCAAACTAAATGATTTTGTTTATGGTTTTGTCTATTTTATCCTTATAAAATATATTTTAAACAATAAAATAAATAAATATATCATTACGCATTTTACCCACTACTGGGTGTGACACTCTACCGTAGCAGATCTCGGAAAGTGATATATTTAGTCGCGTGAAATGCGGTTACCAGCCGCCAAATCACGGCCCTGAAGATATTAGTGAAGGGTGAGCCAAAGGGTAGATTTAATTTAGTGAAAACCTGGGTTCTCAAGATCCACTGAGCCACCACATAAAAAAAACCGTTGTTAAAATTAATTCCTTGTCAACTGTTTTTGCAAAATAGAATCAATTTTCATTATTATTTACACATAAATTGAATGTTTTCAAACTGATTAGATTATTTTCATCTTTTAACTTGAACAATATGTACATTACAGATTAGTTTCAATTATAATAACAATAATATATTGCATTAAAAAGTCTTTAGACCAATTATGTGCAATAGAAGGTGAAAGGTTATACTGGTATGTTTCTCAATATCGTAAAGAAATGTTAAATGATCGTTTTCTTTATCGTAAATGTTTGTGGAAGAATCAAATAAAAAGGGAAAATAATTTTGCGTGTGACAGTTTGAAAACAGTAAACGAAAAAGAACCAAAAAAGGTCGCCGTATTTTAAGAAACAATCTATATTGCGTCAGTTATAAATGGAGCACCAATGGAAAAAATGTGTAAGTTCTGAAAGCACAATTTGGTAAGACATATCTTACACAAAAAAATATTCAAGAAATTTCTATAGTCCATTTTTTTAAAGAATTCTTTATGAAAACGACAGAACGTATTTAACTTTGTTCTCTGATTGGTGAAATCGCGACTAATTTATAAGTCAATCTTAACTTTTTCTGTTCATCTCTCTCGTTGACAGTTTAATAATTAATAACCATAGACAAATATTTTGTAATTTTGTGTCTAAAATATTACTTGTAAAAATGACATTTCACTCACTCAATTTAGTTGTGATAGTAACCGTTTCCCGCACTAGTGATGAAAGAAAATAACTTTCCTCACTAGTTATTATCACAACTAAATTGAGTGAGGGAAATGCCATTTGACATGGTGACCAAGGAAACGTGATGTGTATTTGCAAATACAACTCCTTTGATTTATATAAAATAATTATTACATTTCTTGTATTGCAAACGTTGCAAAATTACATTTTCACGTTTAATGCTGAAAAAAATTGTATGTAACTCATGTGCGAAATGGCCATTTCATAATTCATTCTATTGGAACATTCGCTATCGCTTGTGCTTCAACTTTCGAACTAGCTTTGCAATTAAAGTTTTTCCTCACTAGTATTTTAAATAAATAAATAAATATATCATCACGCCTTTTACCCATTACTGGGTGTGGCACTTTGCCTAAGCAGATCTCGGTAAGTGATATATTTTGTCGCGTGAAGTGCGGTTACCAGCCGTCAAATCACGGCCCTCAAAGATATTAGTGGAGAGGGAGCCACAGAGGTAGTATTTTAACATAGTTTTTTAAAACCATTACCATGGCTGATACCGACATGCCAAGATATAAGTAAAATAACTGTCAAATGTCAAAAATAATAACTTTTAAAACATATTATAGACATTTAGTTTTAACTAAAATTCCTAAATTAGTAAGTACTTGCTTGAAACCTATGCCGAATAGATATTTGACAACTAGGATAATTTTTAAATTTGGTGCTCAAATTTGAAGCCAAAATGGCAGATGTTTGATGCCTGTATTGGAGTCAAAATGGCAAACAGTTATTTGACAGCTGTGTTAATTTTTAATTTGGAATCAAAATGGCTGCAAATTGCAATACTTTAGTGGCAATAAAACAATGACAACTGTCAAATATTGTAACTAAATTGACATATTTAATTAGTATTTTCTTAATTAATATAAACCAAACCAAACTGACGCAGGCGCGGTGGCCGAGCGTGTTAAGACACATCTCTTAGCATACTGTGACGTCACCCGAGCCAAGGTTCGTCAGTTCGAATCCGCCTGCCGACAATGTGTGATTTGTCGTAGAATATAAAAAATACAGCTACATGTATTTATCACACTCGGGCGCTATAAACTAGTCACTTATACGCCTTAAATAATCTGACTAAAGAAACCGGCAGTACGGCAGTGTAAAAACTGCGGCTCGGTGTGCCCGGCCCCTATGTTCCGACACGGAATGATGGGACTCATTATAAACCAAACTGACAGTTTTTTATTACAAATCAGTCTTCTAATTAGAGAAATATTAAAAAAAATTATTTGTTCATTAATTAGAAAGGTGTTGTTATAAACAATAACCAATTAATTATGCATTACGGACGGCGAAAGTAGTGATGATAAAATTATAAATATACCCCATTTGTTTGAGTAATACAGCATGAATGATTTAGCGATTTGCATGATAAATAACTGTATATAGGCAGTGCGCTCCATTTTCATAATAACATGTCACTACCATCTTACAAGGTAAAAATACAAATTTACAGTCATTTTTTTCAACTTTTCATGTTGTTATAAGCTTGGCAGAAACATATATTTATTGAAAATATGTCAAACATGAATTTACCTTCATTTGTATGTACTGTGACCAGGAAATTTACTCTAAAGACACAAGCACAATTTGAAAATAGACAAAAACTAAATTGACAACCATGTATGATGAATGTAAGATTGAGAGAATGTTATTAGAAGAGTGAATTTGTGCCAGTTGAAATGATTTCGGCATGTAGAAGTTATGCCGAATAAAAGTTGAAAAATTGCGAAGGAGATCTAGGATCTCTAATAAATAAATAACTTAGAGCAAAAAATTAAAGGGTATATTCTGTACGACGTGCTGATCATGAAACAAAAACAATTTTTTTTAAATTCGAAAAATTAAGGGTTGTTAACCTAAAACATTTCTTGTAGTACTGCACTGGATTCACTTTGCTATTAAACACAAACAATGAAGTAGGTATCAACTACGAAAGAATAATTACATAATTCAATTATTAGCAGTTATTTATAATAGAATTTTATTTAATTAATAACTTTAACATAATCATCCACCCAGTGGCAGTGGCAAAGAAAAATTTTGGACTGGGAAACATGGAAAATAGTTTTGCGATTTAAAAAAACATTATTTTTGTTTCATGATCAGCACGTCGTACATAATATACCCTTTATTTTTTTGCTCTAAGTTGTGAAACACCCTGTATATAATTAAAGGTTTGTTGCATGAACGAAACATGAAGCAAGCTTGTATGAAATGAATTACAAAACAAAAATGTTTGGCGAAGATTAATTAAAGGATGAATCTAATGAATAAATTGTCTTACAACTGCAGTAATAGAATATTTTCTAAAAAATTATTCTAAAAATATGCGATTATTTCATACGATAAGATTATTATTTGTTTATTATGTATGCCGGCAAACAATTTTCACCAATTTAAATCTACCCCTGTGCCTCCCTCTCCACTAATATCTTTGAGGGCCGTGATTTGACGGCTGGTAACCGCACTACACGCGAATAAATATATCACTTACCAAGATCTGCTTAGGCAGAGTGCCACACTCAGTAATGGGTAAAAGGCGTGATGATATATTTATTTATTTTATTTATATTATGTATTGAACTGTTATGCAGTATATTTAAAAACAAAATGTTCCCGAAATAACTTGAAGTGCAACAGAAGAAAATGAATATATCAGAAGAATGTTTGATATTGATACAGAATATGAGAAAAGTTTTAAAAATGTGAAAATGTATTCAGTACTTTATTTTCATGGAAACGACGGATATTTCCAAAGCCGGGTCGGCTCGCTTTCGTTGGCATCGCCACCTCGACCCGTAAACTATGCTAATAAGGAAACTACCTATAGAGTACGAACGTCGATAAATATGTTAAATGATTTTTTAAAAAAGAAAACGTATTATTGAAATTGTTTAAAATAATAAAATACAGCAATAGGTATCATTCCTGCCAAACATATAACAATATATTATGTAACATGTTATATAAACGTCTCTTTAGTTACAAGTTGTTTTTTTTACAAGAACTGAGCGAAACGAGTATTTAAAAAGTCTAGAAAACAGGTCACATACTATCTATGATCGCAAATTAAAACAACAAAAAAGTGTAAAATTTACTGAATTGTTTAAAAAATAAGGTTAAGTTATAATGACAGATGACTGAAGTTAACTTCATACCGTGCTTAATACCTCAAGCCGTGACTAAAACGTTTGAAGCCACAACTTGTCAAGATGTGATTAAGATATTATTTAGTGCCATAGAAACCAGTACATTAAATTACATTTTAGTAACTAAAGTAGAAAAATTAAGTTATAACTATAAACTATATCAAATCTGATCAATAATAATGAGTAATCTAGGTAGCGTAGGTAACCGCAAAATGTTGATAATTTGCTTTTATTTCCTTCTGTATTGTATTTCCATGATTGCAGTAGTGATTTCAGTACGAAAACTGATACTTTACCGTACAAGTATTAGTACTGTAATAAATATGACGATGTTGCTAGGTAACAAACAGTTTTTGACATTTATTTTAAGAAGTAAATAAAATAGTGAAAAAAAAGATAAACGTAGTATTTATTTTTATCACATTTAATACTTTTTGTTAGTTGAAAAATGTTGTACTTTATACACAATTGTTCAGCAAAAAAAGGTCAACTTTCATGATCAATATGCAAAAAATATATGTTATACTGCTCCTTTATATGTATTAAATATTTTTTAGAGGTCTTCATACTCTTATATTTGTTCATTTTGCACATAATAAGCGAACAAAAAGCAATCTCCATTCGATGACAGTGAATGATAAAATTTTATTTGATTCGTCTGTACAATCCTTTAGGTCTAAACTCAAAGGATACTAAGTAATTGGAAAAAATGGCCACTTTTCCATTTCGATTTGAAAATGTTTTAAAAACAGTAATAATTAAAAGGGCTTGAATTCAATTATTGAAAATGAATCAATTTAGGATTATTTCAAAGTTTTATAAAGGTTGTTAAGCTGTAGAAGTAAGGGTTCTGATAAGGGTTGAATAACAGGGATGATCAATCATCCTGAAACAAAGAGGATTTTTAAAAACGAAAATCTTATCAAATATTAAAACAAGATATGAATGATGGAATTACAAAAATTGTTGCTCTTTTTATTTGAATGGAAAGACTTGTAACTTTTTCCAGTAACGCTGTTGACTTCCTAAAATAGCTCCAACAGTAATGACTTCTTGTGATTAACACGGGAAAGTGTCAATGATTTGCATAATCCTTTGAATTTGTTCTTATTTAAACCAGGAAATTACAATTAAAAAGTTATTTATCCAACGGCGAAATTGAGGCACGCTTGTAATCAAGTTAAATGAGCAGTTCTTTTCATTACATCTTTTTTACAAAAGTCACACTGGATTTGACATTTGACAACATAACGTGCATGTGTTATTTCTGTATCAAGGCCGTGAAACGACTTTCGAATTAAGAGATTTTGAGGCTTATGCGAAAATGATGACAGAAAGTGAACAATTGCAAACTAAGACTTCTTGCTAATGGTGTTTTTAATTAAAAATAGATTAATCTTCATTTCCGATCGTAGAAAAAAATTTGTGTCTACTTCTGATTGAAGGTATATTTGCAGAACCTAACGAGCGAAGCTTTGGTCCATAAATAGCTACTTTACCTAGGCGGTGAAATGATTGTTTACATGCGTTGAAGAAATATTTCGGCAACCGAAACTGACAGTCGATGCAGACTATTTTCTAAGCGCATCAAATTATATTGTGGCTGAGGTGCAGACAAAATTTTTCACGCAACTGCATTCATTAAAAAACTTCAAAATTTATTACAAACTTCATTTATTTATTTATTTATTTAAGTTACGCTGTACAACAGGAACTTAATCCCAATTACAGTACAGGGTCCACACTCACCGAGCCGCAGTGAAGTAGTTTATATAATTTTTAGCTTGAGTGAGATTCGAACCCGGGATCTCCGGATTCGAATTCCGTATTGCTATCCACACCACCGTACTGACGGACAACTTAAAAGCAGTGGTTATAATAAATATGAGTGTGAAACATAAGAGACAATTTGTTTGTTTATTTTGTAATCGTATTTTTGATAGGTTATGAATAGCCCGTCAAAGTAGCTGATAGCCCAGTAATGAATGTTAAATTTCGAGAGCTGAAAAATGTACTTTTTTTGAAAAGTCTTTCTTTTCGCAACTGAAGACATACATAGTTATTTGTGTATTAAGAGCGTAAAATGATTCTTTGTTACTCGAGCACGGTAAGTGTAAGAGGAACAAAGACACTTTACGCTTTTGATACACACATATTTTTTCTACGATTGCATCTTAAAATTATTTAAAAACGTACATACTAAAAATAAACTCGTTCTGTCAATTATCAATACGACAAGTTTATGTTTTGTTTGTATCCCAGGTAACTATTGCAAGAAAGATATTTTTCGATTGTTCCACAGAAAACATCAACTTTACGATGACAAATAAGAGCGTAATTGTCAACTTTTCATAGCAATCGTAGAAAAATTTACTTTCTGACAGGGTCGTGAAAAAAATTGTACTGTTAATGGCAACATAAAGTAAACAGATGAACAGACGTAAACGTTAATTTTTTTGACAGTTACTTAAAACGTAATTCTTTTCATTATTTCTTATTTGAAGTATTTCTCCTTAAAATAATTTAGAAGCGATTGGCAGAGGAAAATAAACGGTCGTATATTCCTCGTTATTTCAGTTTATTTCGGGAAATGAATCTTTTCTCTCGGAATTACAACGAAGGTAGATTGAAACTTCCAAGAATAATGTCGGAATTTTTTACCTAAATTCGCTACTTTATTTCGAGAATAATTAATCAGATCCGACGTATACAAAACGTACGACTGTTGGCAGTTATTTTCCGTGAAACTATAAAGTTTTCTAATTGAATACTGAGAACAACAAACTTGAATTCTCGCATAAAATGGCGAAATAACAACGTGTATATAGTCCAGTTTAATTAATGTTTTGATAATGTTCTCAAATTAAATTTAAACGTTATATTTAGGAAAATCATTGTAAAATGGGTTTATTTAATTATTTGTTGCACAATAAAATGGAATATGTTAGCGTGAGACTGAAGAGAATCTTAGAAGAGTGAGTAACATAAATAAATAAATAAATGTGGAGCATTGACGGTAAAAGACAAATTATGAATTAATAAATGAATATTATATATTTTTGAAGATTGTATGAAAGGAATTAGGAATGTTAATAAACCATTGTCTTTAAGCACATTTATTATAGTTTAAAAGACTTTAAAATGTTTCGAAAAGGTTGAATTGGTTATAGAATTAAATAGATGAATGCAATTAAAGGTTTGTTGATTGAAGAAAAGATGTGATGAGCTTGTGTGAAAGGAATTATGAATGTGGATGAAGCATCGTCTTAGAGCACTCATCTGGCTTTTGAAATAGTTTCAAAACTTTAAAATGTTTCTAAAAGATTTAAATCAGATTGAAGATTAAAATAAATGGATATGATTGGGGTAGGTGGCTCAGTGGTATCGAGTCGGCCTGTGGATCTTGAGAACCCTGGTTTGATCCCCATAGCCGACAAACAATTTTCACCAATTTAAATCTACTCCTGTGGCTCCCCCTACACTAACATCTTTGGGGACCGTTATTTGACGGCTGTTAACCGCGCTCCACGCGATGAAATATATCATTTACCGAGATCTGCTTAGATAGAGTGCCACACCCAATAATGGGTAAAAGGCGTGATGATATATTTATTTTATTTTTTTATTTGATTGAAGGTTTGTTTCCTGCACAAAAGTTGAGCCGAACTTGTATGAAAAGAATTATGAATATGGATGAACCATCATTTTAGAACACTCATCTAGCTTTTAAAATATTTCTAAAAGGTTTAAGGTAGATTTAAGAATTAACTGAATGGATATAATTGAATGTTTGTTGCGTGAATGAAAGAGGAGCTTGTATAAATGGAATTATATATTAATTGAAGAATGTATCTTATGAATAAATGTTCAGTGAATGTTTCAAAGGTTTCGCGTAGCAAATAAATAAAATTACCCAACGAAAAAGTTAAAATTTAATATAAAAGTATTTGTACAGTTCTTTGAATATTTCAGTAATTTGCACGAGTATATAAAATTCAGCGTAATTAGGTCGACATTGTTGTTTCAATATCTGCATATCATCCTGAATAAGCCGTAATGAAATATCCTGGTTGTATAGGCACTATTCTCAATTTAATTAATGGCTGCTGGTTCTCTTTTCATTTGATACATTGGTAGTAATGAAAGAAGCCAACAAAATCAAACAAAACAACAGTCAAACAGTTTAAATTACATACGTTTTTCGTTTTTATAGTTTCATAGCTTTAACAGCCGTGTTCTTTTTATGTCATATCTCACTTCGTCCTTAACTCACATCAGATATCTGAGTACAGTTTTCCGTTCTATTTGTCTGAACTGAGGTGAGGTGAACTGAGATGAATTTCACTCCCTTGCCTAGGCTGAGTTACTTGTTGGGATTCTCACCTCAGTTCAGGAGTGTTTGACACATCGGTGAACATTGTCAAATTATTTCAAAATAAATACTGTTAATGTTAATAAAAGTGTGAAATATTTACAACACGAATTTATAAGTTTACGTACATTTGAATCGTAATGAACTGTTTACTTAACTCTGTCTGTAGGAGTTACGAGACTTATAACGGGCTATTGACATTGGTTATCATGACTACATATCTAATTTGAAACGTTTGACACTTAAATATTTTTTGATTAAACAAAATCTGTCAGATTTTCAAAGTCTACCTTGACTGAACATAAAACATTGTACAATGTTCGACCGTTAACTGAAATTTACAGGCTCGCCCGTTACCTTTTTATGCTCGCCTGTAAATTTCTGTATAACGGTCTCGCAATGTAAATATCTATTATAATACCAACAATTTATTATGAATTATTATACTTACAGCAGAACTACTGCTAGGTTTTGAATTCATCATGTAACATCTCAAGTTTGAGGTCTTACAGTAACATAGAAAGATATATGTATAGCGTTCTTTCTGTATGTTCTATTTACAAATCAACTATCTCAACTCGCTTCACTTTACTCTCATCTCATTTTGATAACAAGTTAAGTGAGTTGTTAGTAAAAAGTAACTAATGCTTTACGGAAAAAATTAGAAAAAACCTGTTCCATTTGAAGTTTAAATAACGTTTTTATTTATAAAAATAATTGGAAACATGTGAATAGCTTTATATGTAACAAAACAGCAATTTGATAAATAGGTCACGATATGTGATTGTTCTTGCCAAATAATTGATATAGATTGATTCGTTCTTTTTGACAAATTCCCCAAGGGCGATCCTATATCACGAAAAGAAAGAATCAAACGTCAATCGAATGAAAAAAACGCGCAAATAAATGATGTCATGTTTGAGGAACGACTACCTACATTGATAAATGTTACAAATATATCTGTTAGATTCTACATTTATACTTTGTCAAGTTCTAAATGAACAACAATAGAACAAATAGGTGAAACGAAACGAAACGAAAGAATGAAACAGAAGTTGTTTGTTGTTACTTCTTTAGAGTTCTAAAATGTAATTAGGACTTTTAAAGCTTCACATAGAACCGAAAATAATCTAACAAGTAACACTACCCAACTGTCATTCACCGATTTAAATGAACCTTGGCACATTAATAGAACTCTAAAAAATATTAAGAATCACCATAAATGAAATTAAATAATAGCAAAATATTACGCGTTCAACATTGGTTACCCAAGGGTTTTTGAGATCGCCAAAATCTATTTTATTTTATTTTTATGGGGTAGGTAGCTCAGTGGTATCGAGTCGGCCTGTGGATCTTGAGAACCCTGGTTCGATCCCCACAGCCGACAAACAATTTTCACCAATTTAAAAAATCTACCCCAGTGGCTCCTCCACCACTAATATCTTTGGAGGCCGTGATTTGACGGCTGGTAACCGCACTTCACGCGAAAAAATATATCACTTACCGAGATCTGCTTAGGCAGAGTGCCACACCCAGTGATGGGTAAAAAGCGTGATGATATATTTATATTTTTTTATTTTAAAATCTATTTTCGGGGTCATTTTGATCATATAAACTTTTGAAGGGGTTAAAAAGAGGATGGGGGGATGAAATTACGATATTCAACTAAAATAGAGTTTTTGATTTAAAACTAGTTACTCGGGGGTTTTTGGAGTCACTGAATCTATTTTCGAGATTACCCCTGGGTAATGCGTAATATTTTGGTATTATTTAATTTTATTTATGGCGGTTCTTGCTTTTGCCACCTTTCAGGGGTGGTTTGTATCCCTAAAAAGCAACTTCCGGAAGAAAAAATATGGATTCAATATTTTTTAGAGTTCTATTAGTGTATTTCATTTTACCCCATAAATTACAATTTCCAAATATTTTAAAAGGTTATTTTAATTTAATATTTTGAGGTTTTTTTGTAACTTAACAGCATGGTCACATTTAATTAATTGAAATAAATGTCACTAGATGGCTTTACCCGACGTACCAAATATGGATAACTTCATAGAATTATTGCGTTACGCTTATTATAGCCACTTCATGTCATTAAAATACCTAGTTAGAAATTTACAAAGCGGGCATAACAACTAGCGCCTCTAACGAGATATACGTAGTAACAGTAGCGTAGCCAGAAATTTTGAAGGGGGGGGGGGGTTCGGTTACATATATATTTATATTTATTTAGCAAAAAAAAAATACAAAAAAAAAATTAGACCTTTTATATATATATACAAAAACAAAAACAATTCTTAAATCAACATTTACGTAGTTTTAAGTCAATAGCAAATAATTAGTTAATAACAAAGTTAGATTTTAAATTTAAGTCGTCTGGTGTTTTTTGTTAAACAACTCAGTACTTCGTCAGCCGTAATTGGAGTTTCTCGATGTATATTTAACATTGCCAGACCATTTAGTTTATTTTCCGACATTGAATTTCGTAAATAAGTTTTAATTCTTTTTAGCGTGGAAAATGTTCGCTCTGCAGTGCTAGTTGTTACTGGTAATGTTACAAATATCTTCAGTAATTTATATACATTTGGAAATATTGTTTTGTTACACTTATTTATTGCTTCTATTCCATTATTTGGTCTTTCTTCTAACTGTAATATATGTCTTTGCCATAGTTTATATTCTGCATTGACAATATCTTTGTCATTTAAATCCATCGAGTAAAAATTTATTAAATTTAGTAAACAATCTTCAGTATTATTTATACCATTTATTAGACACTGAAATCCACTTAATATAGTTTTATGAGACAAAAATCTATTATCTATTTCTATAAGAAAAGAATCTAAAAACGGTATGAATATTGATGCTCTATAATAATCTTCTGGAGAATTCGTTGCTATATTTGATCTGTGTATTTGTCTCTTATTAGTTCGTGGTATTTTTAATTCGAAGTCGAATATTTCTGCTTGGTGTTTAATATTTTCAAATAATTTACGAAATTCTGTGTCTGATTCTGTTTTAATTTGATTAATTTCATTCTTTACATGTTCACATAAATTAGGCTAATAAATTCGCGTTTAAAACGTCGCACCCAAATAAAAAAATAACTGTTATAAATAAATACAACACAACTACTGCGCGTTAACTAATTGAACCTTACAGTGAAGGCGAACCTGTGTATATTTTTATTTCTGAAAAATTTAAATCTCGACGAATATTTTATTTTAAAATCGTCAAGGGGGGGGGGGGGTCAGAACCCGAAACTCCCCCCCCTCGTCTACGCCACTGCGTAGTAACTAACATAACCTACTAAACGATCTTAACTGACATGTACACAATGTACACATCTCTTACACAGTATTTTGAATGTTTACTTCCAAATGAAGTTTGTTGAAGTTGCATGTTTGCTATTAAAGAAAAAAAGCCCCATGTGTAATCTAGGTATTTAATTAGGTTTGCTTACGATCGAGTTTAGTTGAAAACAAACTTAATTTAGATTAAAACAGACACTTCTTGGAAAGATTCCTCCTTCCGGCCACTAGTTCCGGTTCGGAGCAAATTGCAAGCGGAAATCTTGATTTCAGTAGGCTTAGAAAACACTACGAAACAAACTGACAGAGAGCTAGATAATCATGCGGAATAGTACTTAGGATTAAATGAACTTCAATAAGCTAATGCCGATAACATTATTCTATTCTACGAGTATACTCTACTCGACGACCAATTCTTGTCTGTCTATTTATTTGTGTGTTTCAACGCTCTCGAATTTGGCTCGAATTATCTTGATATTCTAATGTTATTTGGCTTTAGAAAATAACCTCCGGAAAATTCATTTAGTACGTCATTTTGAAAGAAAAATAATGAAAATTTATATCTGAAATATATAGGCATGCAATTTTATCCATTAAATCGATTGACACCAAAATACCATCAACTGCTTACAAACATTAAAAAATCTCGAAAGAAAATTGAGGATAAAAGTTTGTTCTATCTATTTCTATATTTTAAACTTTAAGCCTGCTGTTACTTTCTGAGTAAAGGTCGATCTTCAAGGATAGCGATACGGAATTCGAATCGGGAGATACCAAGTTCAAATCTCACTCAAGCTATAAATTATATAAACTATCACACTGCGGATCGGTGAGTGCGGACCCTGTACTGTAATTGGGATTAAATTCCTATTGTACAACGTAACATAAATAAATAAATAAATAAAGATATAGCTTCCGGAATAGTTAAATTCTTCTTATTCTTTAGATTTTGTACTTTCCCGAGGCTATATCTCAAAAATTAAAGTTAAATTATATAAGCAAATTTTCAACAATTTTTCAAAATGTTTATAAAATTTTTCCAAAAATCAATTTTTGACCTATTTCTTAAAAACAGAAAGACGTATGCACTTGGGAACTTTATCATTTGATTCAGCAGATCAAAATATATATGCAAGTAAACTTTCGTTACGACAAAGAATTTTAGAACAAAAAGTCTGAAATTGGCCTAAAATCGAAAAAAAATCCAAGAAATAAAAAAAAAATTAAATCGCTTAGAATTTGCTAATAATTTGTTTATAAGTCAATTCGGACACGAAGAATTAAATGCCGATGAGTACATCTTCATATCTTGTTTAGTTTTTTAGATATAGTCTACAGAAAAGTTAAATTTTTCTATTTCTATTTCGAGGAATAAAATAGATGGATATGATTGAAGGTTTGTTGCGTGATTATAAGACGAGCTTGTATGAAATAACTTATGTATGTTTGGCGAAGACTAAATGCAGGATGAATTTAATAAATAAATGTTCAGTGAATGTTTTATGAATTTGTGCTACCCATTTCAATTTACCAGGTTAATTAATATAAAAAATATTTGAAACTAAAATGAATTTGTTGAGCCAGTATAAAATGAACGTATTAAACAGTGCCAATAATGAACTTCACCTTAGTTATTTTCAAATGAAAAACGAGTACTTTTCTTCTTCAAATACGTAGACGCTGTAATTTTATTTTCTTTTTAATGAGATTTTATTGAGATTCGCAAAGATCAGAAGAAAAAAAAAGTAATATGAACTCTTCAAACGAGGAGATTATACTGTAGGTATTTAATAACAACATCTGAAAATTCATGTAACAGAATATTATTTCCTAAGGCTTGTTTTGTTCTGTTCAATATCTAGAGAGAAATTTCGTGAAATGAGGGAGATGGAAATAATTGAAATGAAACAGGAAATTAGCTGTAGTACCAGTTGTTTATTATATGTTTACGAGATTTCTGAATATTTCACTCATTCAAGAAACATTTTATAATTTTATAGTAAGCTTTGTTTCTAAATTATGGTGAAAGTCGTTATAATATATTTAATCGTTACATACATGTTTTTACTTAGCAACTTCACGATAACAGTACCGCAATATTTATTACAGTACTGTAAAGTATCATTTTCCGGACACTACTTTAAACATGGAAATACTATACAGCAATTTAAATAAAAAACAACAAAGACAAAATTAATTGTCTTCGAATGCTCACTTGGTGAAACTAGGTTTAATAATAAAATATCAAACTAAACACTTGTCTAAGTCTCACAAAATTCAGCCTCCAAGTCAACTTATGAGGTCCTCGTCAGATGCTGGCCAGCACAGTTAGTAACCATAGACGCGTTTCGCTCTTATTAGAGCTCATCAGTATATGGTATAACACACTTCTTCACCTAGAAAAAAGTTCACGTGAAGAAGCTGTATGACGAAGAACTGTGCCAGGAGAGAATAAGATCTCTAACAAACAGTAAAATGACATGAGAAGTTCTGTCGACCCAGCAATGCTATCTACCGTAAAAAGCAAAGTATTTAGCAAAGACAAGTGTTTAGTTTGATATTTTATTATGAAATACTATACAGTATGAAATAAATAAAATGTACGAAGTCAGTCAGCCAAATATATAAGTGACCTGTTTCAGTAAGTGTAAGTTAATCAATTCTATTCCAAAATCAAACCAATTCAATGCAGAATCTCAGCAAAAAGAAAGTATGTCACTTTGTAAGACAATTCCACAATTCCCTAGTATCTTGTTAACCTCGCAAAGGCGCTGTTTGCATTCTGATGCGTCGCGACGTCGCCGCCGCCATGCCGCCGTCAGTACGCTGCAAACTAATCATGGCATCCCCGGGTAAACAGCACGGAGATATGAGTTTTATGAACTCGGCTGAGATATTGTGTTGCAGTATTTGTTTGCAGTAAAGTGTAACGTAATCGTGTTGGAATTTTGAGACTTTGTTGCTGGGAGAGGAATTTATTAAAGATGAGGAAAGTTTTATGTTTTGGTGGGAGAGATAGCTGAGCGAGTAAAGCAATGGCAGACGATTTGGTTTCAGACATAATATAATTTATTTAAATATACATCTATTTTAATTTTATTTTCGTCCACTAAATACAAACAACAATTTTTGTACAATTGTCAAGAAAAAAGAGAATCATTGATTTATTTAAGTAAATTGAGGGAAAAAATAAAATTAATATGAATTTGATACTACTGGTAAATTGTAACCAATGGAACGTGAAAAAAAAATAATTTGGGAGCGTTCGCGAAATACTTATTTTCTGCACTACGTACGCTGCAAAACAGTGCGCGAAATACGCGTTATAATAGTAATGTAAATGATGAAAAAAATCACGTAGTTCGCGTATTGATATTAGGGAAAAATGTGACCTTTTTGACAGTTGTAGAAAAACTATATTTGAGTCGTCTAGTTTCAAAACCGGCCAAGTCACGAAAATGTAATTTTCTATTTTTTTAAAGTTTTGTAATCTTTATAAAGGCATTCATTTGAAAAATAATTTTATGAGTTTCAAAACCGGCTAAATAACTTGTAAAATGTATAGGAAAAAATGCGATTTTTTTTTCACCAATCACACAACTTGGCCGTAGTGTGATTGGTGAATTTCAAATTCAGCCAAGTTATTTACCAACTTTCTAAAAAATAATAATCTCAATAGAAAGTAAACATAAATCTATTTGTTACATTTTGATTAATAACTTTTATCAGATAACTGTAATTATACTTTCGTCGTTTTTACAAAATGATTTAAGATTGACTTGGCCGGTTTTGAAACTAGACGACTCATTTATTTTGTAAAAAAATGCATAGGTCCATTTTTCAATAAACACACACACAATTTACATAATTATTATATGTAAAATTAGTATGATGAAAATTAGGAAAAGTATTTGCAATTTTCTTTAACTGTCTTTGTCAAAAAAATTAATTGAAAGAACTGAAATTTCTATGTCTTGATCAATGACGTACCATTCGCCAAAATCGTCTCCCATTTTTACTTGGAAACTAGCGTCACATTGCAGGCCTTGTATATAATGTACGCGACGCTCAAATTATGAAAATGATATTAACTGATATACTATTTAATGGGGTAGGTGGCTCAGTGGTATAGAGTTGGCCTGTGGATCTTGAGAATCCTGGATCGATTCCCACAGCCCACAAATAATTTTCACCAAATTAAATCTACCCCTGTAGCTCCCCCACCACTAATATCTTCACCACTTCACGCGAAGAAATATATCATTTACCGAGATCTGTCACACCCAGTAAAAAACGTGATGATATATTTATTTATTTACTATTTCTTTGTTTCTAATCAGATAAATTTATTAGGCGATTAAAAAGCCTGTCTTAAATAAAACACTTTTTGTAATTAAAAAGAAAAATGTTTTTGTAATTTTCTTAGTATTTAATATCTAGATTAAAATGAATGATACAAATTTAAACACTTTTCTTTATTCAGCAAAATAGCCATTATGATTTAATGTTTTATGTGTAATAAAAAATAAAAAAAGTTCTTTTTGATATGTCATAAAATAACGCGTACACACCTAAAAGTAATCAAGTAATTTTATGCTGCTATTCGTTATCTTGTAGATAAATGACCGTTCATAACAAAATATAAATTGGTATCGCTACGAGTACAATAGGTACCATAAATATAAATGCATTAACTAGATTTATTAATTAAGTGCTGGAATTGGTAGTCAATACTTACACAACCGAAATCTAAATTGTAATCGAAGCCAATCAATAGAAATAAACAATAATAATACAAAAGATATAAAAGTTTATTAGGAAAGAAGATAGCTGATGTCATTTATTCAACATATTATTAGAATTTTATTTATAAATACATATAGCTAATATAGTTATGTAATATTTTAAAAATCTCGTCCAGATTTTTTTTTCTAGATACGACCTTGATTACCATATGTCCAAACCACAATTAGAGAATATTCCGTTCCTCGATATAAAGTGACGTTATATCACCCACAAATTATAGAATGCATTATTAAATTATGCGAATTTTGCAAACAAAAAAACAAATGTAAAGACTTGTGTGTAAGGGGCATGCATTCTACGGTTTTAAAGTTTGTTTAAAATACGAGCGAAGCGAGTCTTTTCAAGAACACATTCAATATTGTCCGTCAGTACGGTGGTGTGGATAGCAATACGGAATTCGAATTCAGAAATCCCGAGTTCGAATCGCATTCAAGCTAAAAAATTATATAAACTACCACACTGCGGCTCAGTGAGTGCAGACCCTGTACTGTAATTAGGATTAAATTCCTGTTGTACAGTGTAACATAATAATTAAAATCGAATATAATGGCTTGTGTTTATGGAACATATATTTATGGGCTTAAGATTTGATGTGTGTGAAGTGGGAGCCTCACCACAAATGCGTTCTAACATATAAAATAATCGGTGAATAGTACAAATTTTACATTTAGGCCAGATTATGTACATTTTGCCTGGATTTTATACTCTGCCGGTATGTTTTATTTGAACATACTCAATGTTGGTTACGAAATATTTAATTCACTAACCTTTGTTGGCAGCCTTCTCTCGATATACTGCAACAAAACGGGAAGCCAGGCACCATCACTATACACACACACAACACCAAACATTCACCGGCAAAATACGACACTTCGCGTTGATCTACACATAATTTGCACACACCAAACTGTTCAGCAAGATCTTATTTCGCGATTTTACATATTTCCACGAGTGAAACGCGAATATTTCTGCCATAAATCGATGAGAATTCACGGAACGACTGGACACAACTAACGCGCGCGATAAACTAAGATGGCTACGTTTTTGTAACCAGTTAGAACAATGATTAATTCAATTACGAAACGAGTTTCAGGTACTAGCAGCGACTGTATATTACAACTATAAATATACAATTTATTAGAATGGAATGAAATATTGGCTGGTAGCACAAGTTCTGTTTTTGCCTGTTTTATTTGGGAGTTTTAGCTATCTCTAACATGTTAAAATCGTGCTCTTAGTACACCCGAAAACAGCTCTTATGCGTTTAAATAAATTTAAAACTTAAAAATAAATAAATAAATAAATAAATATTTACTAACAGTTCTTAAATTCGCTATAATTATTTTAATAGTTATTTTTTCATTATTAGCCCTTTTTGATTACTTTTTAGAACGGCAAATTCGTCTTTACCGATTTAGATCAGATCAGAGAAATAGATAAAAATTTATTTTCTGTTTGATCGTAGAAAAAGTATTTTATATTATTTTACAAATTAGCTGAGTGCTCTCAGACGATGGCTAGAGGATCCCAGCTGCCAGATATTTCTTTAAATTTTTTAAACCCTTCAGAATAAGTTTACAGTTTTTTTAACTACTTAAAAGCAGGGTTCGTAAATATCATGATATTTATAATAAATATCAAAATATCTGATATATAGGATATATATCAGATAAATATCACTTTTTGGATATATATTTTTTAATTTTAGTTTTTGTACACATTTATTATCACAATAGGAAATACAAAATAAATTATTACTCCTAAATAAAAAATTAACATAGGTAATGAACAAAAGTAAATATACATTGAATGGATACACAAATATTATATAGTACTAAGAATAGTAAGAATATTTAAATAATCCTATATTCCAGATAGAGGCAAATCATCATCTTCTGATGAACTTCCTGAACATAGCGTTGCAGATAGAGACTCACTTGGCCAAATCCAATCTAAATTAGTTTTTTTTGTAGTTTCTTTTTGGTTTAAATATTTAAACATAAAAACTAATTTACCGGCATTGTCCTTACCGAGACGATTACGTAATTGAGATTGGACAATGACAAAAGTGGAGAAATATCGTTCCAGCCCTGCTGTGGCTGTTACAGCAGTGTGTAACTGTTCAATGTGTGATTTGTCGTAAAATATAAAAAATACAGTTACATGTATTTATCACACTCGGGCGCTATAAATTAGTCACTTATTCGCCTTAAATACTGTAGCATTTGACTACGAAAACCGGCAGTACGGCAGTGTAAAAACTGCGGCTCGGTGTGTCCGGTAGGCCCAAGCCCGATTTGGGCTGTAGTGCCATCAGAAGAAGAACTGTTCACATAGTTCAATAAATGTACTTTTATTTGGCCACTCTGACTCATTGATAGTTACACTTTTCCACCATATTAAAGGATTTGTATTTCTAAAATGAGTACCAAATAAACATTTTGGAAATGGTTCAGACTTTGCCATTAATGACATCACAAATGACACACAATTTGGATTTATGTCGTTGATGTGAAGTTAGTCAAAAGCTAGTAAAGTAAGAATTATCTTTAGAATATAATTTTAACAGAATTTATGAAAGTAATAATGAGAGATATACTGTATTTATTATAGACTATTTGATATTTTTATATAATGGATATATATCTTCGAACCCTGTCTATAAGTTAACTGAAGCACGAGAAAATTAATGCCGTTGAGCGCGTTTTCATATCACATTTAGTTTTTGAGATATAGCCTCGGAATAGTAGAAAAACTGAAAAATTCGAAAAATTTCACTTTTCCGGAGGCTATATCTAAAAAACTAAACAAGATATGCAAATGCGCTCAACGGCGTTGAATTCCCCGTGTCCGAATTGACTTATAAGCAAATTTTCATACAATTTTATGCAATTTAATATTTTTAATACCCCTTTGGTTTTTTCAGATTTTAATTCAATTTTACCAAAAATCCTTAATCGTAGGATTATTAAAACGAAAATTTACATACATATGTATTTTGACCCACTGAATCCAGTGGTGCAATCTTCAAATGCATATGACTTCTGGTTTTCGAGAAAATGTTAAAAAACCGCTTTTTGCGATTTTTTTGGCGGAAAATTGAAAAAAAATAAAAATCGCTGAAACTATGTTTATAAGTTAACTGAAGCACGAGAAAATTAATGCCGTTGAGCGCGTTTTCATATCACATTTAGTTTTCAAGATATAGCCTCGGAAAAGTAGAAAAACTGAAAAATACGAAAAATTTCACTTCTCCGGAGGCTATATCACAAAAACTATTTGATATTTTTATATAATGGATATATATCATTGCAAAAATATGACGATATATATCAAAATAAATATCATGATATATATCGATCGATATATATATCTTCGAACCATGCTTAAAAGCTAGCTGAGTGCTCTAAAGTGATGGCTAGAGGATCTCAGCTGTCAAATACTTCTTGAAATTGTCTTATACTCTTTAAAGAATTTTTAAAGTATGTTTTTTACTGCTCTAAAAGCTAGCTGACTGCTTTAAAGTGATGGTTAGAGGATCTCAGCTGTCAAATATTTCCAAAAACTAGAATAATTTAAAATATTTTTTAACTGCTGTAAAAGCTACTTGAGTACTTAACAGCGATGGCTAGAAAATGCCAGTTCTCAGAAACTTCGTAAAATTGTCTTAAACCCTTTAGAATAATTTTAAAGTTTTTTAACTGTTCCAAGGGCTAGTTGATTGCTTTAAGGCAATGGCTATAGGATTTCATCTGCCAGGGAAGTCGCCTTTAGTTATATATAAATTCGTTAAGTCAGTCCTGATAATATTAACGATACATTTATTAAAAAAACTTGTAATATTAAATCTAATACACTTTTGACAATTAGTGATTTAACAGCCATTAGTGAAATTTGAATCGTGCTATTCGCGTTGAAAATATCTCGAACGAATTTCCTCTCTCGCTATGTCGAGCAAATTGTGCTGCATCCGGTGCTAGTTGAAAGTGTCAGTCCGTCACACAAGGCGGCGTTAAAACGAAGGATATCATAACAAACACCTGTTGTAATTCCGGCTTACCACTTCCGCCTGCTCGCCTCATCTCCACGGACCTCTCTGAGTCCGGTGAGCAGACGACTGCCGGACATATTGATTTTTATTTATGACAGCTGCATAAAAACACGATAAACCTTTTTATTCTACCGCTGGAAAATGCTTAGAGGGACTGTCACCACATCGCTTTTTAACAATTTTTTGTTGTCTAACAAATTTTGCTTGAGTGCGATTCGAACTCGGGATTTCAAGATTCGAGTTCTGTAACGCTATCTACACCACCGTACTGACGCATATTTCATAAATTGTAATTAAAAAGTTTGATGTTTTCAAACATTTCAATTAATGTTTCAATTTTGTCGGTGTGAATGCTAGCATAATTTAACATACGATAAACTGATTATTAATTGCAATTGGTAATTGTATTTACTAATTAAATAGCTGTGAACGTAGGTTTAAAGAAGCAATAAATAACAAAATCAATCCAAGAACCAACCATCTCAACTTTTAAAACATGAAACGGTAAATGACAGCTCATGCGAAAAATGGCGGAAGTGCCTAGCAATATTTCTTTAGGTTAATGCATTAAGGAAAAATATAAAAATATATGTTTCTTGCCCGTATCTACATTTCACATAAATTGATAATGACGTATAGCTGTTCTCCGTGAGATGTACTCCAGTTCTGAACAGAGTGGAAAGTAAATAATGACCCTGCATCCCAACTCAAATGGATGCTATTACAAAAATTATTTTTCCATAATTTATCAAGTTGACAGTAGAAAAAGTGATCATTAATCAAAGTTTAATTCAATTAAGATTTTGCACCTTTGGGAATCTCGTATTCGAAACTTGATTTGAATATTTTTATATAAATTTTTAGCAGTGAACTATATTTGTTAATATAAAACATATTATGTAAAATATTGATTTAGTTAAATCTAAAAATATATTAATTCGTTTTTATTTTTTTTTCTAGAAAGGAAATATATTTAGGTTGCTATGAACTACGAATATGAATATTTGACATAAAATGTCAAAAGAAAATTCAGATTGACAGGGATGACATGTTATTGATGTACGTAATAAATTGGATTTAAAATTTCAAGACGAGTTTCAGAGCATAAAGAATGAATGTAAATGATAGAAAAAACTTTATAAAATATTACATTATTTACAACTACAATACAAATCATAGATGCTAGAATAGAATATTAACGTACTGGTTTCCATGGCGCTAAACAGCATCTTAATCACGTGTTGACAATAATAGTATGTTATGCATCAAGGGATAATCGTGCCCTCCCGTGAAGCATATTATACTTTTCGTAACAAGTGCACAAAAATTACCGTCTTATTGGGACAAATGTCAAATATGGGTTGCGTAACTAGTTACCTAAGAAACAGCTAATAATCGTAGTTTCTAGGGAGAGAAACATCCTACCTAGGGAGAGAAACATACTCCCTAGGGGAGAAAAGCAGTGTTTCTCGCTCTAAAATTAGGGAATAAGGACGTGTTTCTTGTGCATGTGTTACGAAAAATATAAAGTGTCATTTACATCAATTTAATATTTTTTGTATTCTAATTTATTATTAAAAAGCACTTATTTTTTGTATTCTAATTTATTATTAAAAAGCACTTATTTTAAATGAATGAATTCAAAAGGTCATATAAAACTTAAATTTTGAAAAATATACAAGGAGTTCTATTTAAAATAAGAAAGTTTCAATCACTTTCGTTTACACAGCAAATGTAATTATTTTTACTTTTGATATTTTTTGACGCGTTTTTTTTTTTTACTTTAAAAATATTTTTTTGAAGGGTGAGTCTATTTTTCGGGACAGCTAGTATATAAAATCGATAGCTAGAACATAACCTATTATCCCTTACTTCTCTTGGTGGCACATTTTCTCTGAAATTTGTTGTGTAGCGTCCCGAACAATTAATTATTACAATTAACCGCGCTCGGAGACTCCAAGTCATAAATAACTGTCAAATTAATAAAACTAACACCACATTCATAATGACTAAGCCAAGCAATTTCACATTAGATATTACGGATAAATAATTATTGCAATATCATTTGAAATTTATGTGCGAACACACCTGTTACTTATGACCTCATCCTATCCCTACACAGAATGAAGTACGTTTGTAAATTATGGATAAAATGTTCGCCCTCCAGGGCTGGCTTTTATCAAGCACTCCACGAGGAAAATTTTGGAAAGTATATTTTCATTAAAACACATTTCCCGGAATGTGTAGTCTCATAGGGATTATAAAATGCTGGACTGGAATTTTTATGAATGTTTCGATGTACCGGAAATGTATCCCTTGTTTTTTTTTATTTATTTCTTGGTTACTGTATTATTCAAAATTATTTGAACTAAATTCAACCGGTCAATTTAGGTCAACTATTTATTTATTTAATACGTAGAATAAAAGTAAATATATGGTAGGTGCTCAGTGGCATTGAGTTGGAATATGGATACGCGCATAAATATATCACGTACCGAAATCTGCTACGACAAAGTACCACATTCAATGGATTTTAAAACCCGGGATCAAATCTCACAGCCGACAAACAATTTTCACCACATTAAAAAACTATCCCTGTGGCTCCCACGTCACTAACATCTTTGGGGGCCGTGATTTGACGACTGGTAACCGCACTTTATGCGTCAATTCACGGCCCTTAAAGATGTTAGTGGAGAGGAGCCACAGGGATAATTTTAATGTGGTTTAATGGGGTAGGTGGCTCAATGGTGGATTTTAAGAACCCTGGTTCGATTCCCACAGACGACAAACAATTTTCACCAATTTAAATCTACCCCTGTGGCTCCCTCTCCACTAATATCTTAGGGGGCCGTGATTTGACGGCTGGAAGCCGCACTTCACGCGAATAAATATATCACTTACCGAAGTCTGCTTAGGCAGAGTGCCACACTCAGTAATGGGTAAAAGGCGTGATGATATATTTATTTATTTATATTTTGTTTATCACCTGTGGAAATCAAATAACATATTGGTTGAAGTAGCAGGAAAATGGTTTGGGTATATGGAACGTATGTTGAAACAAAACAAGTGTATGAGCATTAATGTAGTAATTGTCACGAACATCCTATAAAATAATTTGTTTCAGGAGCTCTTAATTGATTTGTTTTTGTACGAGTTAATTAATTGTCCATTAATCAAACACGCCCTCAATGTCATGGCTCGTTATAAAAGTGATTCATTTATTAAACATTCTTATTTTGACATTTTAAAAGAAATCTTCAACACCTTAAAAGAATAAAAAACAACAAAGACAAAATTAATTGTCGTCCATACATTTGGTGAAACTAGGTTTAATAAAATAATTTTGTGAGACTTAGCCAAGTGTTTATTTTATATTTTATTTACCTTTAAAAGATATTAAATATTTATTACCAGAAATATGTTCGAACTTTTATTACAAATATTCACTACTTAAAACAATAAACAAAACTGTTATTGCATTTGTTACGACAATTTTTATGTATATATTTCAATAATAATAATATATAATTTTCAATACAGTTCAATTAGTATGAAAATGTAATTGCAATGCATACATTTTTGAATGATAATATTACAAATTAATTGTCAATTCATCAATAGTTAATTCACATATTGTAATATTCGTATAAAAACGTAGGATTATCAGTTGTTGACGTGTATAAATGTGATTTATGAATATGAAATACGCAGTTAGCGTCAGTATTTTCGCTACCTCGTCGAGTTTAATTATGTATATTCGGGACGCAATTTCAGTTAGGACGTCTGACAGGTTATTTACACTTGCTTTACCTACTTAAATAGTAATGAATTTTCATCTTACTTGTTAAACTACGTTTTCTCAAGCGAAAACTTCCAAAATGAAGGTGTTTGAGATGAAATTAATATCTTTGTTTTGCTAATTAGGATTCCATTTCACACTAGACGAAAATTATTTTGAGAACAAAAACTTTAATATTTGATATATAAATAAGTAATAAATATATCATCACGCCTTGTACTGACTGTGGCACTCTGTAAGTGATATATTTCTTCGCGTGAAGTACAACAACCAGCCGTCAAATCACGATTCCCAAAGATATTAGTGGAGGAGATATTTAATATAGTTCTATCAAAATATATTAATAAATTTTTATGCACATTCACAGAAAGTAGTCTGTCTGGGTCGACAATTTTGTTCTTAAATACTTCATACACTCTTCTAGATTTTGTATAACTCATGAAATATATATATACAGAGTGTTTCACAACTTAGAGCAAACAATTAAAGGGTATATTCTGTACGACGTGCTGATCATGAAACAAAAAGAATTTTTTTTTAATTCGAAAAATTAAGGGTTGTTAACCTAAAACATTTGTTGTAGTACTGCACTGGATTCGCTTTCCTGTTAAACACAAACAATGAAGTAGGTATCAACTGCGAATGAATAATTACACAATTCAATTATTAGCAGTTATTTATAATAGAATTTTATTTAATTAATAACTTTAACATAATCATCCACCCAATGGCAGTGGCAACGAAAAATGTTGGACGGGGAAACATGGAAAATAGTTTTGCGATTTAAAAAAAATTCTTTTTGTTTCATGATCAGCACGTTGTACAGAATATACTCTTTAATTTTTTGCTCTAAGTTGTGAAACACCCTGTATATCGAATTTTAAAATGTCCGAAATCAAAATTTGATGGTTTGGAGGAGGACGTTCGACTCCCTCCTCAGGTGATGGGGAAGGGAGGCAACTTTCGAAAATAAAAAAAATTATATGTGGCACTGTCATTGGCCTTAAATTACTTTATTTCCCTAGGGAGTACTTGTTATTTTTATATTCCTCGGTAAATAATGAAGCACATAAAGTAGTAATTTTTACCTAGAAATGTTATGAGTATCATTACAGCCGAAGATGTCAGTTTGAAATCCGAGCTTGTAGAGCGAGGATTTTAAGACATCTAAGGCCTGTTATGACTCATAACATCCGTGGTTTGTTCAATAGTTTACCGGTTTCAGAATATAAACATGCTAATGTCATTAATAAATATTATTTGTTGAAATTCTTTTATGAATAACGTCATTGTCATCATTTTAGAAGGTGATCAAGTAAGTCTGTGGTCTGTATGTTTTTATTTAAACGTCATAACGTGGTCATCTCTAATTTGAAAGACTATACAATTAATATGTTTTATGATAAGCAGGAGAAGTAATCTTTGTATTATTGTTGTTTTGAGTTCCGTTTGTATTAATTAGTTTGATTTTAATTTTGTTGACTATTTTGACAAGTCAGTATGGTAATATTACCGTACTGAATACAATTATTACTTACGTACCAGCCTACTTTTGTACATATAAACATAGGTTTAATATCCTGAAACCGGTAAACATTATTTACCGGTTGTATATAAAATATATTAAAGTTTATAACTTACATTTAAATATAGGTAATAAAAGAAAAGTAATATCTCTTTCCTCGGCCAAACAGCAAAAGTACAGCGCACTTAAAATTTATTATCCTTGATGCATTCATTCAAAATAATAATAATAAAAAAACCCAGTTCGTCACGGCAGAACATTAACACACAGCTTTCTTGCATTAACTATTCCCCTAGTTGAACTATTCCTACCACGTGACTAGGTCAAGTAATGAGCTCAACTTCTCAAGACAACTCCGCGGAAAGTAGTTATTATGTAGCGGGATAAAACAGCATCACGTTTCTTGAGAGCTTGCTTGGACATTTTCTCTTCATTTCCGGAGCAAGTCCTAGTAAAGTGCTTTTCTGATTGAGCATGAATTTACTTACTTCTCAGCGTAATGAAGAAGTATTCAATTTCAAATTCTAATTATTGATAATTAAGTTACCTGCTTGCTTTCAGAGTGAAAGCCTAGGTTCAGAGGTAAACATGGAGCGAACAATTAGATATTGAAGCCGTGGTTTCACGTGTATTGTTTCAAAATTATTTACTGTTTGTCAACGTTCAATTACTGAATCTAAACAAACTTATATAGCCTAATTCTAAAATAGCTATTTATGAAACTAGTAAGGAAATGAAGGACCTATTTCCTTACTAGTTTCATACAATATTTTTTCTACTTCCGTTGTAATAAATATGAAAGAGCGTTTTTAAATTTATGAAATTTTGACATATTAATGACAGTTATAAATTCAAAAAATAAAAGAATAACACATCAGAATTCGTCTTCCAAGATATCTGTTGCAATGTTACCTCATTATTTCATTAGTTAAATAATGCAGTTCATTACCTAACTCAAATAAGTAAAATAAAACGTCTATTTCCTAACAAAGTAGAAAAAGAATTTTAGCTAATCCTGAATTTTGGATTAGACAAATTAAGCGCAACCATATTGTTTATCGGTTGTGGGAATTAAACTGAAGTTCTCACAGCCACAGGCCGACTTGATACCACTAACCACATACATTCATAATTATCCCTTATTTAAACTTTGGCTACTAGAAAAGTATTTTATCATTTTCTTCCAAAAACTGGGTATTATAATCACATAGTGTGATTCACCGACAAATTTATTAAATTCCTAGTTTCAAATTTACAGCACCTCAACTAGTGTCATTGACAAGATACGTAGTAACTAACATAATCTAACCTAATAATATTGAATGTATAATAGCTATTTATGAAACTAGTAAGGAAATGAAGGTTATTACCTTACGCATGTGAAATTTGCAGAACGAGGCGTAGCCGAGTTATGTAAACACATAAGTAAGGTAATAACCTATTTCCTTACGAGTTTCATACAATATTTTTTCTACTTCCGTTCTAATAAATACGAAAGAGCGTTTTTGAAATTATGAAATTTTGACATATTAATGACAGTTATAAATTCAAAAAATAAGAGAATAACACATCAAAATTCGTCTACCAAGATATCTGTTGCTATGTTACCTCATTATTTCACTAGTTAAATAATGCAGTTCATTACCTAACTCAATTAAGTGAAATAAAACGTCTATTTCCTAACGGAAGTAGAAAAAAAAATTATCTAATCATGAATTTTAGATTAGTCAAATTAAGCGCAACCATATTGTTTATCGGTTGTGGGAATCAAACTGAAATTCTCAAATCCACAGACCGACTCGATACCACTAACCACATACATTCATAATTATCCCTTATTTACACTTTGGCTACTAGAAAAATATTTCATCATTTTCTTCCAAAAACTGGATAGTGGATATTATCTGGATATATATCTGTACTCTAGTGGTGCATAGTTTCCTGTAAACTATGGCTGCTCTGTACTGTTAATGTGATGAATTTCCTGTTGTACAGAGTAACAAATAAAAACTTTAATCAAAAAACATTCCATTCATTTCTTTTCGTTCATAATGACAATTTTCAGTATTCATATCTGTCAAATTTTCCAGTATGATATAACATTATAAGAGTATTATTACCCCATAATCCAGTGCGGAATATGAGTTCCCGATTGAAAAGAGTCTTTCTTGGCGAAAAGTGTTGCATCTCCGTCTCCGCGAGGTGATGTTATGAATTTAAATGAGGCGCGAACAGCGTAGAAATTAGGAGTGCGTGAGATCGCTCCTCAGGGAAGCAGCCAGCCAGTGAACCTCTTGTCTCATTGTCATGGCAACGCGAGACTTCATTGGATTCTAAATTGTCAAACTGTGTAATTGCTTCCATCTGATGGTGAAAAAGGCTAGCGGTTTTCACCAGTTATTAAGATATGATTATTTTTATTATTATGCAGAAAGAACGAAAGTATTATGAAAACTATTCAATTCATATTTTTTCTACTCCCGTTATTAAAATGTTATTTAACGTATTGGTTTTCCATGGCGCTAAATATCTTAGTCACGCGTAGATAAGTCGTGGCTTCGAATGTTTTAGTCACGGCTTGAAATATTAAACCTGGGGTGAAGTTAGCTTCAGGCATCTGTCATTGTAACTTAACTTTACTTTTTAAATATTTCATAAAACTTTACATTTTTTGTCTTAATTTGAAATCGTAGAAAAAGTATAATATGTGACTCGTTTTGAAAACTCTTTAAATACTCGTCTTTTATGTACTTGTAACTAAAGAGATGTTTATAAAACTTGTTACATAATATACTACACTACTCAAAATTTACAAGGATATTTTAAAACCTAAATATAAAATTAAAACTATAAATTCTATTCAAATATTTGTAAGAATACCTAAGGTATAATTTTTCTTAATATACTTGAATATAATTTATAGTTTTAATTTTATAAATATATATTTAACAGGGTTCGAAGATATATATCGATCGATATATATATCATGATATTTATTTTGATATATACCGTCATATTTTTGCAATGATATATATCCATTATATAAAAATATCAAATAGTTTTTGTGATATAGCCTCTGGAGAAGTGAAATTTTTCGTATTTTTCAGTTTTTCTACTTTTCCGAGGCTATATCTCGAAAACTAAATGTGATATGAAAACGCGCTCAACGGCATTAATTTTCTCTCTGGATTCAGTGGGTCAAAATACATATGTGGGTCAAAATACATATGTATGTAAATTTTCGTTTTAATAATCCTACGATTAAGGATTTTTGGGAAAATTGAATTAAAATCTGAAAAAACCTTAGGAAATAATTAAAAATATTAAATTGCATAAAATTGTATGAAAATTTGCTTATAAGTCAATTCGGACACGGGGAATTCAACGCCGTTGAGTGCATTTCCATATCTTGTTTAGTTTTTGAGATATAGCCCCCGGAGAAGTGAAATTTTTCGAATTTTTCAGTTTTTCTAAATGTGTACAAAAACTAAAATTAAAAAATAAATATCTAAAAAGTGATATTTATCTGATATATATCCTATATATCAGATATTTTGATATTTATTATAAATATCATGATATTTACGAACCCTGATATTTAACAAGTCTTTTATTTATTTGATATTTTAGTTTTACATTCAATTTTTAATATATCCTTTTACAATTTTGAGCAGTGTATTTTATATTTAGTGGGATTCGAATTCAGGATTTTGATAACGGGAGAAGAAAAAATATTAAACTCATACTACGACTCAGTGAATTCGAACCCTGTACTGTAATTGGGATTTTGTTCCTGATGTGCAGAATAGCATAAATATAATAAATATATATTTTTTTATGTATTGCACAACAGGAAATCATTTCTAATTAATATACAGAGAACCTATAGCTAACAGTAAAATCCAAATTGATAAAAATTAGTTTATAAATATGCCACAAATATTCATTAATAATAACAATAAATAACAATAAATGTATAAATAAATAAGAAATATCTAAATATAAAATGTTTTAGTCATTCTTTTGTTCTATTGTATTTTTAGAATATTAACATGAAATAAATCAGATTACCAACTAAAAGCATAATTTTTCAAAATATATTATTATACTTTCGTTTTCCATTAAGTTATTTTTCTTGACAAGTAAATTAATTTCCAGATTTTAATTTTACCTATTATTAGGCACTTTCAAGTAACAGATCTCGGTAAGCGATATATTTTGCGTGTTTGTCCGTATAATTACGGTCCCCAAAGATGTTAGTGGTGGGGGAGCCACAAGGGTAATTTTAATGTGGAGTAAAGTTTGTCTGATGCGGGAATCAAATTAGGGTTCTCAAATCCACAGACCGACATGATTCCACTGAGCTTTCTATCTCTTATAAGGTCTATTTGCTAAATCAATATATACATGTCATAAATATAAGTTACTCAAAACAATGACGTCATGTTTTACTACGTTTATAAGTAGGGAATCATATAATTTAAGTTTTTCTTTGTCTCTTAATATTGAATTTAATTTGAAAAGACTTTTTGACTTTACTGTTCCAATGCCTTATCATTTTCAGTATTCATTTAATATTCGTCATACAAATAAAGCCGTTAAAATACATTGTTTGGGAAATGTGAATAAACATTATAGATTTACATTTCAGTGGTGCCAATAGAAGTACAATTAAAATAGTATATGTAATACTAATAAGGAACGGGTCAAAACGAGTACTATCACTCGTGCTCCAATAATACGAGTTTTGCAATGGTCCTTTCCCACATGTGATACATATTATTTTTTACGTTTCCGATTCAAGAAATTTAATAATTGTTTTATATAAATTAAAGGAGAAAAGTTATTTACTTTCATTAGTAGTGAGGGAGACAGTACTAAATTGAGTGAGGAAAATGTAATTTTCACAAGTAATATTAAAAAAAATACATTTATCAATGTACCACTTTAATATAATAGTTTTGTAATATACTATTTTTTTTAATTACGTCAAATCATCGAAATTTTGCAATTTCAATTGTAAAAAAATCTGGATATTTATATAACATGTGGTAACAATGCCGAATAAATTTGAACGATTTTGACCTGTAAATTTAAAAAAATATACTTGAAATTTTTAAGACACAACAAATTTTCACAGTTTTCTTTTTACCTCATATGTGTATAATTATGTAGTTATAATATAAAATCTGTAAAGGACAATGTAGATATTTTGATTAAATTCAAATTTAAATCTCTATATCTGAGTGGTTCTAATTCCACTATAATATATAAATTTAATGTATTTTTCTGATGTTTCTAAATTTAATGTATTATTCTAAATTTATTGTACCTTTCCAAATATGTATTTACCTTTGTATGTCTACTGTAAACTATATTTTAGTATTCTTTAATTATTCCGTGAGGACCTGTTATTGGTATTTTATACTGTTGGTTTCTCTTATTTGTATAAATAAGCTGCTACTGACCTATACTATTATTGGGATTCATTCCACACTGGTTCCCGCAATAAATAAATACATTTCGTAAGAATGATTAGTGTCAACATGTGTTGTAAATAGAATACTCATCTCGAGTTTAATCTTCTTGCATGTGTTTACGTTCGACATAGTTCAAGTTGAAATAAGCTTGTAAGATTTCATCTGGTGAAAATGCAGCAACTTGCTGGGAAGTTTAAATCCTGCCACATTTCCATATAAACCGTGCGCCATGCGATATAAAACTGCCGAAGTTTAAGTATATTTTAACATAGGAATATATTGCACTATTCTGCCTCTGCCTCTGCGACGCCAAGACGTCGTTCTTCAAATAATCCCTGGCACGAGAAGGAAATTTGCAGCTAATGGTTCAAGAACTTTATAAATACCCGCTGTTTCTTATTAAAGAATATCCGTACTTATAAAGATGCTTCTAGTTTTATACGAGCTTCAAATATTTAAGAGTATTAATAATAACAAGCAGCTTTTCATATCGATTTATTGTTATTGAAGACTATTGGAAACGTTGAAATATACAGGGTGTAACAGCGAAATCAACCACCGCCTATATTTTCTTTATTATTATACGAGTAGTTACAAAAAAATATTATAAAGCAAAGTTATAGAAGACCAACGGGGACATCTGCTTAAAGAATAAAATAATTTTTTAAACCAGTGATTCTCAAGTTACAACACAAAGTTTTATTTTTTCAAATGGGATTATACATATTTTTTAAGCCTATTCGATAGAGTATTTTTTTCTGAATTCAACCATGTAATCATTTTATATCCTTACATAACAAAAATATGGAGAAAATTCAATTTAAAGTTTCGATAAATATTATTTAATATGACACAAAACAGTAGGCTATGATCAATAATAAAACAAAATAAGTTCATTGTTATTTATAATAATTAGTTGCGATTGTTGTTTTTATTGAGAAGATAAATTATGAGTATTGTATTAGGTAATTAAATGTTTATGGTTTATAATCATTATGTTTATTGATTTGTTATTGATGGTTAGCACAATAAAATTATGGATTTTTTTAGTGGATGACATTTATGTCAATAATTTGAAATTTTTGCAAATTATAAAATATTGTACGATACACATCGTTAGTCTCTCACAAGTCTTAAAACATTCGAATCTTTCTCATTTTAACTCTGACTAGACTTTATCTTAATCTCCAAACTCATCTTGAACTCGTAGGAAGCACTTACTGCTCTTAATACTTAAATAACTAATATACGCGACTTTTATTTAATATTTCGACGCGTTCCACATGGTAGCTATTTACTCCATCTTATCTTTAATATACACTATAACCTGGTTAGTGTTATTACATTATGAAAATTCGACATCAGCTTTGAATATTTGAATGCGTTTCAACAGTAGGTCAACCGCGATTTGACCAGGAGTTGCAATTCGCCGACCGCACACTATTAATAAATAATGCATTTTGTCCGCAAACTTACCACAGGTAGCACACAATGTACATTTTGAAATGAAAATATTTACAAATATTCAAATCTAGGTTTTGGTTTACTACTTCCAAAAGATTTTATAATAATATGTAAAAGTAAAATAAATAAATACCGGGAGTTTTTCTTATCAGTAAACATAGGGATATATCATTACCATAGTTACAGTTCAAAAGTTTGACAGCAATACATTAGTGCGTTTATTTTAAAAGTAAACATAGGGAAAAAAAGAAACATTTTAAGTTAAAACAAATTAAATGAATTTGAATTACTTTAAATTACATTAACTAAACGTTAGGTATAAATTTAGAACCTCAAAACAATCCAAAAATTCTTTTGTGTAGAGGTTTGTTCGCAAATTCTTCGTTTAAGAGCTCGTACATACAAATGAGAATTTTGGGTTGAACCAGTTCAAAAATCGAAAATTATTATAATGTGGTTCTATATAATTCAAACCACGAGAAATCGAATGGCGCAAGGCGTATCTTCATATCTTTTTTAGTTTTTGAGTTACAGCGATTTTTGACTTTTTTTTAAGCTCAACTTTGAAAGCCCATAACTCAAAAACTAAAAGAGATATTGAAATGCGGTTTGAACGAGTGTATTTCTCGTGCGCTACTTAACTTGTACAGGTATTTTGAAAATTTTGCAATTTTTTCATTTTCTTTCAAAATTTTTTTTCTCAATATTTCAAAAACTTTAAAAGATAATGAAAATCTGAAAACACCAATGAATTTCTGGCGTGAAAGTACATAAGTATACAAATTTTCACAATAAAATTCGCACGGATACATTTTTTATTACAAAAAACGAAAAATGGCCAAAAATCGTAAAAATCTTAAGGCTAACCCCTTAAGAAATCTTCAAAAAACGGCTTTTTGTAATAAAAAATGTATCCGTTCGAATTTTCTTCTGAAAATTTTCATACCCATGTATTTTCACGCGAGGAATTCACTGGTGTTTTCATATTTACATTATCTCTTCAACTTTTTGAAATATCGACAAAAGAAAATTTCGAAAAAAATTGATAAATTTCAAAATTTTCAAAATACCGGTACAAGTTAAGTAGCGCACGAGAAATACACTCGTTCAAACCGCATTTCAATATCTCTTTTAGTTTTTGAGTTATAGGCTTTCAAAGTTGAGTTTTAAAAAAAGTCAAAAATCGCTGTAACTCAAAAACTAAAAGAGATCTGCAAAGGTGGAGTGCTACATTACTGGGTGTTTTACTTTGCTGTAGCAAATCTTAGTAAGTGATATATTTTTGTGCGTGAAATGCTGTCACCAGCCGTCAAATCACGGCTCCTAAAGATACATACAGGGGAAGCCACAGAGGTAGTTTATATGTGATGAAAATTATTTATCGGCTGTGGGAATCGAACCATGGTTCTCAAATAAATATATTTCTTAATTTATTTACTGTCATTTGATATACATTTTATATTCCCATCCACCCACTTTTTTAATACCATTCTTCTTAATCTTAAATTCATCTTTGATAAACTATTGTAGTAAATTGAAAACTAACTGTTTTTTTTCATATTCGAGGATAATATTCCAGCAGAAAATCTTCCGTAAAAGCGAATGTATTTTTGATTACAAAATAAAAGCGAGGAAAAATGTTCCGGCGTCGAAAGTTTTCTCTGGCTGAATTTTTTGTCCGCATAACTTGAAATCGCCTTCGATTATGATAAGGTAATGTCATCCCTTGTATCGGCTTTTCATCTAACGACAAAAACGATCATTTACTTCCAACCATTTCACGGAGAGAATATTTTCGCTGGAGAACTTATAAGAGGAATTTTAATTAATTCTCATAAAAAAATTTAAAATATTTTAGAATAAATAAATGAATATGAATATGGGGTAGGTGGCTCAGTGGTATCGAGTCGGCCTGTTGATCTTGAGAACCCTGGTTCGATCCCCACAGCCGACAAACAATTTTCACTAATTGAAATATACCCCTGTGGCTCTCCCTCCACTAATATCTTTGAGGGCCGTGATTTGACGACTAATAACCACACTTCACGTGAAGAAATATATCACTTAACGAGATCTGCTTCGGTAGAGTGCCAAACCCAGTATTGGGTAAAAGGCGTGATGATATATTTATTTTATTTAAAAATAAATGAATGTTCTATTTATGAAAAAATTGTACTATGATTATAAATATATCATCACACATTTTACCCATTACTGGGTGTGGCACTCGTAACAGATGTCGATGATATATTTCATCGCGTGAAGTGCGGTTACCAGCCGTCAAATCACGATCCCCAAAGATGTTAGTGGAGGGGGAGCTACAGGGGTAGATTTAATGTGGGAATCAAACCCGGGTTCTCAAATCTACAAGCCGACTCGACACCACTGAGCCACCTACCCTACGATGATGACGATGTAATGTAATGCATCCTTCGCTCTCATCTTCATAATGTTTTTATGGGAATATATTTTAATATGATTATTCTTTATTACCTTCGTTTATGCTGCCTTTTTATGTTGCTATAAGGTAATTTTTACTGCTTTATAGTACAAAATAAATCGTAAACTACATGAAAGAAAAAACATCAAATTTATTTTAATATCTTCATGGATACTTTTGATCCATAACCGAATTTTCTTATGAATATCCTACACTAAAATTACTTAAATTTCTTTGTAAATTCATTCTATATTTAGCACAGAACAGGAACGGATTTAGGAGCAATAAATCCGTAAAATATGATCTAATGGAAATTACAACCGATAACAAGCAATTAATGCCTTTAATACATCAAGAACTATATTTATCTAAAACTATTAAATAAAAGCTTTATTATACATCTAACTATAAATATAAAATTATATAATTATAAGTGGTAGAGCAGTCACCTAGCGAGTGAAAGCTTCTGGGTTCAAATCCCGGCGAATGCTCATGATTTTTCAAAAATTCTATCATAAAATTATATAGTCCATGACCTATTTTTATCCAATAGCAATCTAGTATTTTCTCTTGTTTCATGACAGATATATAAGTAAAAACATAAGTTTTACTATTTTTATTTTGTGTACTTAAATTGATATACCTAAATTGACTTTCATGTAATGTTTATATGCTCATTAAATAATATTTTCTGTTGACTACATTTCTTAATTATTTTAGAAAAACTGTTTGAAATACGAGTTTTATTTAATTTAAAAAAAAAATCTACAAAAACGCATAATTATGAGCTCTAGTTGAAATAAAATAAAAAATTGTTGTAGAAAAAGTGTTTGAAATACAATTTTTATTTAATTGAAAAAAACAATCAATAAAAACGGAAAATAAAATATTAAAATATTAAAATAAACACTTGTCTAAGTCTCACAAGAAATTCAGCCTCCAAATCGACTTATTAGGTCATCGTCAGAGGCTGGCCAGCACAGTTAGTAACCATAGACGCGTTTCGCTCTTATTAGAGCTCATCAGTCTGGTATAACCCACTCCTTCACCTAGAACAAGTTCACGTGAAAGAGCTGTGTGATGAAGAACTATGCCAGCAGAGAATAAGATCCCTAACAAACGGAAAATTATGACTTCAAATAGAATAAAATATTATTGTAAAATATTTTTTTTTATAAAAAACAACAAAGACAAAATTAATTGTCTTTAAATGCTCACTTGGTGAAACTAGGTTTAATAATAAAATATCAAAATAAACACTTGTCTAAGTGTCACAAAATTCAGCCTCCAAGTCACCTTATGAGGGCATCGTCAGAGGCTGGCCTCATAAGGTGACTTGGAGGCTGAATTTTGTGAGACTTAGACAAGTGTTTATTTTGATATTTTATTATTTTTTTTAGTTTGCTGACACATGCGAGTAGATTAAAATATTCCACCGTACTTTCTTATTATTTATTTACTTATTAATATATACAATATGATTTTAATCTCAATGATAGTTCAGGGACGCTACAGCTTACAGTAGAATCCGAACCACTCAGATAAAATTGTATTTTTTCTATATAAATTGAAGTCAGCGGGATTTGAACGTAAATCCCTTGCTTGGTAGACTCAAGTTTTATCCACTATGCTACGATCGTCTGATATCTTCCTCCCAACCGTTTTTAAAAATCTATATCGAAATTTAAAACCTTTTTGCTTCGATATTTCCGCACAAATTTAATGTTTTTAAATTTATTTCACTACTTTCACCTTGTAAAATATGTACAATACATAATATTGGTGCTACTCTGTAATTTTCTATAAAACTACAGTTCTGTAAATTTAAACAAAAACGCATAGATTTTTATTGATACATTTAATACCATTTGACAATCAAATATGATGCACTTTTGTTCAGATTTATAGATCTGTAGCGTTATAGAAAGAATTGCACCATATGTTTCATTTAAAATAACAACAATATATGGTTTTAAAAAATCAGTGCTTAGGTGTCAACAATAGTTATTTACGTAATCAGCGTAGTAAATTAATTTTTACGGGTGAGCTGGAAAGTTTGTGCGAGCGACGAAGGAGCAAGCCTCCATAACCCAGTGAGTCCAGTAAAGATTAAATGCAAGCGTGTCGCGTACATAGTTTTATTTTCACCTTCACCGCTTTTTTTAAATAGTTTTATAAAAAGATACATTACATTTTGTAACGAAAGGTTGTTGGCGGTAGGACAATTTCTAGCTAGACGTTGTCATGGTCTTGTGATCGAACATCTACTGTCAGTGTTAACAGTTTCGTGAATTCTACAAATAATAATTAGAAATAATGAAATTAAGGCCTGACGCAGACTTCGAAAGCTATCTTCTTGCAGGTCAAGAAAATATACAAAATATTGTAGATGCTGCAACTAATAACTTTTAATTAATTTACATTAGTTTTTTAACATTTTACAAGGCCACGAGTTGTAATTATTCATGTACTTAGTTACCATATAGTATGTTATGCATCAAGGGAGGGAAACAAGCGATTATTCCCGCGTGTGAAGTTGGCAAACCAAGACGTAAGCGAGGGCTGAAGGCTCGAGCTGAAGTCGAGGTTTGCCAACTACACACAAGGGATAATCGAGCCCTCCCGTGAAGCATATTATACTTTTCGTAACAAGTGCACAAAAATTACTGTCTTATCGGGACAAATGTCAAATATGGGTTGCGTAACTAGTTACCTAGGAAACGCCGCAAATAGCTAATAATCGTAGTCTCTAGGGAGAGAAACATGCTACCTAGGGGAGAAAAACAGTGTTTCTTTCTCTAAAAGTAGGGAATAAGAACGTGTTTCTTGTGCATTGTTACGAAAATTATAAAGTGTCATTTATATAGAGAAGGTACAAATAAAAAATAGGTACTTTGGTAAACACAATGGATAATATTTTTATTTGTCCTTCAATCTTATACAAAACAAATTGCTACTGAAAGTGTATTAAAAAGATTAACATTGTTGTCAAAGATTATATTCGATACACTTAAAATTCAAGTTTTGTTTTGACGAAAACAAAAGTAAATTTTCTTTTCCTCCCTTGTAATTAAAATGGATGAGATTACAGTTGGTAAAGTTTGAACTAAACTTAATCCAGTCTATAAATTCCATTTAAATTTTTGGTATAGTTTAGTGGTTGTCAAGAAGCAACCCTGACGTCTAAATTCCACCCTGACAGAGCTTAGGGATTCACGTTCATCCTCCACAGCTTGTCGTCGCATCTCGCAAGGGAAGATTATCATGTAATTCATCATGTCACGAACAAGATGTTGGTGATGGTGCTGGTACTGGTGGTGTATCACCTGCATGTTTTAATGAAATACTCATCTTCCCTAGCGAGGAAAATCAGCTCTTTAAATCATGACAGTGGGGTAGATGTAATTAAAAAAGGGGCTTACTTCTTGTGTAGCAATTTAAATTAAAAATTCTAATTAGATATAATTTGTTATTGGAGTTATTTTCTTATCCTAAGATAAATTAAATATCTATATATAACTCCTTGTTCTGTAATTTGATCATTATCTGTTTCCAATCAATAAAGTACTGACAACATATATTTTTTATTTTTTCTCTCTAGATTATTAGTGCTTTAAAGTACTGTGACTAATAGCTATTTATGAAACTGGTAAGGAAATGAAGGTTATTACCTTACGCATGTGAAATTTGTAGAACGAGGCGTAGCCGAGTTATGTAAACACATAAGTAAGGTAATAACCTTCATTTTCTTACTTGTTTCATACAATATTTTTTCTACTTCCGTTCTAATATATACAAAAAAGCGTTTTTGATATTATGAAATTTTGACATATTAATGACAGTTATAAATTCAAAAAATAAAAGAATAACACATCAGAATTCGTCTACCAAGATAACTTAATGCTATGCTCATTATTTCACTAGTTAAATAATGCAGTTCATTACCTAACTCAAATAAGTGAAATAAAACGTCTATTTCCTAACAGAAGTAGAAAATAGTATATTGTAACACTAGTTAAAAAAGGGTTTCATTTCAAAATGAATATAAAAACACGAGCGACAATAGTACAAGTTTTGCAATAGCCCGTTCCCACGTGTGTTACATACTATTTTTTCAACATTAAACGTGAAAATTACATTTTCCTGTTTGCGATACAAGAAATTTAATAACTATTTTATATAAATCAAAGGAGTTGTATTTACAAATGCACATCACGTTAACTTGGTCACCATGTCATATGACATTTTCCTCACTCAATTTAGTTGTGATAGTAAGTTTCCCTCACTAGTGAGGAAAGTTATTTACAGTCATTAGCGAGGAAAACGGTTACTACCACAATTAAATTGAGTGAGGGAAATGTTATTTTCACAAGTAATTTAAAAAAAATATATTATAATCTTGTGATTAACATATCGGTCAATTACAGATAATAATTCAATTATGGAATAGAGGGAATAGTTTTGCGAGTACCAACCGTCAAATAATGCCCCACAAAGATGTTAGTAGTGGAGGAAATATGTGGCTAATTTTAATGTGGTACTATTGGTAAATTTTTTATCTAGAAATGTACCTATACCAACTGATAGTCACGTGACCTGTCAAACTATCAATGCCAAATTATTTTAATTTGTTTTATTATAATTTAAATTATGTTGTTGAATTTAATAAATTTGCTAAAGTAAAAAAATCACAATTCACATGCTCATCAACTTGGATACCAAGTTTGTCTTCTTAGAAATTTAAATAAATTGATATTGCCAGTTTGATAAGTCACGTGACCATCAATTAGTTTTAATTAGTCTGTATAATGAATGTATTACTTTAAGATCGTGAAAAACTATTTTGTTGTTTTTGTACAAAACTAAATCACTCTATTTCATTTGTAACAGCTGTAATTATCGTAAATAGTCAATAGTAAATACGCTGAAAACTAGTTAACACAGTTTTACTACCTTGCAGCTATTTTAATTCAACTTAATTACATGATTATTCAGTTGAATTGAAAAACGTTCATTTCATTTGATTAACTGATTTAATTGAGATTTCATATAATCAATACCTATACGTACATATAATATAATTTCAAATTAACTTTAATATTTGCAATCACATGTTTACCTCGCCAAAATTTTCGAGAAAATACTTTTTAGAAACGTTGAATTGCAAAAAATATTCTGGAAAAATTAGTGGCATTCATTATCTGAAATTTATTTGTTACTCTGCACAACAGGAACTTAATCTCAATTATAGTAGAATATATATATATATATATATATATATATATATATATATATATATATATATATATATATATATATATATATATATATATATATAGGGTGTTTCACAACTTAGAGCAAAAAAATAAAGGGTATATTCTGTACGACGTGCTGATCATGAAACAAAAAGAATTTTTTTAAATCGCAAAACTATTTTCCATGTTTCCCAGTCCAAATTTTTTCGTTTCCACTGCCACTGGGTGGATGATTATGTTAAAGTTATTAATTAAATAAAATTGTATTATAAATAATTGCTAATAATTGAATTGTGTAATTATTCTTTCATAGTTGATACCTACTTCATTGTTTGTATTTAATAGGAAAGCGAATCCAGTGCAGTACTACAAAATATATTTTAGGTTAACACCATTAATTTTTCGAATTTAAAAAAAATAACGAGTAAATAAAGATGGAAGTGAAAGAAAATGCGATAACAAAGTTTTTGTTTCATTTTCAGCATCAACATTAGTAAATAAACGATGAAATTGTAAAAAATAATCACGAAAGGTAAATAAAATATTTCAAAATATACCATGAAAAGAGAAAACTAAAATATAGGATATTTGTTTGAACAAGATAGATGCATGAAAATTTAATTTCATCATTTCATGTTTACAGTACACGAACTCAAATAAAAATGTCCTGATAAAATATTACGGACATATGTAAAGTCACATACTGTGAAATATTTACTCAAAAACAATTTAATACATATTTATTTGGTATCGCAAAACATTTGCAATTAATGGAATGTGAACATGATTGAATATTGATTTATAAAAATATATTTTCAATCAAGCTGGATTTTCTCTACCGAACCGGAAAATAAGTTGATCTGTTTTGCCGTATTATATTCTCATGACAATACTAAATTTGAGATAAACTCAAAATATAAGACACGGGTAGCAATCTTGTTTTTACGTAGAATTAATACTGTACCATAATAGATGATATCTTATTACAAGCTGGCTGAACAAAGAGGGAAAGAAACCATGTTTTATATCAGGTTTCATTAACGACAATGTGGTTCAAATAGAAATAATATCATAAAGGAATACACGAAGAAAGGTTTTTATTTGTAAAAAATATATTCTATTAATATCGAACATTTTGTAACCTTGACAACGGAACAACATGTACATACAAATATCTTCCTCTTGACTGTATTATACATAAATACTATACTGTTCGAGGTTCGAACCTAGTACTGTAATTGGGATTAAGTTCCAGTTGTACAGAGTAGCATAAATAAATAAGTTAACATCTATAATAGTTATTTATGGTACAAGTGTGTTATATTACAAATAGGTCACGCGAGAAAAGTATTAGTCCACGAGGCCGCAGGCCGAGGGGAATATTTTTCTGAAGTGACTTATTTGTAATAACACACGAGTGGCATACGAAATTTTATCCAACAACTACAATTAAAACATTAAAATATAAATTTTGACACAATTGTCTACATTTCAAATAATATTCTAGTTAGCCATACTTTCTTGTTTTGTTGTCTAGGTTACTCAAATTTATTAAATAAACAAAGTTGAAAAAAGGTTGCAGCTGTAGTATTCGAAATGGAAGACGAGAATTTTATTCCCGAAATAATCATTAAGGAAGCGGAAAAAATGGTTGTTGATATTTTACCAAAAAAGTCTAGAAAGGATTTGTATTTCTAAAATGAGTACCAAATAAACATTTTGGAAATGGTTCAGACTTTGCCATTAATGACATCACAAATGACACACAATTTGGATTTATGTCGTTGATGTGAAGTTAGTCAAAAGCTAGTAAAGTAAGAATTATCTTTAGAATATAATTTTAACAGAATTTATGAAAGTAATAATGAGAGGTATACTGTATTTATTATAGACTATGTGATATTTTTATATAATGGAAATATATCTTCGAACCCTGTCTATAAGTTAACTGAAGCACGAGAAAATTAATGCCGTTGAGCGCGTTTTCATATCACATTTAGTTTTTGAGATATAGCCTCGGAATAGTAGAAAAACTGAAAAATTCGAAAAATTTCACTTTTCCGGAGGCTATATCTCAAAAACTAAACAAGATATGGAAATGCGCTCAACGGCGTTGAATTCCCCGTGTCCGAATTGACTTATAAGCAAATTTTCATACAATTTTATGCAATTTAATATTGTTAATTATTTCCTAAGGGGTACCCCTTTGGTTTTTTCAGATTTTAATTCAATTTTACCAAAAATCCTTAATTGTAGGATTATTAAAACGAAAATTTACATACATATGTATTTTGACCCACTGAATCCAGTGGTGCAATCTTCAAATGCATATCACTTCTGGTTTTCGAGAAAATGTTAAAAAACCGCTTTTTGCGATTTTTTTGGCGGAAAATTGAAAAAAAATAAAAATCGCTGAAACTATGTTTATAAGTTAACTGAAGCACGAGAAAATTAATGCCGTTGAGCGCGTTTTCATATCACATTTAGTTTTTGAGATATAACCTCGGAATAGTAGAAAAACTGAAAAATTCGAAAAATTTCACTTTTCCGGAGGCTATATCTCAAAAACTAAACAAGATATGGAAATGCGCTCAACGGCGTTGAATTCCCCGTGTCCGAATTGACTTATAAGCAAATTTTCATGCAATTTTATGCAATTTAATATTTTTAATTATTTCCTAAGGGGTACCCCTTTGGTTTTTTCAGATTTTAATTCAATTTTACCAAAAATCCTTAATTGTAGGATTATTAAAACGAAAATTTACATACATATGTATTTTGACCCACTGAATCCAGTGGTGCAATCTTCAAATGCATATGACTTCTGGTTTTCGAGAAATGTTAAAAAACCGCTTTTTGCGATTTTTTTGGCGGAAAATTTAAAAAAAATAAAAATCGCTGAAACTATGTTTATAAGTTAACTGAAGCACGAGAAAATTAATGCCGTTGAGCGCGTTTTCATATGACATTTAGTTTTCGAGATATAGCCTCGGAAAAGTAGAAAAACTGAAAAATTCGAAAAATTTCACTTTTCCGGAGGCTATATCTCAAAAACTAAACAAGATATGGAAATGCGCTCAACGGCGTTGAATTCCCCGTATGCGAAATGTCTTATAAGCATATTTTCATACAATTTTATGCAATTTAATATTTTTAATTATTTCTCCGGAGGCTTTATCTCAAAAACTATTTGATATTTTTATATAATGGATATATATCATTGCAAAAATATGACGATATATATCAAAATAAATATCATGATATATATATCGATCGATATATATCTTCGAACCCTGCTTTCAAGATTAGGATATGTACTTTATATATACCATCCACATTCTCTTAAGAAATTAAATCGCCAAAAATTCTACATCAATTCAAACACTAGAAATTCAATACCGTTTAGTTAGAATTTTAGCACGACTCTCTCAAGAGAGTCTCGCACGAGAATGAAGCGAGATACAGTAAATTTCATGCGAGAGCGAGAGTAAGATCAATAATTATTGTAAGCTCACTATTTTATATTTCTCGTCTTGTCTCGCCTCGTGTGTATCTCTAACTAAAACATCTCAACTAATTATACTATCATTAAATATACAGTTCAGTAAGTAAATTATTCTGTACTAATTAAAGATGAATCGTTTGACGGGTCGTCAGTAGCAGTCTGAATTAAAATTAAGTTTAAAATGATCTTTCGCTAATTAGCAAAGTTGATGATGATGCTACAGCGTTTTTTTTTTAATTACATTTTTATGTAGTCGCTTGCAAAGTGTAGAATTTAATCTGATTGAAACTGTTATCTTAACAGATTCGCAAATCTCTTAAAAGCACAAGGTTGAATAAAATCATGTAATTAGTTTATAAGTTTTGATGTAGTAGTTTGCTAGTTAGTTCATCGTCTGCGATTTATTATTGGTGAAGTTGACATCTGAACACTGATCTATTTCAAACAAGATATTGTTGTTATTATAAATGAAACATATATTATGTATTTTACATGTTTTTAAGTTAAAGATTGAATGTAATGAAAATTAAAATGTATATGCGAATAATATCAGAAAATCAGTTTAATATTTTTTATTTAATTTCTCACAATCGGTTGGGAGGAATGTAATAAAAATATTGGCTGGTAGCACAAGCTCTATTTTTACTTGTTTTAAGAGCAGTGTTTTTGGGTGTTTTAGCTATCTCTAACATGTTAAAACCGTGCTCTTAGAACACCCCAAAACAGAGCTTGTGCTACCAGCCTTAGTGTTTCATTTATATATACGTGGTAAATTTTGGGGTAGATGGCTCAGTGGTATCGAGTCGGCCTGTGGATCTTGAGAACCCTGGTTCGATCCCCACAGTCGACAAACAATTTTCACCAATTTAAAAATTTACCCCTGTGGCTCCCTCTCCACTAATATCTTTGAGGGCCGTGATTTGACGGCTGGTAACCGCATTTCACGCGACAAAATATATCACTTACCGAGATCTGCTTAGGCAGAGTGCCACACCCAGTAATGGGTAAAAGGCGTGATGATATATTTATTTATTTATTTATTTATTTAATTTTGGTTGAATATGAGATCTCAACAATTTTAAATATTTTATGAGCTTATCCCCAAATTTTTATAGACGCTTGAAATAAAAGTTGTATAATTATAAATTATTATCACTTTTATATTTTAAGCATTATTTTTTTTCTACGATCAGAAATAAAAGTCGGTTTCTATGGCATCAAAAACAAGACAGAAATAATACATTTTAGTCTGCTGTGCTGTTTCCTAAGAGCAATAGGATTAAAATCAACTTTTTCTCTCATTGCTAATAAAGATGGAAAAAAATAGTGTTTTAGTCCTGTTGCTAAGAATATTTTATTTCCGTTGCTAAGGAAAGAAAAAATAATAGTAGTTTACATAACAAGGGAATAAAGTTAGTCATTATTTGTTGAGAGCGAAGTTTGAATCCTGAGGGCGTAGTCTGAAGGATGACACTTTACTCACATGTTATATACGTATATAAATATTCGTTATTTAACAAAAGAGACTTGGCACTGCCAATCACGTTATGTCCCTAGGGAGTACTTATCATTTTTATTTCCCTCGTGCCAATGGCCTGGAATCCCTTTATTTCCCTAGGAAGTACATGTCATTTTATTTTCGTCGGTAAATAATGCAGAACATTAAATAATGATTTTGATAAGAATAAAGTTAACATTTATTTAGCGGTTGAATATAAAATAAATTTAAATCGTTCTTTATAAATAATTATGAAAATGTTTTAGTAAACATTCCTATTTAGTGCGTAATGCTCTTTAATACAAGCTCGTCTCACCTTTCGTTCACGCAATAAACCTTCAATTATTTCCATCCATGACGTTCATGCAATCTCGCATCCTTAATTTCAACAAAACAAATAAATAAAATAAATATCATCAAACCTTTTACCCATTACTAGGTATGGCACTCTGCTTAAGCAGATTTCGGTAAGTGATATATTTTTACGCGGTTACCAGCCGTCAAATCACGCCTCCCAAAGATATCAGTGGAGGGGGAGCCACAGGGGTAGATTTAAATTAGTGAAAATTGTTTTTGGCTGTGGGGATTGAACCAGAGTTCTCAAGATCCACAGGCCGACTCGATACCACTGAGCCACCTACCCCATTAAACCACATTAAAACTATTCCTGTGGCTCCTCTCTACTAACATCTTTAGGGGCCGTGAATTGACGCATAAAGTGCGGTTACCAGTCGTCAAATCACAGCCCCCAAAGATGTTAGTGACGTGGGAGCCACAGAGATAGTTTTTTAATGTGGTGAAAATTGTCGGCTGTGAGATTTGATCCCGGGTTCTCAAATCCATTGGGTGTGACACTTTCGGTACGTGATATATTTATGCGGGTGTTTGTTGGCTGTGAATATCAAACCAAGGTTGTCAAGATCCACAGGCCGACTCGATACCACTGAGCCACCTACCACATAAAAACAAAACACTAAAATTAAAAAAGTAATGAACACCAAATACAGATTTAAAAATCCAAGTCGCTTGGGAATTCGATCTAATAGAATTTCCATAACAAACCAGTCTTATTACTAAACCCTTGTAGCCCAACTTGACCCTGTACCGCACTACATTCACTACACTACAATAATTACACGTCCAGTGCTGTATTTACATGAAGCGGTTTCGTGGGAATGTCCTCCAGCGGTCAGCGACCATTTCCGAGACAGTAGCGGTTGTAATTGACCCGATGGCGAATCAACCAACACAACCGACCGCCATCAGCAGGGTGTCGTCTATGTTTCAGGGTAGCAGGGTAGCGGGGTACTAGTGTCAAATATAACAGACAGTTAGTGAGCGAAAGCTGCGATGAGAGGGTACACTTCAAGTTCTTCAGTACGCGATGAAGGTTTTAATAAAGAAACGTATAGATCGTTACAGAAAATCGCGGTTAGAGCGCCAAGTACTGAGAGCTGAAAATGAAAAGAAACTGTGAGTAAATTGAAGCAGCTTGAGTACTGTAAGAATAAAATGAAGAATATGAGGAAATATACGAGAATGAATGAGGAGAGAACTGAAAATATGGTCGCAAGCGAACATGAAAATGCAATTTTTCAGAGGGATTTCCTTGAAAGGAAATGGAAGAAATAAATAAATACATGTTATTCTTTGAAAACTGTCTCATAAATAATTACCATAGGAAATATATCGCTTTCCTAATTACTTGTAGAGAATTAAATCTGCATTGAAATCAATTAACACCATTAATGTTACTGATTTCATTACTGCTAACAGTATATTAAACAACGAGTTATAAGACATGTTTAAGTCTTATGAAATGAGTTATTTATATTATTTTGTCTACTTCCGTTAGGAAATAGACGTTTTATTTCACTTATTTGAGTTAGGTAATGAACTGCATTATTTAACTAGTGAAATAATGAGGTAACATAGCAACAGATATCTTGGTAGACGAATTCTGATGTGTTATTCTTTTATTTTTTGAATTTATAACTGTCATTAATATGTCAAAATATCATAATTTCAAAAATGCTCTTTCGTATTTATTAGAACGGAAGTAGAAAAATATTGTATGCAACTAGTAAGGAAATAGGTTATTACCTTACTTATTTGTTTACATAATTCGGCTACGCTTCGTTCTACAAATTTCACATGCGTAAGGTAATAACCTTCATTTCCTTATTAGTTTCATAAATAGCTATTTCGTCTTTTATAAATTAAAACTTTAAATGTTTGTAGTTGTTATTGACATTCAGATTTTGAAATTAAATTGAAATTTTGATGTTCTCAGCTTAATAGGTTCAGTATGTCATCCGGTACTACCAATCGTCTAAAACAAAACCTCAGAGCGATTAATTTCGAATGAAGGAAATACAAATTTGACCTACAATTGGAATAATATTTATTGAGATAATTGATCGAAAAGTGTGATTTATAAAAAAATTTTAAATTTATATTTGTCATTTCCAAGATTAAGGTTAATAAAAGTTCAAGCAAAAGTAACGTTTCAATAAATTTAATACATTTGTTTGAATTATATTTGGCATATTTTTAAAATAGCAGAAAATACATGTTGTTTATAAAAGCTGCAAAACAGAAATTTAATTCCAATAACAGTACAGGGAATCTACAATTTATAGCGAACTCTGACCAACACAATTATTATTGTTTTGCCGATAAAATCCTCGATTATTATCATAGTTAATTTTGCATTTTATATCCAGTTTAAAAACAAAACAAGTACAAAAACTAACAATACCTAACAACAGTTTTATGATTGTGACCTACATATAATAAACCACAAACAATTGCAACAATAAACAATAGTTAAAAGAGAGAGTCTAGAAACAAAACAAAATATAACTAGTTCATTGTTTACTATTCACTTCAGTGATACAATGATTTGAATGTTTCAGGAACAGCACCTGAACGCGACAATGAGTTTCTTCAGCTCGCTTCAGGAATATGTCAGCAGCAGCGTGGCTGGACTTAGTTTAAGCCCGAAGAGGTAAGCAAGATCGTGAGATCCCATTATACTGTAATTCTGCCTCCTGTTCCTGTTTGTTACTATGTGTGTAGTGCATTGTGGGGATATTGTTCATTATTATGGAATCATAACCATGCTATTCAACAAGAGTTTAGACATTGTTACGAATTTAAATTATATAGGAATAGTGAAATAGGAGTTTTAATTGTTTATTAATTTTCAAAACTGGACAACAAATTTATTTTATTTTATCTAAGACCATATATGTAAATAGGTCATTAAAAACAATTTGCAAGAACAGTAAATGCTTGTTTACGGTTGCTAAGGGTTTACAAATTATTCATTTTGTTTGACAGTTGATGTTACGGATATAACCTAACAAATATTCTGTAATTGTTCTTATTATTATTATTGATGGTCGTAGATAAAGTATAATAGACAACTCGAATTGTAACACAATTAAAATTACTCGCCAAGGCTCGTGCGCAACTTTTTCACTCGCACGTAATGTGCTTGTTACAATACTCGTTATGTAATATACTATTATGGGTTAGGTGGCTCAATGTGGATTTAAGAACTCTGGTTCGATTCCTACAGCTGATAAACAATTTTTACCTTTTTAAAATTACTCTTGTGACTCCCTTTCCACTAACATCTTTGTAAGGGAGCGTGACTTAAGGATTGGTAATCACGCGCTAAGTATATCATTTCTCAAGATCTGTTACGGTAGTGACACACCCAGTAATGATTAAGAAGCGTGATGATATATTTATTTTACTTTATTCATAAATGTAAATATTTCATAAACTCATAAGTTTCGTTGCTGCTTTAACTAAAGAAACATCTTTAAAAATAACAATACAGGGTGTTTCAGAACTAGTGTAACAAACTTTAACAGCTTATTCCTCAGGTCATTTTGAGCCAAAAATGTCATATGAACATAAGTCCTATTCCTTCTAGTTACCAAAATACAAGAGGTTAAAGTTCTGTAAATAATACGAAATTTTCAAATTTTTGTAATCAAGATACTTTCGGAAAACAAGAGTTTCATTGAAAAGTCATACCCTATTTGTCTTAATTAATTTTATTTATTAATATTAACGAATACGATTTAGAGAACTAAATATAAAATGACACAATTAAATAGACACAGAACAACATAACCAAACATGGAATAGGTTAACACAATATGAAATAAGATAACAAATTTTAAAAAAATTACAGCAAGTGTTCAAAATGAGCGCCTTGAACTCGTATGCATGTTAATATTAATAAATAAAATGAATGAAGACAAATAAGGTATGACTTCAATAAAACTCTTGTCTTCCGAAAGTATCTTGATTACAAAAATTTGAAAATTTCGTTTTATTTATAGAACTTCAACCTCTTGTATTTTGGTAACTAGAAGGAATAGGACCTATGTTCATATGACATTTTTGGCTCAAAATGACCTCAGGAATAAGCTGTTAAAGTTTGTTACACTAGTCCTGAAACACCCTGTATAATGAAATATGTTAGTAAAAATATGCTAGATGTTTCCATGATTATAAGAAATGATTTCAAATTTACTGTCCCTAAAAAACACAATAAATTTTATACAATTGACAGGAGAAATATATCAATATCTAGTACCAAATTTTGTCATTAGTTGTGATAATATAGCCACGTGTAAAACAAGAATACTTGTAACAAAATATAACAAAGAAAACAAAATTTTATGTGAACGCTAAAAAAAAATGTAAACAAACAAAGAGATTGCTCTTTGTAGTTTTAATAAATAAAAGCTGTCATTTATAAAACAAGTACTTGTTTGACAAATTAATTATTTTTATCCCTGTGTCGTTGTCAAAAGTTTAACAAGGTATAGCATTACAAAAGAAAAACTTTTAAAAAGTTATTAAAGATCTACGTACATGTTATTTCAGTTTAACAAACAGCGCGTGTACAACTAACTTTTCATTTCTTTTTATATATTAATTTCTTTACATTATTCTTATAAAAGCACTTTAGTTTCTTTAGATTTTAAATGTATTTGTCCTTGGGGCTCTGCATTATTTATTTTAAACTTTTGCCTTTAAAGAAAATCATTCGAGCGTAAGGAATAAATAAGCTTGTATGAAGGAAACGTCAGTGTGGTTAAAGCGAGTATGATGTGTCAGGATGAGAATGTTGGACAAGGATTGATTTTTAAAATGAATCTCTTTAATGAATGTTCTGTGTATGTTTCAGGAATTTGTGCTACCCCATTTATTTATTTATGTTACGCTGTACAACAGGAACTTAATCCCAATGACAGTACAGGGTCCGCACTCACCGAGCCGCAGTGTTCTAGTTCATATAATTTTTAGTGCGATTCGAACTCGTGATCTCCGGATTCGAATTTAGTTATGCTATCCACACAACTGTACTGACGAACAATTTAATGGCATATAGCGTGATTTTATGTATACAGGCTGTTTCACAACTTAGAGCAAAAAATTAAAGGGTATATTCTGTACTACGTGCTGATCATGAAACAAAAAGATTTTTTTCTAAATCGCAAAACAATTTTCCATGTTTCCCGGTCCAAATTTTTGCGTTTCCACTGCCACTGGGTGGATGATTATGTTAAAGTTATTAATTAAATAAAATTGTATTATAAATAACTGCTAAAAATTGAATTGTGTAATTATTCTTTCGTAGTTGATACCTACTTCATTGTTTGTGTTTAATAGGAAAGCGAATCCAGTGCAGTACTACAAAAAATGTTTTAGATTAACAACCCTTAATTTTTCGAATTTAAAAAAAAATCTTTTTGTTTCATGATCAACACGTCGTACAAAATATACCCTTTAATTTTTTGCTCTAAGTTGTGAAACATCTTGTATATACACCCTGTATATTTGAAAAATATATACAATACAAAATATGTTTCAGTTATAATAAAAATAATAATATTCAGTTGTCAACTTCAGACCAGATTCACCTTAGCTTGTAATATTTATTTTCTTTACTTTATTCAAATTTATATAATGATTCAAAACCTTTTACACTTCGTGGTATTCTCAAGGTATTTATCGATTTATTAAAACTGCTATTCGTGTTAGTCGACGATTATTCTAATTCATTCTCTCAGATTTAGATATAATTCTACAAGTAAAATTGTTTCTTTATGTCGACACACAAACTAACATTTCCACTCACTCCATGAAGCATGAAGTGAAACTGGAATGGAGTGTTTGAACCCATGACTCAGATCGTAGATTGGACGAGAAAGCACAAAGCTCAGTGGTATATGTTGTGGGTGCACTTACACACGACGTGTATATGGAAATTGAAGCGTTTCACTGCGCTACAGGGGTCACTGTACACTTTTATAGCGAGCAAGGGAAAACCGGGATTATGTATGAAGGATTGCTTACGGCTAGGGTTATATATTATTGTTATTTCTACTTCTATAAGCTGTGCTAGCATAATGTAATCAGGAGTTTTGGGCACTTATGTAAATCGCATTGATTTAAACTCTTGTTTGTTTAAATCGCTGTATGTTTCGTTCATGTTATTATTGGATTAAATTTAGACACTGCCACGTTTTTGCAGTCGAAGAAGATGGTCTTAGAATATGTTGCAAACGAAGATAAAATGATTATTTGATTAATATTCCACTCGTTAGAGGAAGGGGAGCCACAGAGGTAATTTTAAAGTGATGAAAATTGTTTATCGAACCCGAGATCTCACATCCACAGTTCGATTGGAAACCACTTACCCCCATTTGATTATATCAAAAAGTGACATTTTTTTGTTAGAATTTTTGTATGAAAGTTAACCTTTTCAGTGAATTATGAATGTTTCCTGTGGTTGTTAAGTAATAGTTAATTTATCGTGCGTAATTGTATATTACATAAAGGGAATTGTAACAAGCACATTACGTGTGAGTGAAAAAGTTTCGCACGAACCTTGACAAGTGCAGTAATTTCACAAGCAATGTAATTGCGTTACAATTCGAGTTGTGTATTATGCTTTATCTAATACCATATATAATAATAAGTACGGTGGTGTGGATAGCGATATGGAATTCGAATTCGGAGATCCTAAGTTCGAATCTCACTCAAGCTAAAAATTAAATGAACTACCACACTGCGGCTCATTGAGTCCGGAGTCTGTACTGTAATTGGAATTAAGTTCCTGTTGTACAGCGTAACATAAATAAATAAATAAATAAATTACAGAATATTTGGTGGGTTATATCCGTAACATCAACTGTCAAACAGCAGTGTTACCACCTAACAAATGAAACATTTTAACGAGTTGCTAATTTTACACACGATAGATGTTTCGGCCTAGGAACATACAGAACTTTTTATTGCAAGTGCACTGAAATTATCCTTTTTTAATGCGTGTCTTGTTTTGAACGTAAAGACAAATAAATTAGAAATTTAAAATGTCATCTGGATGCCACTATTGTCAAAACATACCGTTGTTTTTCAGTTACCATAAACATGACAAATTTGTAGCGGCTAGAAACGGGGCGTAAATGAAACCACCTGAAAAATGCTATTTTCGCATTAAAAAGGAGATATTTTAGTCCACGTGTGACAAAATAGTTATTTGTGTATTAAGAGCGTAATTCTTTGTTACTCGAACATTCAATAGTGCAAGAGGAACAAAGACAATTTACGCTAGTGATACACACATAATTTTTTCTATTGCATCTTAAAATTATTTAAAAATGTATACATATTGAAAATAAATTCATTCTGTCAACTGTCAATACGACAAGTTTCGGTTTTGTTTGTATCCCTGGTAACTATTGAAATAAGCACTCATTTAATATCTTTTGGCGTATAGCCATTGGAAACGCGCGCAATTAACGTTTTTTTAACGCGTTGCCATTGGAGACGCGCAAAAAAGATATTTTTCGATTGTTCCACAGAAAACGTCAACTTTACGATGACAAATGAGAGCATAATTGTCAACTTTTCATAACAATCGTAGAAAAAATACTTTTTGGCCTAGGAGGAAATAATCACTCATATTTATATATCTAGAGTAGAAAGTAGGTTGAGCGATAAAGACACTTTTCCAACTTTTCATTTAATAAAACATCAAAAACATTCATTTATTCCGTCGACTAAACAAAGAATTAAAAACAAAGGAGTGTAGAAACAAAGATACACCCAAGTTTTCTTAAGAACCCTGATAGCATTAAACAGCAATTTATTGTCATTTCCTACGTTGGTAACAATGCCAGGAAACGGAAACTTCGTGGTGCGACGTGAGTACTACCACGGTGAAAAACGAGAACTTTGAAACTGCATTAATATTGGATTGTATTCGGTTAGTGCATGGATGCGCTTACACGAATACGAGAACTAGCTTTGCGACATATGAGATGTTTTCGTTATTCTCGCGGGAGAAATATCATTGCTGTTAGTGCTCTACTAATGAGCATATGTGATCATATGTAAGCTGTGTATAACTTTGTATGGATTAAGTAATAGATTTAAGGTAATTGATGGTAATAAGCTTCTTCATGAAATTATAGTTTTAGAAGTGTAATAATAGCTATTTATGAAACTAGTAAGTAAATGAAGGTTATTATCTTATACGCATGTGAAATTTGTAGCCGAGTTATGTAAACACATAAGTAAGGTAAGGTATTTCCTTACTAGTTTCATACGATCTTTTTTCTACTTCCGTTCTAATAAATACGAAAAAGCGTTTTGAAAATTATGAAATTTTGACATATTAATGACAGTTATAAATTCAAAAAATAAAAGAATAACACATCAGAATTCGTCTAGCAAGATATCTTAATTTTTTTGTGTTGCTATGTTACCGCAAAACGCTACAAACGAAGTTGTCACGGAGTTATTTGAATTGTAAAAAATGAGCGATTGCGACTTAAACCCATCTGATATTGAAGAGACTGCCTTCTCTGTAATATCTTCATTGTTATCAATTAAGTTAAAGGAGAAATTTGAGATTTTGTCAGGGTTCAATTTACATAAATGCAATAACTTTGTTATTAAAATTTATAATAAAAGTAAGGAATAAATTTCCTATTATTGTAGTTGTTAATGTTTCATTAAATGTTGTTACATACACCTACTTTACAAAAATAAAAACAATGAAATAATGATCTCATTATTTCACTAGTTAAATAATGCAGTTCATTACCTAAAAAAATATTCTAACGAGCATATTGATAATGACATTTTACTTACGTGTAATATATAACGTTTTATCGTACAGTATCAGTAAAGCATAGTGCAATTTTTAAATAAATCTGAGATACAGTTTTATAGAAAATGGCTCCCGGTGCAATTGAATTTGACACTCCTGGTGTCAATTACATGAAGTGAAAACAGCTCGTACGCCTATGACATCGCTTTGCCTTTGTCTTCAGCAACCTTGTGGTTAAAATATCAGAACAATCCGCCTCCGAGCGAAACACTTAGAATAAGACCCAATATTTATTGAGAAAACATTAGGAAAAATGAAACTGAGAAAGCCATTAAGTATTTTCGTTCCGTTTTCCATTTACAACTGAATTCGATTTAAATACAATTGTTTTATGGTAGTGAATTGCCCGCTGATAAAATTAATAGAACTGGGAATTTTTTGCAGGTTATCAACAACCGACAAAATGACAAAATTCCCTAAAATCAATAAGCTCTATCTGATTGAAATATGAGCCGGAAAAATACGTATTGTTTGGATTTAACCAATAACAAATTTTTGTTGACGTGATTTATTTTTCACTCGGGTATATTATTATTTTATTTACGCAGTCAAAAATTAATTTAATATCATTTTGTCTTTGTTGAATTATTGCTGAGATTTCAAATATAGTTATTTAAATGTGAATAATTTACTTCACTCATGTAATGGGTATATTTAATTAGGAAATGAAAATTAATTAATTTTAATTTAAGTCTGCTAAATGTTAATTTAATTTCAAATAGTCTGTTATCTTATTTCTCTTTTTAGTGACATTCTGTCTCGTCAACAATTTTCCACTTTGATTTTAATACGCTGGTAAATACTAGACCTTTTTTCAACCTAATTAAATTTTATATTTGCTTTAATTAATTTCACACAAAATTTCATCATTTCTTTAAACAAACTTTTATCTCTATTTGCACTTTTTTTTCTACTTATCATACATGAATAAATATTTAACATATATCGATTACTGGGTGTTAGCTTAGCAGCTCTGCAAATGCAGATCACAATACAGTAATATCTATTATACCAGCAGTCCACTCGTGCTTTTTCAAAATATTACTAGAGGCGGACACAAGCACGGTCAAACCATTTATTAAATCACTCAATCACCCATTACTGGGCGTGGCACTTTGCTGTAGCAGATCTTAGTAAGTAATATATTTATGCGTATGATGAGCTGTCTAATCACGGCCCCAAATATATTAGTTGAAGAGGAACCACAGGGGTAAATTTTAAATTAAATAAATATTGAAATATCATCACGTCTTTTACCCATTACTGAGTATGCCACTCTTCCGTAGCAGATCTCGGTAAGTGATATATTTATGCGTGTCATGAGCAGTCAAATCACAGCCCCAAAAGATATTAGTTGAACAGGATCCACAAGGGTAAATTTTAAATAAAATAAATATTAATATATCATCACGTCTTTTACTCATTACTGGGCGTGGCACTCTCCCGTAGCAGATCTCGCGCATGAAGTGCAGTTATCAGTCGTCAAATCACGGCCCCCAAAGATGTTAGTGGAGGGGTAGTTCTAACGTGATGAAAATTGTGGGAATCGAACCAGAGTTCTTATTACCACTGAGCCACCTACCCCACACTCAAATATATAAATACACAAGTTTTGAACGTTTAAGTTCTGCAACAGCAGAGCTCCATTTCATGTGCCTAGTTTTTCAGTTCATAATACAGTGGTTGACAGGTATTTCCAGCAGGAATACTAATGTTAAAGTACTCTCTACGGTTCTTGCACTTGTCCTGCAGTGTCCCAGCATTCCTGCATTTACTTCGCTATCCACTCGAGGACTCAAGCGCAGCTCTGAGACACTTGACGCAGTTCAAGCGGTGCTTAAAGCTTTTAATAATGTATATAATTCTTAAAGTACCGAGAAAACTGCATTGCGGATTATAGTTCCGCAGGGACTAAATAAATAAATTATGTTACTTGTGGAACTAGGTTTACACGAATTTTTACAAGACAACTTCTCAAACTTATACTGGGTGAGTTTTTTAAAACAACTAATAAGTTTTGCTGGCTTAGAGAAAAATAAATACACACGTTTATACACCAAGGAGAGACACATAATTGTATGGTTGGTAAGATAAAATTATTTGGAAGAATTAAAGTTATTTAAATAAAATATCTGATGTGGATACCACATGACTTCCTTGTACACGTATTAAACTATAGATATTTTTTTAATTGCACATATTTGACATTAAATCTTTTATTTTTTGTTCTAATCCATAGCAAACTTAATTTTTAAAAAAATCAAAAAATATATAATATTTAAATTTAGATATCTCGTTTATGCAAAAAGCTAATTTAAAAATTCTTAATGTGCTAGACGCAGAATTTAATTCTCTAAAACTTTTATTTGCAGCATTCCTTTCTAAAATTAAAATAATACCATTTTTTTCAAGGAAAACTGTTAGCAGCCTCATGTAATGTGCCACTTCCGGTTAGTCTATTTTAACCAAAATCTATTATGTTATTTCCATTGATATAGTAGTCTTATATACCAAATTTGGAAAGTTTTAAATTATATTTGAATATAGTTTTTCATGAAAATCTATTATAGGCTTCAAGTAAAGTAGCACTTCCGGTAGTTGTATAATGACCAAAAAAAGAGGTGCACAACTAGATGTTATAACAGTCCTAAATATAAAGTTTCAATTTTCTACGGCTTACCGTTTTTGAGTTATGCGAGATACGTACGTACAGACAGCATGACGAAATTAGTCAAAATGGATTCAGGGAGGGCCAAAACACCTATTTCCGTTTACAATTACAATACTTCCTTTACTTTGTACAAGGAAGTAAAAACAACAAAGACAAAATTAATTGTCTTTAACTGTGCTGGCCAGCCTCTGACGATGCCCTCATAAGGTGACTTGGAGGCTGAATTTTGTGACACTTAGACAAGTGTTTAGTTTGATATTTTATTATTAAACCTAGTTTCACCAAGTGAGCATTTGAAGACAATTAATTTTGTCTTTACCGTTTTTTTTAGAGATCTTATTCTCTGCTGGCACAGTCCTTCGTCACCAGCTTCTTCACGTGAACTTTGTTCTAGGTGAAGAAGTAAGTTATACCATACTGATGAGCTCTAATAAGAGCGAAACGCGTCTATGGTTACCAACTGTGCTGGCCAGCCTCTGATGATGCTCTCATAAGGTGACTTGGAGGCTGAATTTTGTGAGACTTAGACAAGTGTTTAGTTTGATATTTTATTATTATAATTAAAGTTATATTTTGTTAAATGGAAACAGATACTTTTTTATTGGAATAGGTAGTTCGGCAAATTCCCTTACCTAAAATTAAAAGTAAGGTCAAAATAAATAAATATTTTTCAGTTTTAAAGTTTAAAATTGTATTTGTTTTATAGTCATGAAAGTATGTAATAAAATTTGTTGGAGTACAGTTTTACAGGTACGAGCACTGCAGTAGACACTATCTATAAAATATGTACACATTTCAAATGTTCAGCAAAATGCAATAAAATTTTACGTTATTGCAGCAATAAACAAGATTTGGTTTACCTTCGCAATAAATAATTATTATCTCAATTTTAGGATTTCGAAACAACTACGAGTATTCTATATGTTTCAAATGATATTTAATTTTTCATATTTTAATTTGTAAAAAAGTTTTTTTTCAATAAACCATATAATTTTTATCGATTCAGACATTTTTGAAATATTTGAAATTAATATTGTAACATTCTTTCGTCGCTTAGAAGAGGAATGTAATATCTACTAATGAAATATGTCTACAAGTCGACATACTTTGAAAAATGCATTTTACAAATTTCAGCACTGCATTCCTTTGCCTACCTTATTTCTCAAAAATTAAACATGAATCTGAAAACTTCACTATTACATTCGGAACAGTTTTCCGCATAAGTATGAAGAATTTCAATTGAATCATTATCTTTTATCGATCAATAAATTAATAGCAACCCTTAGTTCTTTTAGATTATCGCCAAATTTGAAATTGTGCGATCAAAATCATTTATTCTGTTATTTCTATTTTATGATCTATGGGGGCCATGATTTGATGGCTAGTAAACGCACTTCACGCGAAAAAATATATCACTTACCGAGATCTGCTTAGGCATAGTGTCACACCCAATAATGGATAAAAGGCGTGATGATATATTTATATTTGTTTATTTATTGTGCACAAAGCTGCCACACCTGTTACGATGCTGTCAATGAGCTATCATTTTTTTTTATTTATAATAAAATAATGAGCATATATGAAGGAATGTAAATGCCAGTCGGGATAAGAAAGTTGGACAAAGACTGATTCTTTGATAAATCTGATGAGTGGATGTTCTGTGAATGTTTCAGGGGTTCATGCTACCCCATTTGATGGGATATAGCCTGATGTTATGTATATATGTATGTATAAACGTAAGATAAAAATTCCAGGATAAATTAATTTTGAAGGTTTAATAACCTATAAAGTAATTAATAAAGATAAATAGTTATTTTTGATTCCAGATTCCGAAATGTTACTTTTGCATTCGAGAATGCAAAAGCATTTCGCAATCGATAACAACGTTTTTTCGAAAACAATGTCCCAAAATTAGTAATAATGTAATGAGAAAATTTTGACGTTTAGGATTAATTAATGTGACATCTAATGTCTCCATGACAACAATGTATGTAATATAATTGCTATCAAATCTGGTATTCTCTGACCAGTAATTGACAGCTGGTTGGCAATAGAAACCAAACAAACGTTCTAATTTTTTTCTGTGATTTATTGGGATCATAGACCAGACATATACGGTAATTGCAAACGAGGATGCCCGCACCATCTCTTGGCAACTTCAGAACTATATACGTGAGTGAATATCTCGAAACGGAGGAATTGTATCGAAAAACACTTCAAATAAATTTGATAGACAATCTAAAAAATAAGAAAATTTATTTGAAATGTTTTTCGATTCATCCCTTAGTTAAAGAAATATTTGCAAGAATTGTGTTTGTTTTGCGGAGTTCAAAAAAGCATTATTTTGCGTCTAATCAAAAAATACTTCAAATAACTTAAGTAGAGCAAAATTTAAGGAGTATTTTCTTTTATTAAATTTCTTTTGTAAATGTCACGATATAGCCAGGAACGCGTTTTTGGCGAGGCTCGCTTCGCTCGCACTTCTAACAAACAAATCCACGATTATTTTAAATATTGGTACCTTCATAAAAAAATACTTTAATATAAATATTCAGAAAATAATAAAATGAAACTTTTTTAAATTTGGAACTAAATAAAATTCACCGCAAAAATTGTGTTTATTTTATCGGTCGCTGACACCGCTGGTGTCGGCCAAGTCTCTACTTGAATTTGCGGGGTTTACCAAAAATCTGTATTTTGCGTCTAATCAAAAAATTCTTCAAATAACTTAAGTAGAGCAAAATTTAAGAATTATTTTCTTTTATTACATTTCTTTTGTAAATTTAACGATATAGCCAGCAATCGGAAAAACATGTTTACGATAATTTAAAACGAGACTGCCAGCACCATCTCTTGGCAACTTCAGAACTATATACGAGAGTGAATATCTCGAAACGGAGGAATTGTATCGAAAAATACTTCAAATAAATTTGATAGACAATCTAAAAAATAAGAAAATTTATTTGAAATGTTTTACGATTCATCCCTTAGTTAAAGAAATATTTGTAAGAATTGTGTTTGTTTTGCGGAGTTTAAAAATAGTTATTTTTTATTCTAGATTGCGAAATGTTACTTTTGCATTCGAGAATTCAAAAGCATTTCGCAATCGAGTATCAAACAACGTTTTTTCGAAAACAATGTCCCAAAATTAGTAATAATGTAATGAGAAAATGTTGACGTTTAGGATGAATTAATGTGACATCTAATGTCTCCATGACAACAATGTATGTAATATAATTGCTATCAAATCTGGTAATCTCTGACCAGTAATTGACAGCTGGTTGGCAATAGAAACCAAACAAACGTTCTATTTTTTTTCTGCGATTTATTGGGATTCGCATTGCATTTCTCAAGAAACTATTCCAGTACACCAGTTAGCTTCCTCAAGCGGGATAAATATGAATAATTGCTCAATTGGAACATTAAATATAAATTTTGTTAAAGAATAGAAGTATTGTTTCTAAGCAAAAAAATAAAGTGACAAATTTTATTAAATTGTGAGCCTTTCTTCTATCAAAAAACTTTTGCATCCTGCATGCAAAAGTCTTTTGCGTGTTGATAATTGTCATGTAAATTTTAACTTTATATGACAGTTTTCGAAAAAAGTTATTTTAAATAAATTGAACAATTATAGATACTGACCCAGTTACCAACAAAAGTTAAATTTTAAACTTGATTGAAATAAATAAAAGCAAATGAAATTGAAAGGTCAAAAGGAGTCATCGACCTTGCTGTCATATCTTCGACTAGCTTTTATTTATTTAAACCAAGCTTAAAATGTAACTATTGTTTGTGAAACTGGCCATAAGAGATATATGTTTAAAACTAAGCTTTTACGTATCTAGCACTCTACTAAAGTATAAATTATGTATTCTACATGAAATTCAACTTGAAGATTTGTTATCAGAGCATCAGAAGCCCCGGGCTATTGACACTATGCAATTCAGCACGAATTGAAAATCGACGTGATTCAGATTTTTCTTTTTTGTGTGCGATTTCTATGCGAGGATTTTAAAAAGTTTCCGTTGCTCCACGCGTCGCAATACGGATGTTAATGTTTGTGCAAACTGACCCATCGCTATTCCATGAAATGTCAAATATATATCAAAAAATATTCTCACAGATCAGGAAAAGGTATTTGCAAAGTACAGATTGGAAAGGTTTTATATTTTGTATCATCATCTGTGGCGCTACAGCCCAAATCGGGCCTGGGCCTACCGGACACACAGAGCCGCAGTTTTTACACTGCCGTACTGCCGGTTTTCGTAGTCGAATGCTACATTATTTAAGGCGTATAAGTGACTAGCTTATAGCGCCCAAGTGTGATAAATACATGTAACTGTATTTTTATATTTTACGACAAATCACACATTGTCGACAGGCGGATTCGAACTGACGAACCTTGGGCCGGGTGACGTCACAGTATGTTAAGAGATGTGCCTTAACACGCTCGGCCACGGCGCCTGTTTATATTTTGTATAACTGATAGAAATATTTTTTTGCAAGTTTATATATATAGTTTTCTATAATAAATAAATGCAAATGTCAATTGCGTTTTCGTAATAAATATTTAAATAAAATAAATAAATATATCATCACGCCTTTTACAAATTACTGGGTGTGGCACTCCGCCGAAACAGATCTCGGTAAGTGATATATTTTTTCCACGTGAAGTGTGGTTACCAGCCGTCAAATCACGGCTCGCAAAGATGTTAGTGGAGAGGGAGTTACAGGGGTAGATTTAATTTGGTGAAAATTATTTGTCGGCTGTGAGGATCGAACCAGGGTTCTCAAGACTCGATACCACTGAGCCACCTACCCCATTAAATATTTAAAATATGAAAAATGTATAATAATGAACTTGGTTCATTGTAGTTCTGATCACTCCATATATTAGTTAATTAATACTGAATCTGCCTCCCTCAGATTCTCGCTGGGCCGCAGCGACACCGAGACTACCACCCCCGCACCAGAGCCAGACACAGCCCAGCATGGCTTCCCCAAGGTGCTGCCAGCCCCAGGAGCATCAGCCCTGGTACAAAGCCGACGGCGTACCTTGGAGACGCTACTCCCGGCGGTTCCACCACGTCGTCCGGGCAGTTTCCGGGCCCCAAGGTCTCCTAAACCCACCCAGGACAAGCCTCCGCAGACCTTCTGCTGCCGAAGACTCAGCTGGCCTGACATCGATCACCAGGTGCTCTCGGGGTGAGTGAAATTAAGCTTTCTTTGTATATTTATTCATTAGATTCATCCAGCAATCTTCACAAAGTATCAACATTCATAATTCCTTTCATACAAGCTCGTCTCATCTTTCGTTCATTCAACAAATCTTCAATCATATTCATCCATTTATTTCTAGGTCGTTCACTTAGCAACATAAAATACTGACTGAATATATAAGTCAAATAATTGAAATTAATTTAAAATATTTATTATTTGTTTATAAGTTTCAAGTAAAATGTTATACGTAACACGTCAGTAAAGCGTCGTACAGGATTCGTAAGCTGTTTCAACTATCTATTCATTCTGTAATTGAACGCTTTCCTGACTTTTTACGTAATTTGTGTCCTCCAACATTAATACATATCCAGGTAATTTTTTATTGTACATTTCAACAACGTATTAATCTGTACGAGTGGACACTCTAAAAAAATTTCATATAGAATCATTGCGCTAAGGAAACTTTTAAGTATACTTTCCAATCATAATTTTCTTAAATTATATTCCCGGTTTTTCGATTGGGATTTACTGTAATTTAATTTGTTGTACAAGCCTATAGCAAATAATGAACATTTATAAATACATTTGATTGAGTTCTTTTTCCATGTTTTTTTATTTGATTTATGTTTATTTTGAATATTGAATTAATTGAACATTTTGTTTAAACGCAGTATAAAAATAATTAAAGGGAATACTGAAATAGCTATTTATGAAACAAGTAAGGAAATGAAGGTTATTACCTTACGCATGTAAACACATAAGTAAGGTAATACCCTTATTTCCTTACTAGTTTCATACAATATTTTTCTACATACGAAAGAGCGTTTTTGAAATTATGAAATTTTGACATAATAATGACAGTTATAAATTCAAAAAATAAAAGAATAACACATCAGAATTCGTCTACCAAGATATCTGTTGCTATGTTACCTCATTATTTCACTAGTTAAATAATGCAGTTCATTACCTAACTCAAATAAGTGAAATAAAACGTCTATTTCCTAACGGAAGTAGCAAAAATATATAATTAAAATATGATTAACTTTAAATAAAAATCGCTCCACGAACGCACGAACCACGCGTTGCCATACGTAAAGTAAATGCAGTATAGTATAATTTTTGTTGGACAGAGAGAGATTTGTTATTCGAATGAGTAATATAGTATTAATGGCAGCCAACTCAAATTTGAAATTAGTCTCTTTAAAGAAAGTCATATCTTTTCACCGTCCTCAGAAAAAAAGTCTAAAACTATTGGAAGACCCCATTCAAATTATTTGCACCAAATAATAAAATGAAATGTATTTTTGTTTTAGTGTTTCATTCGCATTTGCCAGAGAAAACAAAATGTGCTATTTACATTCGCATCTGTTAATTTGTGTCCATAACTACGCGGCAACTTTTGATTGGACGTTTAACGTGAACCGTGAACATAAAATTATTACCTAACTTTGTTAATTAGAAATCGCGCAACAATTTGCAGCTTTTTGCATCGGATATTCGCCATCGCGCGTTAAACTAAACAAATGCAAGACTATGTACGTTGTTAGGGCTTGTAGTTCATGTAATTATATTCATTAGAGCGAGTATGGTGCATATGTGCACACTTCAATTGCATTTAAAAATTAAATTGCTAACTGCGGCACCGGAAAATTAAAATTTTAAAATCGTTGTTCTGTACATTAAGAATTTTGATACTACATGCAAAAATAATGATTTGCTGAACTACGCAAAAACTAAGTGTATTTCTAGTTAGTAATAATAATAATAATAATGTCGTAGTTGACTCAGTGGTATCGAGTCGGACTGTGGATTTGAGAACCCGGGTTCGATTACAACTCTCCTCCACTATCACCTTTGGGGGCCGTGATTTGACGACTGAGAACCGTAGTTTACGCAAAGAAATATATCACTCACCGAAATCTGCTACAGCAGAGTACAACACCCAACAATGGGTTCAAGGCGCGATTATATATTTATGTTTAAAAGGATGCATTTAGAACGTATATTTTACCGCTGTAAAACGGCCTAAATTAATTTATAGAAAAATCATTTTAAAAAGTAGTACAATATATACACATTTCACTATCCTGTCAGAAAGTAGAACATTCTTCCCTCAATTAAAAGAAGAAAGGAATACATTTCATCCCTAAGAAAGAATAGCAATTTACAAAACTAGTAAGGAAATGAACATTATTACCTTACGCATGCGAAATTTGCAGAACGAGGCGTAACCGAGTTATGTAAACACATAAGTAAGGTAATAACCTATTTCCTTACTAGTTTTATACAATATTTTTTCTACTTTCGTTCTAATAAATGTGAAAGAGCATTTTTGAAATTATGATATTTTGACATATTAATGACAGTTATAAATTCAAAAAATAAGATACCAAGATATCTGTTGCTATGTTACCTCATTATTTCACTAGTTAAATAATGCAGTTCATTACCTAACTCAAATAAGTGAAATAAAACGTCTATTACCTAACGGAAGTAGAAGATAGTTATTTGTTTCATTAGACAAAATAATACCCAGTTCGCCATATATTTTTTTGATTATTTAAAATTTTCAATAATTTTAATGTTATCGATATCATCATAATCATCATGTTATTATGCATTTATTAAGCGGTGGCTATGTAAAAATAAATTTGATATTAATAATTTCATAAATGTCATTTTGTTTCTTGCAGGGTTCGTAAATATCATGATATTTATAATAAATATCAAAATATATGATATATAGGATATATATCAGATAAATATCACTTTTTGGATATTTATTTTTTAATTTTAGTTTTTGTACACATTTATTATCACAATAGGAAATACAAAATAAATTATTACTCCTAAATAAAAAATTAACATAGGTAATGAAAAAAAGTACATATACATTGAATGATTACGTAATTGAGATTGGACAATGCCAAGTGGAGAAATATCGTTCCAGCCCTGCTGTGGCTGTTACAGCAAGTGTGTAACTGTTCACATAGTTCAATAAATGTACTTTTATTTGGCCACTCTGACTCATTGATAGTTTTGTATTTGTATTTCTAAAATGAGTACCAAATAAAAATTTTGGAAATGGTTCAGACTTTGCCGTTAATGACATCACAAATGGCACACAATTTGGATTTATGTCGTTGATGTGAAGTTAGTCAAAAGCTAGTAAAGTAAGAATTATCTTTAGAATATAATTTTAACAGAATTAATGAAAGTAATAATGAGAGGTATACTGTATTTATTATAGACTATTTGATATTTTTATATAATGGATATATATCTTCGAACCCTGTTTATAAGTTAACTGAAGCACGAGAAAATTAATGCCGTTGAGCGCGTTTTCATATCACATTTAGTTTTCGAGATATAGCCTCGGAAAAGTAGAAAAATTTAAAAATTCGAAAAATTTCACTTCTCCGGAGGCTATATCTCAAAAACTAAACAAGATATGGAAATGCGCTCAACGGCGTTGAATTCCCCGTGTCCGAATTGACTTATAAGCAAATTTTCATACAATTTTATGCAATTTAATATTTTTAATTATTTCCTAAGGGGTACCCCTTTGGGTTTTCAGATTTTAATTCAATTTTACCAAAAATCCTTAATCGTACGATTATTAAAACGAAAATTTACATACATATGTATTTTGACCCACTGAATCCAGTGGTGCAATCTTCAAATGCATATGACTTCTGGTTTTCGAGAAAATGTTAAAAAACCGCTTTTTGCGATTTTTTTGGCGGAAAATTGAAAAAAAATAAAAATCGCTGAAACTATGTTTATAAGTTAACTGAAGCACGAGAAAATTAATGCCGTTGACTGCGTTTTCATATCACATTTAGTTTTCGAGATATAGCCTCGGAAAAGTAGAAAAACTGAAAAATTCGAAAAACTTCACTTCTCCGGAGGCTATATCTCAAAACTATTTGATATTTTTATATAATGGATATATATCATTGCAAAAATATGACGATATATATCAAAATAAATATCATGATATATATATATCGATTGATATATATCTTCGAACCCTGGTTTCTAGTGAATGTTAACATTTACTATATGTTAATTAAATTTTCATTATATAATAAAAAGTAACGAAGGAATGTTAATCCCATCCGAGATTACAGAGGCGGTATTATTATTTTTTTTTAATTAAATCGTAAATCTTAAATTTGTTGTTCCTTCGTGGCAACATTTTTACAGTTTGGCAACTGTCAAAAAATCCCACATTTACTGTCAATCGGCAAAAATAATATATTATGTTACTAGTACGAAAAATGATATATTATTAAAATATGAAAACATTTTTGTGTGAGTTTAATTTCTTTCAAATAGTAAAGGTACATTTATATCACGAAATTAAAATTATTTTGTTACTATAAAGTAATTTAATATTCCATAATAGTAGTTTATTAGTATATGAATTAATAAAGGAATCGTAACTATTTGTATAATTTATTTTTGAAATAAAATTATTTTATTCATATAGACGCAGCACTGTTATTGAAATTGATACTATGAGAGACCTGGAAGCTCAGGCAACCGACTCTACAGCAGGTAGAGAAGTATACAAGCCCGCATTTATCCTGAGTGTAACGGGATTGTATACGCTCAAAGCTTCAAGGGGCTCAGCAGGAAAGAAAATTTGTTGCTGATCGCCGAAATGCAATGCCGGGTGACGTCACGGCACTGTCCGAACTTGTTACTTAGGAGGCCGCGGTTCGTGTTTGTACTATCTATTGTAAATATATAGCTTTCGTGCGGTGACTAGAATTGAAATAAATATTACTTTATCGATCCAAAATATTACTACCTGTTTCAAAAATATTATCTGTAAATTTTAAAAATTAATTACTCCTGTAATAATTGTTGTAAATGAATGAAACAAACTTTAAAAGGTTCAGTTTGCATTTCTACATGTGTCTAATCTACAATTGCAGATCTTTCTGCGATTATCAGTCCATAAAAATTAGTAAATTATTTTTTTTTCATTATTAGATAATTTGGTGTGGCACTCTGCTGTTGCACATCTCGGTAAGTAATATATTTCTTTGAGTGAAGTGCTATTACCAGTCGTTAAATCACGGCCCCCAAAGATGTTAGTGAGGCGGATGCCACAGGGGTAGGTATAATTATTTGTCGCGAATCGAACCCAAGTTCTCAAATCCACAGGCCGACTCGATACCACTAAGCCAATTTTAATGATTTATTTTCAACATCTTTTCAGAAACTAAAATTTTGTATCTACAGTTGAGAAAATAAAGTGATACTTTTCATTCCTAGAGAAGAAAGTAAATAAAAACTAGATCCACGGTAACTGGAAAACAACAATATGATTTGACATTAGTAACAGCCAGGTGAAATCTAATAAATCTAAATTTCTAATTTATTTACTTTTTGATAGAATAGTGAACAAAATTAAATGTATACTTCGTAAAATAAATGTCATTCTTTCATCAGGTACTTTATATCCGTCATTGTATAAGGAAATGAAACAGCACCTTCGGGAAGAAATGTGTCACTTTCTACACTTGATATATAAATAACTATTTCAAATCTAAAACACATCAGAAAAATGTTATTTTCCGTCCGACCAGTTAAATTTAAATCTACCCCTGTGGCTCCCCTTCCACTAATATTTTTGGGGGCCGTGATTTGACGGCTGGTAACCGCACATTTCACAATATATCACTTACCGAGATCTGCTTAGGCACAGTGCCACATTCAGTAATGGATAAAAGGCGTGATGATATTTATTTTATTTATTTATTTACCAGATTAAAATTGATATTCTAAATATCATGTTTAATATCTGATGGCTATTTGTAACTTAAATTAAATTCCTATTAAAACCACCTGGTCAGTATTACCAACATTCAAAAAACAATCAGTCTGGAAACTTTTGGGTCGTCCATTTACACATTGAGATCCATACCTTTACGACTTCAATTTAAAATGATGTATTTCATCTCCAATAGCGAAATGTGCAGAATTCTGCGAAACTTTGTACTTATGATGCTTTAACGTCGAGCGGACCTAACCACAGTATAATAGTATTAATAACCATTTAACCGCTGACAAACTTGCAAACTTTTGAACGAAAATGTTTGATTCTGAAATGGTTAACCACGAAACCGTCACTATTTTTATTTTAAAGTTTTGGTTAGAAGGTAGAAAATTGCGGTTATTTTTTGAGAGATTTGCGCAACAAAATGTTACAAATTTTGATGAAAAAAAAAACTTGTGAACTATCTTTGTACACTACCTACGCAAACCTGTCTTGGTCAGGAGAAAAATACAAACAATACGAAATATAAAAAATAAAGCAACCCAAAAGTTTTTTTCTTTGAAATACGAGTTTTCGAAGTTTGTTTTTGTTAGATAGTAAACTTATTTATATCATGATTCATGTTTGTCACTTACGAATATTAGTATAAAGTAGACAACAAAGACATATTATGATGTACACAACAATTTTTATTTACGACGAAATGTTATCACAACGCCATTTTACCGTCACGAGGATTGGAACTGGGCGAGATGCAAAGATGTACATTTTTACGATAAGAAATTAAGATTTATCAATTTTTAATTGTAATTAACGTAAATTTGTATGTAGGACAATATAATTTAAACTAAAATTGATATTTTTAATCTGCAAAATACTTTTTTTTTATAAAAACGACATTTCTCTCAATCAATTTAATTGTGATAGTAAACGTGTCCCTCACTAGTGCCGAAACAAAATAACTTTCCTCACTAGTGAGGGAAACGGTTACTATCACAACTAAATTTGTCCGTCAGTACGGTGGTGTGGATAACGATACAGAATTCGAATCCGGAGATTCCGAGTTCGAATCTCACTCAAACTAAAATATATATACTGTAATTGGGATTAAGTTCCTGTTGTACAGCGTAACATAAATAAATAAATTAAATATGGGAAATGTCATTTGACATGGAGACCAAAGAAACGTGATGCGTATTTGCAAATACAACTCCTTTGATTTATATAAAATAATTATTAAATTTCTTGTATTGCAAACGTAAAAATGTTGGTGAGTAAGGGCTATTGCAATTAAACCCTTTACTCACTAGTAGTATAATATACTATTATTTCATACTGTACCGTATTTTCATGTTTACAGTAGTAATTTTAGTCCTGACAATAGAGACTTTATAGTGCTAATACTATAATAAATAATGTTGTTAGGTAACAAACAATTTTTGACAATTAATTATAATTTTTTTAATATATCAATTTGATGGTTAGGACATGAATATACTGTTTAATAATTAAATGCGACACAGTATGAAAAATAAAATGTTTCCAGTTCTGAAGATGGTTGAATATTAACCAAAACGTTAAACAAATACATATTGATTTATTTTGTCCGATTTTCAAATAATTTTCCATTTATTTATTTATTTATTTATGTTACGCTGTACAACAGGAACTTAATCCCAATTACAGTACAGGGTCCGCACTCACCGAGCCGCAGTGTAGTAGTTTATATAATTTTTAGCTTGAGTGAAATTCGAACTCGGGATCTCCAGATTAGAATTCCGTATCGCTATCCACACCACCGTACTGACGGACATTCCTAATTATTATTATTATTTCATAATAGTTTAGTAAAGTCACAGTTCAGTTATGTTCTATGGCACAAAGTAAAAACAATCAGTAAAACGCAATTGAGTAGAATATCAGTGCATCGCTTGAAGTGCTCCATACAAGAGCATTCATTTCCCAGGGCTATGAACCGCTCATAATTCACAATGTAACAAGAAATGCTACATGCACATTCACCTTATCGTATCTGAACAGCAGCAGGAGCAGCAGGAGCAGCAGGAGCAGCTTGCAGTTCTCAAATAGTTCCCTCTCTGCTACCGTTGCGTTGTTACATTATTTGTTAGTTCCATTCCTGTAGTCACATTTGCTTCTCTTTCACATCTGTTCGCATCCATTCATAAACCCTCTTTCTGATTTTTTCAGCTTTACGCACATTACTAACTTTTTTATTCTTTGAATTCAATACATGTTGTCTTTGACCCTTTTAGGGTGCTGCTGAACAAGTGAAAGCTTTATTTCGATTTTGTTTTACGGAAATTAATACAACGAATTTGATGACACTAAAATACACGACATTTAAGACGATTAAGAAGAAAATTTTGAAATTATCATTAAAAAACTAATATAAACTAATATAATATAATATAATATAAAAGTTATTATGGGGTAGGTGGCTCAGTGGTATCGAATCGGCCCGTGGATCTTGCGAACTCTGGTTCAATCACCACAGGCGACAAATAATTTTCACCAAATTAAACCTACTCCTGTGGCTCCCCCGCCACTAACTTCTTTGGAAGGCCGTGATTTAACAGCACTTCACGCAAAGAAATATATCACTTATTGAGATCTGCCCCGGTAGAGTGCCCCACCCAGTAATGAGTAAAAGGCGTGATGATATATTTATTTATTTATTTGCAGTGTCTGCATTATTTTGTATATTTCCTTCGATCACAACACAATGACAACGTCGAGCTATAAATTGTCCTACTGTCAACAACTTTTCATTACAAAATATAATATATATTTTTATAAAACCAATAAAAATTAATTTAACAAACTCTGTGAAGGTGGGAATAAAACTTTGGTTGCAATTAATCTTTACTGGGCTCATTGGGTTATGGCCAGGGTTCGTAAATATCATGATATTTATAATAAATATCAAAATATCTGATATATAAGATATATATCAGATAAATATCACTTTTTGGATATTTATTTTTTAATTTTAGTTTTTGTACACATTTAGAAAAACTGAAAAATTCGAAAAATTTCACTTTTCCGGAGGCTATATCTCAAAAACTAAACAAGATATGGAAATGCGCTCAACGGCGTTGAATTCCCCGTGTCCGAATTGACTTATAAGTAAATTTTCATACAATTTTATGCAATTTAATATTTTTAATTATTTCCTAAGGGGTACCCCTTTGGTTTTTTTAGATTTTAATTCAATTTTACCAAAAATCCTTAATCGTAGGATTATTATAACGAAAATTTACATACATATGTATTTTGACCCACTGAATCCAGTGGTGCAATCTTCAAATGCATATGACTTCTGGTTTTCGAGAAAATGTTAAAAAACCGCTTTTTGCGATTTTTTGGCGGAAAATTGAAAAAAAATAAAAATCGCTGAAACTATGTTTATAAGTTAACTGAAGCACGAGAAAATTAATGCCGTTGAGCGCATTTTCATATCACATTTAGTTTTCGAGATATAGCCTCGGAAAAGTAGAAAAACTGAAAAATTCGAATAATTTCACTTTTCCGGAGGCTATATCTCAAAAACTAAACAAGATATGCAAATGCGCTCAACGGCGTTGAATTCCCCGTGTCCGAATTGACTTATAAGTAAATTTTCATACAATTTTATGCAATTTAATATTTTTAATTATTTCCTAAGGGGTACCCCTTTGGTTTTTTCAGATTTTAATTCAATTTTACCAAAAATCCTTAATCGTAGGATTATTAAAACGAAAATTTACATACATATGTATTTTGACCCACTGAATCCAGTGGTGCAATCTTCAAATGCATATGACTTCTGGTTTTCGAGAAAATGTTAAAAAACCGCTTTTTGCGATTTTTTTGGCGGAAAATTGAAAAAAAATAAAAATCGCTGAAACTATGTTTATAAGTTAACTGTAGCACGAGAAAATTAATGCCGTTGAGCGCATTTTCATATCACATTTAGTTTTCGAGATATAGCCTCGGAAAAGTAGAAAAACTGAAAAATTCGAATAATTTCACTTTTCCGGAGGCTATATCTCAAAAACTATTTCATATTTTTATATAATGGATATATATCATTGCAAAAATATGACGATATATATCAAAATAAATATCATAATATATATCGATCGATATATATCTTCGAACCCTGGTTATGGCAAACTGTCCAACTCGCCCGTAAAAATTAATTTACCACACTGGCTAGGTAATAGTATGTTGTGCATCAAGGGAGGGAAATAAGCGATTATTCCCGCGTGTGAAGTTGGCAAACCGAGACGTACGCGAGGGATAATCGCGCCCTCCCGTGAAACATATTATACTTTTCGTAACAAGTGCACAAAAATTACTGTCTTATCGGGACAAATGTCAAATATGGGTTACGTAACTAGTTACCTAGGAAGCGCCACAAACAGCTAATAATCGTAGTCTCTAGGGAGAGACACATGCTACCTAGGAAGAGAAACATCCTACCTAGGGTAGAAAAGCAGTGTTTCTCTCTCTAAAATTAGAGAATAACTATTACAAATTTCGGAAAAATTATTTTACCTTATAATCAGTGTATCAAATAATATATCCTCTTAAATTATTGTTGCATTAATTTTGAAACATTCTATATACAGTTTTGTGTATCTTTCTATCTATTTTCCATTGAATCACAGACGCACACTCAGATATTTCACATAAGAAGAAATTGGTTTCCAACCCACAATATTAGGCTTCCTATATTTTCTTATAATGGAAGTTAGAGTGGAAGTTGAGCTACAGGTATCGTACATTAAGGAAGGAAGTTTGCGAGGGCGGTTCACCCTCTACCTTTCGACTTACCACCAACTATATCATATCATGCATCATTAATTTAACTTTCGCATATTTGTCTAAATTTGCTTCATACGTGATTTCCATTTAAGTAATTTTCTAAATTTATTGATCAAGTTTTGAACTTAAATAATAAACTAATTATTAGTTTGATACTATTTATAGTTGTTTGTAAATACGGTGCACGAGGCACACAACTTTAATGGAATTCAAACCAGTTGGTTGTGGTTGAAATTTTGGTTAGAACGAAGCAAGCGTTATGAATCATAATGATCCGGTTGTTATGAAAATATTTTATAAACACTTGTCAACGGAAAATCGGTATAACAAAAATAGTTATTTTTGATTCTAGTCGAAAATGCAAAAGCATTTCGCAATCGAGTATCATATAGCATTATTTTGCGTCTAATCAAAAAATGCTTCAAATAACTTATGTAGAGCAAAATTTAAGGAGTATTTTCTTTTATTAAATTTCTTTTGTAAATTTAACGATATAGCCAGGAATCGGAAAAATATGTTTACGGTAATTTCAAACGAGGATGCCCGCACCATCTCTTAGCAACTTCAGAACTATATACGTGAGTGAATATCTCAAAACGGAGGAATTGTATCGAAAAATACTTCAAATAAAATTGATAGACAATCTAAAAAATAAGAAAATTTATTTGAAATGTTTTTCGATTAATCCCTTAGTTAAAGAAATATTTGCAAGAATTGTATTTGTTTCGCGGAGTTCAAAAAAGCATTAATTTGCGTCTAATCAAAAAATGCTTCAAATAACTTAAGTAGAGCAAATATTAAAGATTATTTTCTTGTATTAAATTTCTTTTGTAAATTTAACGATATAGCCAGCAATCGGAAAAACATGTTTACGGTAATTTCAAACGAAGATGCCCGCACCATCTCTTGGCAACTTCAGAACTATATACGTGAGTGAATATCTCGAAACGGAGGAATTGTATCGAAAAACACTTCAAATAAATTTGATAGACAATCTAAAAAATAAGAAAATTTATTTGAAATGTTTTTCGATTCATCCCTTAGTTAAAGAAATATTTGCAAGAATTGTGTTTGTTTTGCGGAGTTCAAAAAAGCATTATTTTGCGTCTAATCAAAAAAATACTTCAAATAACTTAAGTAGAGCAAAATTTAAGGAGTATTTTCTTTTATTAAATTTCTTTTGTAAATGTAACGATATAGCCAGGAACGCGTTTTTGGCGAGGCTCGCTTCGCTCGCACTTCTAACAAACAAATCCACGATTATTTTAAATATTAGTACCTTCATCAAAAAATACTTTAATATAAATATCCAGAAAATAATAAAATGAAACTTTTTTAAATTTGGAACTAAATAAAATTCACCGCAAAAATTGTGTTTATTTTATCGGTCGCTGACATCGCTGGTGTCGGCCAAGTCTCTACTTGAATTTGCGGGGTTTACAAAAAAATCTGTATTTTGCGTCTAATCAAAAAATTCTTCAAATAACTTAAATAGAGCAAAATTTAAGAATTATTTTCTTTTATTACATTTCTTTTGTAAATTTAACGATATAGCCAGCAATCGGAAAAACATGTTTACGATAATTTAAAACGAGACTGCCAGCACCATCTCTTGGCAACTTCAGAACTATATACGAGAGTGAATATCTCGAAACGGAGGAATTGTATCGAAAAATACTTCAAATAAATTTGATAGACAATCTAAAAAATAAGAAAATTTATTTGAAATGTTTTTCGATTCATACCTTAGTTAAAGAAATATTTGCAAGAATTGTGTTTGTTTTGCGGAGTTTAAAAATAGTTATTTTTTATTCTAGATTGCGAAATGTTACTTTTGCATTCGAGAGTGCAAAAGCATTTCGCAATCGAGTATCAAACAACGTTTTTTCGAAAACAATGTCCCAAAATTAGTAATAATGTAATGAGAAAATGTTGACGTTTAGGATGAATTAATGTGACATCTAATGTCTCCACAACAATGTATGTAATATAATTGGTATCAAATTTGGTATTCTCTGACCAGCAATTGACAGCTGGTTGGCAATAGAAACCAAACAAACGTTCTATTTTTTTTCTGCGATTTATTGGGATTCGCATTGCATTTCTCAAGAAACTATTCCAGTACACCAGTTAGCTTCCTCAAGCGGGATAAATATGAATAATTGCTCAATTGAAACATTAAATATAAATTTTGTTAAAGAATAGAAGTATTTGTTTCTAAGCAAAAAAATAAAGTGACAAATTTTATTAAATTGTGAGCCTTTCTTTTATCAAAATATTGCAGGATGCAAAAAACTTTTGCATCCTGCATGCAAAAGTCTTTCGCGTTCTGTAGATAAAAAACACTCATTTCGCGTGTTGATATTTGTCATGTAAATTTTAACTTTATATGACAGTTTTCGAAAAAAGTAATATTCCACTATTATCAAATTGTTATTCTCTTCTTTCTCAGAATGATTATTAAAGAAATAAATGAAAATACAAAAACTAATGATATGTTTTCAATATAATGATCACGATAAGTAGTCATAACGATGTTATTGTAATTTAAGTGTAAAAATAACGCACAATAGCTTTGTTGGAGTATAGAAAATAAAAAATAATGTGTGTAGACTGTGTAAAGAAAGATTGAAATGAACATAAAGCCTTTGAAAAAGTGGAAACAAATATTTTAATATGAAATATTGATTCTATAGCGGGAAGGCTGATAGCGCAGTACATATTATGTTTTAATAAATTATAACGTAATGTACTTTATTCATTATAATTTGAAAAACGGGTATTAATTAACGAGTTATTAAAATGATATGATCAGTTTTCCAATTTTGGTTGGGGTAAATATAAATTTAAATTTACTGACAATTATAATAAACAAATGGAGTAGGTGGCTCAGTGGTATCAAGTCGGCCTGTGGATCTTGTGAACCCTGGTTCGCTTCCCACAACCGACAAACAATTTGCACCAAATTAAAAATCTACCTCTGTAGCTTTTCACTAACATCTGTATGGGCCGTAATTTGACTGCTGGTAACCGCACTTCACGTGAAGAAATATGTCACTTACCGAGATCTGCTACGGCAGAGTGCCACATCCAGTAATGGGTAAAAGGCGTGATGATATATTTATTTATTTATTTATTTATATAATAAACATATTTACATTTTACGTCGGTTTTACTTATTTATTTATTTATTTATGTTACGCTGTACAACAGGAACTTAATCCCAATTACAGTACAGAGCCCGCACTCACCGAGCCGCAGTGTAGTAGTTTATATAATTTTAGCTTGAGTGAGATTCGAACTCGGGATCTCCGGATTCGAATTCCATATTGCTATCCACACCACCGTACTGACGGACAGACTATGATATCCTGTAATGATGCGAACATGTTTCCTACATAATTTCACTAAGTAAAATAGGTAAGGAGATGAATTAAAGGGTACATAAGCATAAACGAATTCCAAGTGAAGCGAATGCATATGATTATGTGTACTATTTACATCTCGTTACTCGGTAATTACGTCACATCCAGGTCGTTGACAAACTCGTGCTCGCTCTCAGCAATGCCACGTGTTATTTCCTTCCAAATAAACAACTGATGATCGAGGTGATTGCTTGTAATTGCATAATTGTTTCTATATTATTTTCTTATAAATACATTTTGTGAAAAGAGGAAAAAATAAAAGAAATTAAATATTTCTTTTCTTTCGAATTTTGGCAAAAGTTTATATATTTATTTGCTGTTCTGCACAACAAGAACTTAATTGCAATTACAGTAGCTTATAATGAAAGCCGAACCATTAAGATAGAATCTTCTTTTTTTAATATATGTTGAAGAGAAATCACCAGAACTTTATGGTGGATGCGATGAAGTAACTTTATTTACAATTAATGTTCCAAAATTTTATTTGTATCTAATTGAAACTTAAGTTGGCACCCTAAACATTGTTGTTTTTAAAACAAAATTTTATTGTTATTATAAATGAATAAAATAATAATAATAATAAATTCGTTTTACTACGAACGAGTCATTGTATACTAATTTTTATTTTCTCGTGCAGCGTGTAATATAGTTATTTGTGTATTAAGAGCGTAAAGTGATTCTTTGTTACTAGAACAAAAACAATTTACGCTCGTGATACACACATCATTTTTTCTACGATTACATCTTAAAATTATTAAAAAAACGTATACGTACTGAAAATAAATTCGTTCTGTGAACTGTCAATATGACAAGTTTCTGTTTTGTTGGTATCCCTGGTAACTATTGAAATAAGCGCGCATTTAATATCTTTTTCGCGAGTTGCCATTAGAAACGCGCGCATTTAACGTCTTGTTCGCGCGTTGCCAATGGAAACGCGCAAAAAAGGTATTTTTCAATTGTTCCACAGAAAACGTCAACTTTACGATGACAAATGAGAGCTTAATTGTCTACTTTTCATATCAATCGTAGAAAAAAATGGTTACGAAACAAAATTAACTGGCCTAATACGAGTACATATAATGTGAAAATTAATATTTTAGATGTTTGAAATGTCATCTAAATTAATATTTTTGACGTTTAAAATGTCATATAAATAAAATTTACCATGTATATGTGGGAACCAATAGAATAACAAGTGATAATTTTGCTCCATAATTAAATCTCTTTGGTTATCAACAAAAAAAATGCTATTTTCATAAACGTTAATTGAAAAAAATATATCGAAATGACAAATAATCGATGAGGAATTGCTTTACAGAAGAAATTTCTGCTTGTTATATTAGCTCGCAAAATATAATTTGCAATATGATAATTGTCAGATAATATTTTGACATGATTTTGCATTTGTTGTTACGCGCACTCGCTATATTTCCATTTCCATTACAACTAATAATTCATTTCAAAATATTATCGGCAATTGTCATATCATTTATTATATCCCATTGTAGAAATAATCATGTATAATATAACTGATTTGTTATCCCTTTACTCCCAACTAATTTGTTGTAATTAAATAGAACATTTGAAATCATTTTCCATTATTATTTAGATATAAATTTAATGTTTTCAAATTTATTACAAGACTTTCAATCTTTAACATAACAATAATAACAAAAGACCGTTGTTCCGGTGTCAACTTCATATCTATTTATTTATTTATATTACGCTGTACAACAGGAACCTAATCCCAATTACAGTACAGGATCCGCACTCACCGAGCCGCAGTGTAGTAGTTTTTTTATAATTTCTCCGAATTCAAATTCCGTATCGCTATCCACACCACCGTACTGACGGACAAGTAAACATCATTGCTTTTAATTTACAACAAAAAATACAATTGCGTCCACGTGATTCAGATTCTACTCAAGCTATAGCTTCCCTATCCTGTAATTAGGACTAATTTCCTGTTGTGCAGTGTAGCAAATAAACATTATAATCCACACATCCCTATTTGACGGGGTAAATTAATTCAGAATCGTATGAAAATCCAAGATATGAAAGTGAAATTTTCAACTCCGTCGCATTTTACGAAAGCATAAATGTTGTACCGCGTCGGAAAACGAGCAATCGTTCTTTCCAAACAAATTTCCGGTCAAATACTGTTTTTCACGGGTCCTTTCCACAACCCGAGCTCACATATTCCATCCGGCCTCGACACGTAAACAGCTTTCGTACCAATTTATTCACCTCGGTTCGATGGCGCGCCCGACGCGTTTTTCGTTATTATGGCAGTTAGGTAAATAGGGTTATTACGTGGGGCATTTTACTCGAATTAGAAAATACGCACTCTGGAATTATCTGCGTAAACACAGGTGACTCGTTGCTATAGCAACGCTGTATTAATGAAATCTTCCTATTGGATTATAATGCAATAATGTTGGCAACAATTATATGTCATTTTGTATGCCGCTAATTTGGTTTTAATTTGGGAAATGGCCTATTTAGCGAGCAATTAACTAATTTGAAGAATCACTGGTTATATGGGAATATACTGCACCAAACTACACTTTTTTTGGAAATATATTTAGTTTTTGATATAATTAAATCAGTGGATAAATTCGAGGCAAAACTTGTGTTTACCAACTAATACATAAAAGGCCAGGTGTTCAAATCTCACTGACTTCAACTTATATAAAAAAAAATACGACTGTGTCTGAGTGATTTGGAGTTTACTACAAGCTTCAGTAATTGGAGTTCTTTTTATGCAGAATAATAAAATTTATATCCCTTGGAAAAAAATTAAAAAATTTCAAAAAAGTTAATTTACATTAAATAAGCTAAAAATTTATAATACAAGTCAATTAGGACACGGGGAATTCACTCGTTCAGACCGAATTTTAATATCTTGCTTAGTTTTTGAGTTATAGCCCCTAGAAGATTTGCTGGTTTCAAACAATTTTCAAAATCAGATTTTCAACTTTCCCGGGGCTATAACTATCTAAGCAAGATATTGAGATGCGGTCTGAAAGGTTGAATTCCCCGTGTTTCAATTGACCTCTAGGCAAGTTTTTAGCAATTTTTATTTTTTATAAAAATTTTCGCCAATTTTTTTCCTCGTACAGTTTTTGACCATTATCTCAAAAACTATAAGACTTATGGACATAAACATTACACCATTGGATTCAGCACTTCGAAATATATATGTATGTAAGATTTCGTTACATTATTCGTACGACATTATTTGTAAGACGAGTAACATAAATCTAGATAAATTTTAAGAAAATAAAAAAATAATTAGTCACATGACATGACTTTAGTTACGGTGTGGCCATAACCTGTGAGTAATAAATTATTAATTACGGTCGTGAGTATTAAAATACATTATTTATTAAGAAACATTAATGAATGTATTACCAAAATAAAAATAAATGAATATATCATCTCGTCTTTGACTCAGTATTGGATGTGGCACTCAGCCGTAGCAGCTCTCGGTAAGTGATATATTTCTTCACGTGAAATACGTTTACCAGCCGTTAAATCACGGCCCCAAAGATGTTAGTGGTGGGGGAGCCACAGGGGTAGATTTAATTTGGTGAAAATTGTTTGTCGACTGTGGGGATCGAACCAGGGTTCTCAAGATCCACAGGTCTACTCGATATCACTGAGCCACCTACCTCATTAATATGTTAATTATCTATTTATTTATTAGTTACTTTATACAACAAAAAGTTAATTACAATTACAATACAAATACGACGAAATATTATATATTTTTTCTACTTCCGTTAGGAAATAGACGTTTTATTTCACTTATTTGAATTAGGTAATGAACTGTATTATTTAACTAGTGAAACAATGAGGTAACATAGCAACAGATATCTTGGTAGACGAATTCTGATGTGTTATTCTTTTATTTTTTGAATTTATAACTGTCATTAATATGTCAAAATTTCATAATTTCAAAAACGCTCTTTCGTTTTTATTAGAACGGAAGTAGAAAAAATATGAAACTAGTAAGGAAATAGGTTATTACCTTATGTGTTTACATAACTCGGCTACGCCTCGTTCTGCAAATTTCACATGCGTAATGTAATAACCTTCATTTCTTCTAGTTTCATAAATAGCTATAAAAGTGAAAAGTAAGAAACAAAGATGTATTTCCAATGAACCAGAACGTGATATCAGCTCCAAACAACTAAATTAAATTTCCATAAATTTCCGTAAAACCGTCCATGTTTAAAATTGTCATTCACAAATATAAGAAAACAAAACAAATATACAAATCAAGCATAAAAATAGCTACAACCTCATCTCCGCAAATAAACCAAAACATTTTCCTCCATTTCCGAGATATGCACAACATCTAACCACGACAAATAAAACAAAACTTGATTTTTCTTTTCTGGAAAAGCTCTCGTGCTGTGCTCTAGTTTAAAAAGCAGCCGACAAGTTATAATGGCGTCGTCGCGGCATCTAAACTAAGCGGATTAGTTTGGGCAATGTTTGAGTTATAGTCTAGTGTTGTAGTTGTTTGTTGTTACGCTCTAGTATGTTGTAGGTGCCGTGCCGCCAGGTTTACCCTCGATGCATGGTGGTTCATCGTATGGAACGATTTTGTGAGTTTAACCAGGATTAGAGGATAAATAGTGGCGAGCTAGTACAACTATAATGATTAAAGTACGTGAAAGTGGAAGCTTTTAATTAGTTTACTGAAATAGATTTGATAATGTTTCATGACCAAGAGACCTGTTAATTGAACAAAACAAGCAATAGGTAATTAATGCTAATTACACTAGTTTATAGTGGAATTTAAAACAAAACAGTTTTAAGGCGCATTCTTTTGAAAATAACCATCATGCTACAACTACCGTCTTATTTAATTAGATCAAAAAGTGAGGTTTTTGATTAGGATATTTATACAACAATAAAACAAAATAATAATAAATACGTTTTTCTATGAACGTGCGAAAAGTGAGTCATTGTATATGTACTTATTTTCAGCGTGCAATAAACTAGTTGCTGCGAAATAAAATTAACTTGTAAAATAATAACATAACTATCTTTTTACTTGATTTTGACAAAAAGTGACCTTTTTTACCGGACGTAAAATATTTTTCGACCGAAGACGAAAATACTTTTTGATATAATATTTGAATCAGGGTTCGAAGATATATATATCGATCGATATATATCATGATATTTATTTTGATATATATCGTCATATTTTTGCAATGATATATATCCATTATATAAAAATATCAAATAGTTTTTGTGATATAGCCTCCGGAGAAGTGAAATTTTTCGTATTTTTCAGTTTTTCTACTTTTCCGAGGCTATATCTCGAAAACTAAATGTGATATGAAAACGCGCTCAACGGCATTCATTTTCTCGTGCTTCAGTTAACTTATAAACATAGTTTCAGCGATTTTTATTTTTTTTCAATTTTCCGCCAAAAAAATCGCAAAAAGCGGTTTTTTAACATTTTCTCGAAAACCAGAAGTCATATGCATTTGTAGATTGCACCACTGGATTCAGTGGGTCAAAATACATATGTATGTAAATTTTCGTTTTAATAATCCTACGATTAAGGATTTTTGGGAAAATTGAATTAAAATCTGAAAAAACCAAAGGGGTACCCCTTAGGAAATAATTAAAAATATTAAATTACTTAAAATTGTATGAAAATTTGCTTATAAGTCAATTCGGACACGGGGAATTCAACGCCGTTGAGCGCATTTCCATATCTTGTTTAGTTTTTGAGATATAGCCTCCGGAAAAGTGAACTTTTTCGAATTTTTCAGTTTTTCTACTATTCCGAGGCTATATCTCGAAAACTAAATGTGATATGAAAACGCGGTCAACGGCATTAATTTTCTCGTGCTTCAGTTAACTTATAAACATAGTTTCAGCGATTTTTATTTTTTTTCTATTTTCCGCCAAAAAAATCGCAAAAAGCGGTTTTTTAACATTTTCTCCAAAACCAGAAGTCATATGCATTTAAAGATTGCACCACTGGATTCAGTGGGTCAAAATACATATGTATGTAAATTTTCGTTTTAATAATCCTACGATTAAGGATTTTTGGTAAAATTGAATTAAAATCTGAAAAAACCAAAGGGGTACCCCTTAGGAAATAATTAAAAATATTAAATTGCATAAAATTGTATGAAAATTTGCTTATAAGTCAATTCGGACACGGGGAATTCAACGCCGTTGAGCGCATTTCCATATCTTGTTTAGTTTTTGAGATATAGCCTCCGGAGAAGTGAAATTTTTCGAATTTTTCAGTTTTTCTAAATGTGTACAAAAACTAAAATTAAAAAATAAATATCCAAAAAGTGATATTTATCTGATATATATCCTATATATCAGATATTTTGATATTTATTATAAATATCATGATATTTACGAACCCTGATTTGAATTAAAGAATGGCTTAAAAGTAAAAACTCCTTAAAATCGAATAAAAAATAGTGTATGACACACGGACGAAAAGCCTTTTCGTATTCATACAGTTCGACTACGGCTCATTCAGCAATTCGTACAAAAAAAAAACCTATTTTCATCCTTGTGTCATATATAACTATTTTAATGGATTATATTTTTTGATTATTTGTACGGAAAGTTAACCTTTTCAGTAATTTTATGGTAGCTAGGTGATATTATTAAATACTTTTTCTACAATCGTAAGAAAAGTGGGTCATTATATACTTATGTTTAGTCAAAAAAGTGACTGTTACTGGCACAGCATGCTAAATGCTTTTAAAAATATAACCAACTTATTGGATGGTAGCACTAGCTCTGTTTTTGCTTGTTTTAAGAGCATTGTTTTGGGGTGTTTTAGCTATCTCTAACATGTTAAAATCGTGTTCTTAGAACACCCAAAAACAGAGCTTGTGCTACCAGTCTATGTTACATAACAAAAAGCTTTTATTTTGGTCCCCTGTACATATCTTAGAAGTTTTTAACACTCTGTATAAATACATACATTGCTGTATCAGGCTGAGAACACGTATAGTAAATTTGGATTTTCTGGACACAATGCGATATAATCTTAAAAGGTTATTCCAAAACTATTCATAAATGATTGATAGCAGCTACCTACGTAAAATATAAAATAACAAAAGAGCTTGACAAATAAAAATTACAATACTTTACATTCATGATATTTCATTCAAATCTTCGATAAAATTAAATTAGAAAAATACATATTTCTGTATAACCTTACGAATACAATATAAAATTAAATTAAAACACAAATGAAATAATTATATTTTCTTTGAAAAAGTCGCAAAAGTCCGTATCCAAATAAAACACAATTTTACTCGCCCGACTTGTTTATTATCGCGAACTTACAAACTTGAATCTCATAAGACGTAAAAAATTCTCTGTGAGAAAAAATAACTAAATAATGAACAACGCCTGCAGCAATGTTACCAACCCTTAAAAAAATATATATAAAAATCTGTGAATGTTGAGACAGAAGACGTTACCTGAAACTCAGTTAAAAATAAATACTGCTTTAATTAAAAGCAATTTGCAACGGGAATTAATTCTGTCAACTTTGTTTTTTGAATTTCCCCGCAAATCTTGTTAACTAGTTGCTACTTTCTTTAAATTATTTATTTAGACGTTATTCCAGCATTTTAATTATCCACAGAAAACAAAATTTATTTAATTTACTTATATAAGTATAACGTTTCTTTATCTCCCACTGTTTTACAATTAAAGTTATTTCTAGAAATCGTTGAATTTTTATTTTTGACTAATGAGCTATGTATTTATTATTTTGGAATAACAAAAGATATTTGTATGTGAAAAGTAAAGCATATAAAGTATCTGAAAGAAGAATGACTATTTTCTCGAAAAACATATACCTATTTAATTTTTTATAAGACCATGGCGCAAAGTAGTGTTTTTAAAGCCCTACTTTAAGCGAAAGTGAGTTTTGTGATCGAGTAAATCATAAAAATCATGGATAAATAATAATATATTATGGAACAAGTTTTATATATGCCTCTTTAGTTACAAGATTTTTTATTTGTATATAAAACGAGTCACACACTACACTTTTTCTACTATTGGAAATTAAGACAACAACAAAATGTAAAAAAGTTTATGAATTATTTAAAAAGTAAAGTTAAGTTATAACGACAGGTGCCTGAAGCTAACTTCACTCCGTGCTTAATATTTCAAGCCGTGACTAAAACGTTCAAAGCCACGACTTGTCATCATGAGATTAAGATGTTTTTTAGCGCCATGGAAACCAGTACGTTAAATTACATTTTAATAATGGGAGTAGAAAACTATTTATGTTTTCAAATAGAAAAACTGTCAGAAATAATTTATAAATTCCTTTTTAAACGTTTTTAAATAGTCATATAAAATAATAAAGTGCAGAAAGTGTATTTGGTTGCGACTCTCTCAATCAACAATCTACATGCTCGAACATAAGTAACTATTTTCACTAATCGATCAGAAAATAAAATTTTCAGAAATAAATAAATAATTTAGTAAAGATTTATTATTCTCTAGATTAGACGTTACCTCTGGATCAGTTTTCTAGTTGCCAAAGAAAAAGTCTAGCTTTGCCTACGACATTGAAGAAGGTGCTTACTTTCAGCACTAATTTTCGTGTGCAAAGTGATTATTTTCTGCACTCAAGTGTCAACAGAATGATATTATTGTTTTCGGTTGTCGTAAATATAAAAAATTACAGTGAAACAAAGATTCCGTATCAACCTTTAATATTATTTGAGAACATAAAAAAATGTAATAATCAAAAAGTAAAATGCTAAATTGCCGTAAGAAAAATAATATATAATATACGTGTTGAAAAACTTGTATGAATAGAACACACACTCTTTAAACACTTGTATTACTACAGTAGAGCCCCGATTATCCGAACCTCAGTTATCCGAACCCTCAATTATCCGAACGATGAATCCATTTATCCGAACACTCGGTTATCCGAACGTTTGCGAGATTTGGCCGCTCAAAAACGTGTAGCCACCGTTCGCCAATTGAAGATAGACAGTTTTATGCAACCGAAGCCATAAAATTAATTATGCGGAATACTTTTGATAAATGTTTCATACTTATTATATTTGGTTTTGAGAATATATTTCGATTTCTACGACATATTTTCTTGTGCAATAATTTTTTTTCTTTGAAACTACGAAAAATATTGCATTTCGGTTATCCGAACTTTCGATTATCCGAACTAGGTCCGGTCCCAATTCTTCTTCTTCTGATGGCACTACAGCCCAAATCGGGCCTGGGCCTACCGGGCACACCGAGCCGCAGTTTTTACACTGCCGTACTGCCGGTCTTCGTAGTCAAATGCTACATTATTTAAGGCGTATAAGTGACTAGCTTATAGCGCCCGAGTGTGATAAATACATGTAACTGTATTTTATATTTTACGACAAATCACACATTATCGTCAGGCGGATTCGAACTGACGAACCTTGGTTCGGGTGACGTCACAGTATGTTAAGAGATGTGCCTTAACACGCTCGGCCACCGCGCCTGTCCGGTCCCAATTAGTTCGGATAATCGGGGCTCTACTGTATATACTTTTCTTCTCTTAATTCAGGAAGGAAAATGTTATTTTCTGACAGGATCCACTAAATAATATTTCCTACAAGAAAGTCCTTTGATATATTTTCTTTGCCTTGTACTTCTTCATTAATCATCTTCCTCTCAATTTTCCACATTTTCGCTACCAACCAAAAATATAAAAATCCCTGCACACATATTTCAACCGTCAAACAATCAATCTCCATTGTATTCACGTCAGAATTTTCCGCGTATAACTAGCTGTCTGCCAGGATCTCCCATAATTATCTGTTTCTATGGAAGCAATGTTCACATCTCGTTAAAATATGGGCGAGCGAGCGAGCATGTGGGCATTGTGAGGCGATTGTGAACGGGCCAGGTGCTTCCTCACGGCTCGGCCTTGTTTGCATCGGATTGCAAGGATCTAACTGAGATGAATTTGGATTGTTTGTGACCTGGCATCGCCTACGCGGATGCTCCATGTCAACTGTTGACTGTTGGTTAATTAGTGGAAAGTAAACAAGATTTGTTTTGGATTTTGTTTTTTCGGAATTTTCATTTATGTTGGGATTTACTGTCATTTAATTTGTTGTACAATCCTATAGCAAATAATGAACATTTATAAATACATTTGTTTGAGTTCTTTTTCCATGTTTTTTATTAGATTTATGTTTATTTTGAATATACAATTAATTGAACATTTTGTTTAAACGCAGTATAAAAATAATTAAAGGGAAGTGAATTATTCATATAAATATCATTCTTCAATACTGAAATAGCTATTTATGAAACTAGTAAGAAAATGAAGGTTATTACCTTACTTATGTGTTTACATAACTCGGCTACGCCCCGTTCTGCATATTTCACATGTGTAAAGTAATAACCTTCATTTCCTTACTAGTTTCATAAATATCTATTATTTTTGCACAAGTTTAATTATAATGAATTATATTTTAAAATTAAGAGCGTTCATGCCTCCTGTCTCCTTTGTGAATCGCTTATGGCACGCAGGTTGAGAACCTCTGTTGCAGATCCTCTATACTGCAATTAGGATTAATTTCCTGCAGTTGCATAGGAGAACAAACGTATTTATGATATATTTATTTATGAATCTCGTATGTGCAAACAGATTTCCCGCTATAATTGAATTTCCGTCTTAAAATTGCTGTAGTGACACACCAATATGTTTATTTCTTTTTTCGTAGCCGAGTTATGTAAACACATAAGTAAGGTAATAAATAACCTTCATTTCCTTACTTGTTTCATACAATATTTTTTCTACTTCCGTTCTAATAAATACGAAAGAACGTTTTTGAAATTATGATATTTTGACATATTAATGACAGTTATAAATTCAAAAAATAAAAGAATAACACATCAGAATTCGTCTACCAAGATATCTGTTGCTATGTTACCTCATTATTTCACTAGTTAAATAATGCAGTTCATTACCTAACTCAAATAAGTGAAATAAAACGTCTATTTCCTAACGGAAGTAGAAAAATATATAATTAATATATAAAAATCGCTCCACGAATGCACAAACCACTCTTTGCCATACGTAAAGTAAACCATGGTAAACAATTTCATTTATTTATGTTACTCAGCAGAAGAAATTAATCCCTATTACAGTACAAGTTTCAGACACATCTAGTCGCAGTGTGGTAGTTTTATATAATTTTTAGATTGAGTGGAATTTGAACTCGGGATCTCCGGATTCAAATGCCGTAACGCTAACTATACCATCGTACCTACTACTGTATTTGTTTCCAAAAAGCCATCTAAAAGCCAATTTTAAACATGGTCGTAAATGAAAAAAATTTGAAGGTATAATTATTATTTTTTATTTTTATTTGTTACTCTGTACAACAGGAACTTAATCCCAATTACAATACAGGATACGCACTCACCGAGCCGCAATGTGGTAGTTCATATAATTTTTTAACGTGAGTGAGATACGAACTTGGGATCTCCGGATTCGAATTCCATATTGCTATCCACACCACCGAACTGACTGATAATTATCCCATCAATAATTAAAATATATACATGTCGAAAACTTGAATCCTGCGTAAATTCTTAGATTTAACCGGTTGACAGATTTACCGTTATTTTAATTGTGAAAAAATGGCTTAATTTGCTCCTCAATTAATAATAAATTAAAAAAATGTACTGAACATACTGTGTATCCTATGTACATGTAAGTTCTTTAGAAATAGCAAGTAAATATGGTTACCGGTGGAACGTCAATATTTATGCCCAGGACTTAATTTGAAACGGACTTCCGCTGAGATTTTCGTTAAAATAAATAAACGGAAAATTTAGTTAGTCGCTACTTGTACAACAATGCTTATTAATAAACGCAAAGCATTTCAGGATTCAAACTTGATATTGGTGTTTCATTCAAGTATTTATTGATCTCATTATTAAATTATTTTAGCACATAAAATCATATAATTTTTTTAAAACAATATCTTATGTTTAAAAAGCATAATAATATATTATGTTACAAATTTTGTAAACGTCTCTTTAGTTACGAGTGTATATAAAGAGTTTACAAAACGAGTCACATACTATAACTTTTCTGCGATCTCAAATTTAAACAACAACAAAATTTAAATTTTTATTAATTATTTAAAAAGTAAGGTTAAGTTACAATGACATATGCCTGAAACTAACTTTAAGCCGTGACTAAAACGTTCAAAACAATGGCTTGTCAACATGTAATTAAGCACCAATTTAGCACCATGGAAACCAGTACGTTAAATGACATTTTAATATAAATAAATAAATAAATATATCATCACGCATTTTACCCATTACTGGGTGTGACACTCTGCCTAAGCTGATCTTGATAAGTGATATATTTTTTCGCGTGAAATGCGGTTACCAGTCGTCAAATCACGGCCTCCAAAGATATTAGTGGAGGAGGAGCCACAGGAGTAGATTTAAATTGGTGAAAATTGTTTGTCGGCTGTGGGATCGAACCATGGTTCTCAAGATCCACTGAGCCACCTACCCCATAAATAATAATAAATGTCCCGCGTGTTGGTCGCGCGGGTTGAGGGCCTGACTCACGATCATAAGGTCGTGGGTTCGGGTCCCGCCCGTGGGGGCCATACACAGGACATATCGGCATATGATCTGAGTAGTTGGTCCGATATATAAATTAAAAAATAATCATAATAATTAATAATGTAGAAAAATTATGAAAATGTTAAACAACCCATTCAAGTTTCGTTACTTCTAGCCTTAAAGCTGAAAATTTCCTCGTTTAAATTTAGCTAAAACATATATAAGACTTTATAATGACATTTGATTAATGTAATGGCAATGTAATGTAATGTAATGTACTATAACGACTTAATAACATAAATACCTTAGGTAGAAAACGAATACAATGTAGCAGAGTTGAAATAACCTAATTGTTAAAGAACCCGTATAAATAATTAAATAAATTAAAATCTCGCTGTCTTCAATTAATATCACAAAAAATACGGTTGTGTGTGAGTGGTTCTGATTCCACTATAAGCCACTGTAATTAGGATTAATTTATTGTTGTGCAGCGTAGCAAATAAATAAATAAATGATGAAGGTAATAAATACCTACTTAAATATATTTTTATTTATTTTATTTTGTATCAACAGTCGTCAAGTATCTTGTTGTAATATAACAATGTACGGTATTATTGTTTGTGCTCGTAGATATTTGATGTAATATCTATATTAAACTTTATTAAATTTCCAGTTACTTTGAGTTAGCTTTAATTGTTTGATTTATTTCTTTGGTTTTTCTACAATTATTTGTTACGAACTAAACTTTATTGCTTGTAGTACAGGCAACAGAAATAATAACATCAACTTTGAAATTATGTTTATTTTACCCTTATTGCAGTACTACAAATATTAAAAAAAGTTATAATATCCTTCCTTTTCTGCCATTCCAACAATATATTTTACTGATTAATATAAGTTTTTTACAACCCTTATCTTTTATTACTTCATTTCATTTCCAATGCTATCTCTAATTATAAGCTAATTTTTAACATTTACAATTTAATTTCTGCCGTTATAAAGCATGCAAAATTAATTTCAAGCTTTTTTATCTAAAATAAATAATAAAGGAATCAGGAAATTATTAAAATATTATTTTACATGTTGAAGTTCTATCGACCGGTGTCGCGGTCACCACTCTGTACATATATATATATATATATATATATATATATATATATATATATATATATATATATATATATATATATATATATATATATATACATACCGGGTGTCTACCTTTTTTTCCGAACATAGGAAATTCAATGTAAAATTTTTGATTTAGCGATATCTCTTTACCTATTACTTTCAAAACAAAATTGTATAAGTTTGTTGTTCAATTGTTTTTTATATCCTAGTTAAGATCAAAATAAAATAGAAGCTTTAAAGCAATTATCAGAGTGCCATGAGAAATAAAACAATAATTTGTTTGTTGTGTCTGACATTATTTGACATATTGGACCAGAATTGGAAGCTTAATCTAATTTATTTATTTATTTATTTATTCGAGCATATAATTTAATAATAAAATTAATTATACCAACTATTATTTTCTTTTTTCTACAAAATCTAGACAAATAAATACCTATTATTAAGGTATCTCATTTGTTTTATTTCTCATGGCACTCTGATAATTGCTTTAAAGCGTGTATTTTCTTTTGCTTCTAACTCGGATATAAGAAACAATTGAACGATAAATATACTCTATGAATGCAATTTTTCATTTTGAACACTTTTTTTTCAGTATACTTTTGTTCTAAATAAAGTAAAGTAAAGAGATATCACTAAATCAAAATTTTAACATTGAATTTCCTATGTTTGGAAAAAAAGTAGACACCTGGTATATATATATATATATATATATATATATATATATATATATATAATATTACTGAATTCATCGTAGCGTTCGGCATCTCCATGACGACGTAATGTCAGCAAGCTCTAACAGGATATAATTAATCACAGTGATAACAACAGAAATTAATTATTGATTGAGTAAAGCTATTCTGAGCTTTAATAGTGTCCATCCACTGCGCACAATATATACAGTACAGCATTGACCAAGTGAAAAAACTTTCTTCAAACGATGACCAATAATTCAAGTTTAGATTAGTTTCCAGGAAGTTTGATGGAATTAGGTGCGGGGTCATTGTAAACAGAGAATTGAATTTTAATGAGAATTATTTTAATAAAATAATTGTTTACAAAATCATAATAATCAAGAGAGCAATTATCGGAAAATGAACGAAGAAAATAAGTAATTTGTAATACTAACGCTTTATAGCTAGCTGATTAAATTGAAAACTTTACTTATTAAACTAGTTGTATTTTATAACAATATACTACAGAACATTAAATTATATGCAAATTTCAGTTTAACGTTTAAGTAATCAAGATAGAACAGTAATTTTACACACATAAATTTTATAATATTCACGACTAAAACACATTTATTATGTCACGTTCAGCTACAACTTAATAGATAAAATATTTTCATATTTTTTATCTTTGAATTTCATCGTTACATGTCACAATTTTTTATAGATATATTTATATATTTTTATGCCTCATTTTTCTAAGTACGAACCCAGTTTACAGACAAACCTAGGGCGTTTTGATGGAATGGAGATTGCTTTTTGTTTGTTGTTTATTTGCAAATATTGATATTGATGCATACTTTATAATTATCTTATTATTTGGGCTACAAACTAAGTGTAGAACTGAATTATGAAGTAAGTTATTGAAATAGTTAGGTTCATAGAAAAGGCGCGTTGGCCGAGCGTGTTAAGGCACATCTCTTAACATACTATGACGTCACCCAAACCAAGGTTCGTGAGTTCGAATCCGCCTGTCGACAACGTGTGATTTGCCGTTAAATATAAAATACAGTTACATGTATTTATCACATTTGGGCGCTATAAGCTAGTCACTTATACGCCTTAAATAATGTAGCATTCGACTACGAAAACCGGCAGTACGGCAGTGTAAAAACTGCGGCTCGGTGTGTCCGGTAGGCCCAGCCCCGATTTGGGCTGTAGTGCTATCAGAAGAAGAAGAAGGATCATAGAAGAACATGACAAGTTTCTTTTGGAAGCATATTTTCGTACTGGGATGCATAAGTACTCTCTAGAGCAGTGGTTCCCAACCTTTTTTTAATCGTGACCCTTTTTAGTTTTTTAAAAATGTTCGCGACCTCCCTTTCGCATATTTGATCAATAAAACAAAAAATAAAAGGTTTGACAAAATATATTTTAGGACTTAGTGATTATATTTTTTCCCCTCAAAAAAGCCAAGGCGACCCCCCAAAAAAGCTAAGGCAACCCCCTTGTGGGTCGCGACCCACCGGTTGGGAACCGCTGCTCTAGAGCACTGTCGCGAACAATTTCTGCAGAATTTTGTTAATTTCGACGACATTGATTACAAAGTTTTTACACGTCATATTCGTAGGGTAATTAGACGTTCTGATAACATTGAAAGTGTATATAAAGGCAAATCAACTCTGTCATAAATTACTTTTAATTACAATTTAAATCAACCCCTGTGACTCACTTGTGGTATTGTGATAGAGCTGTAGCTTTACGAGCAAGAGTTTAAGGGTTGAATTGAGTCAGATATGATTTGAAAACCCTTATATGTTTCCACAACCGACAAATTTTCACCCTGTGGCCCCTCCACTACTATCTTTGGGGGGCGTTATTTGACGGCTAGTAACCGCACTTCACGCGATGAAATATATCACTTACCGAGATCTGTTTCGGCAGAGTGTCACACCCATTAATGGGTAAAAGGCTTGGTGATGATGATATAAATTACTGTTAGATAATATATGGGATCGTTTAGAAACAAGTCCAAATAAATCATTAAGATCCAAAACATCCAGAATAAATTAAAATTCACCCCTTCTATAGATTCATTGCACGCCAATGCGAACTGTCAGTCGAATTCCACTAACACAACAATGCGGTAAACTCAAAATCAGAACAATGTGCCCGGGGTTAATCATTTTGAACCATTCTGTATTTGCTTAATATCATTGGTCAAATCTGACATATTTTCTAGAAATTTATCCGAAATTACATTTTTTGAACAGATAAAGAAATTAATTTAAATTGTAGTACACGGATGCGTATAAAATACCTTTTACCCATTACTGGATGTAGCACTCAGCCTAAGCAGATCTTGGTAAGTGATATATTTATACGCGTATGTCAAATCACGGCCCCCAAAGATATTAGTGGAGGGGGAGCCACAAGGATAGATTTAAATTGGTGAAAATTGTTTGTCGGCTGTGGATATCGAACCAGAGTTTTTAAGATCCACAGGCCGACTCGATACCACTGAGCCACCTACTCCAATATCGTATAGTTTACAGAAAAAATACAGAAATACTTGAATTAGATTTTTTTAACATTAATAACTTCACTCAACTAATACGTACCTACTTTTATTAACTTCTAGATTTTATGTTACAGAATTACGCGTTATAAAGTTACGTCGTTAATTTATCGATATTAGTTTTAAATGAACTTTCGCAGTTTACTTACTCAGTTAGTCATAAAAGATAAAAATATCTCACGTATATAAAATGTATTCAGCATAATACTAGTAATTATTTCTTTATAATATTAAGTGTGCGAAATGAGTGCATTTTGTTGCGCGTGAGAATGTCACTTTTAGTCGTGGCCGAATCAAATAAAACAAGAATTTCGCCCACGAAATACAAACAACATTTTTTCTACACTTGTCAATAAAGAATTATACAATAATTATTGATTTATTCAAATGAATTGAAGGGAAATAATACGAATTTTGTACTATTGATGTTTTGTAACCAATGAAACATGGAAAAAAATGAGGAGCGTTATCATAGTAATGTAATTGATTAAAAATTAACGTATACTTCGCGTATTGATATTATTGAAAAAAGCAGGGTTGGCCTGATTTAAATCATGATTTATAGCAGTGTGATTTTTATTTAAAAAATCATTGATTTAAATTTTTTATATTTTGTATTAATTTAATTATATTTTTCTACTTCCGTTAGGAAATAGACGTTTTATTTCACTTATTTGAGTTAGGTAATGAACTGCATTATTTAACTAGTGAAATAATGAGGTAACATAGCAACAGATATCTTGGTAGACGAATTCTGATGTGTTATTCTTTTATTTTTTGAATTTATAACTGTCATTAATATGTCAAAATTTCATAATTTCAAAAACGCTCTTTCGTATTTATTAGAACGGAAGTAGAAAAAATATTGTATGAAACTAGTAAGGAAATAGGTTATTACCTTACTTTTGAGTTTACATAACTCGGCTACGCCGCGTTCTGAAAATTTCACATGCGTAAGGTAATAACCATTATTTCCTTACTAGTTTCATAAATAGCTATTCTGGCACAGAACAAAACAAGTGTCTTAATAAAAAATCAAAAAAAATATGAGCAATTCAAAAAAGAGATCATAATTTTTCATAACCCTGAAAAAAACTGAATATTTGTTACATTTGTAGAGTGTGTATTTATGCCACTAAAAGATAGGAACACTACGTGCATTTTTTTTAATGAAAATATCTCTGAACTTCATAAATAATAATTTATAAAATTGTCGCCTTCTAATAATTACATAATAAAAATATCTGATGTGGACACCACATGACTTCCTTGTACCCGTATTAAACTATAGATATTTTTTTAATTGCACATATTTCACATCAAATCTTTTATTTTTTGTTCTAATCCATAGCAAACTTAATTTAAAAAAAATCAAAAGATATGTAATATTTAAATTTAGATAACTCGTTTATGCAAAAAGCTAATTTAAAAATTCTTAATGTGCTAGACGCAGAATTTAATTCTCTAAAACTTTTATTTGCAGCATTTATTTCTAAAATTAAAATAATACCACTTTTTTCAAGGAAAACTGTTAGCAGCTTCATGTAATGTGTCACTTCCGGTTAGTCTATTTTAACCAAAATCTATTATGTTATTTCCATTGATATAGTAGTCTTATATACCAAATTTGGAAAGTTTTAAATTATATTTGAATATTGTTTTTCATGAAAATCTATTATAGGCTTCAAGTAAAGTACCACTTCCGGTAGTTGTATAATGACCAAAAAGGGAGGTGCACAACTAGATGTTATAACAGTCCGAAATATAAAGTTTCAATTTTCTACGACTTACCGTTTTTGAGTTATGCGAGATACGTACGTACAGACGGCATGACGAAATTAGTCAAAATGGATTCAGGGAGGGCCAAAACACCTATTTCCGTTGAAATCTGAGAACCGAAAATTTTCGCGATTACAATACTTCCTTTACTTCGTACAAGGAAGTAAAAAGATTGCGTAAACAATTTGTGCAATGTATAAGATAATTTCCGCATTCTGTACGTATAAAAATTTAATTAAAACTTGTTAAAAGTTCATGCATAAAATTGTGAAAAATACATTTTTTACAAACGGTTACAAAATTGATTATTCATAGCCTCATATCATGCAAATGAATACTTTATAAATAATAATTTAAGTTTTATAAAACTATATCGACAAGAACAAGAAAGTTAGTTCTGCTAAAAATGACAGAAAGTATCATTCGAAGAAAATTGTTATCTTTGAAAGAAAGCATTGCGAACAGTGATTATTTCTTGCGTGTTTTTCTTCTTGTTCTTATTCTAATTAGCAGGGGAAATATTTTCTATTGTGTAGTGGTACTAGTATGTATTTATATATTTCTATTCCGTGATACACGCTATAAAAATATTAATTTCTAATGCAGATTTCGTAATTCAACCGATTATTAACTTTGCAAATCTTCAGGGACGAAAGAAAATCATAAATATTCATTTATTTGCTGTACTCGTCACAGCTCTATTTTCTATCGAATACAACTGTATTTACAATTAGTAATTACAATTAGAAATTAGAATTGTCACTGTTTATCATAAGTCAAATAATGTTAATGATCGCGTCGATAAAATTAAAACATTAATTGTAAGTACTAAGTGATATATTTTCAATTATAATTAATATATAAATATATTAACAGGTGTGATATTCTGTCGTATCAGATTTCAATAAGTCAAATCTCAACCCCCAAAGATATTATTGGCTAATTTTAATATGGGCAAAATTGTTTGCCGGCTATAGGAATTGAACCCGGGTTCTCAAATCCACAGTCTGTTTCGAAAAAATGAAGAGAGTAATATATTATTTTGTTTCTTTCTTGTATTGTTACCTAGGATTTATTTTTTTTACAGTGACAATTTAAATATAAATAAATAAATATATCATCACGCCTTTTACCCATTACTGGATGTGGCACTCTGCCGGAGCAGATCTCGGTAAGTGATATATTTCTTCGCGTGAAGTGCGGTTAGCAGCCGTCAAATCTCGGCCCCCAAAGATGTTAATTAATTTAAATATTAACTATAATTTTATAAAAATAGAATACATATTTAAAAAAATATGAAAATGATAAAAAATAAAATAGTTCAATGAACCCGTTTTATAATATGTTCCTTTTCAAACTTATCTACAAATATCATTTCTCACTAATTCACTTTTAGTAGGTGGCTCAGTGGTATCAAGCCGGCCTGCGATTTTGAGAACCCAGATTCGATTCCCACAGTCGACAAACAATTTTCACCAAATTAAAACTACCCCTGTGGCTCCCTTTACACTAACATCTTTGGGGGCCGTGATTTAACGGCTGGTAACCGCACGTTACGCGCATAAATATATCACATACTTAGATTTGCAACGGCAGAATGCCACACCCAGTAATGGGTATATTTATTTTATTTCACTTTTAGTGCCATTAATTTTAAGTTTTAAGAAGCTTCCACTAATTAATAATTGTTAATCATAATCAATAATTGGATCGCGCTTCCACCATATTTTTTCAATATTTAAATTAAAAATCTAAATAGAACTTAATCACATTTTTACTCTAAATTGAACTGACGGCGACATATAGTACAAGCAAAGTACTAATCAATAGAAACAAAATTAACACCAGGAGGAAAACAAAAAGGTCCAATTTTGATTAAATTTATCTCCATGGTAACGCTACACGAATATAGACGTCTTTATCGAATCTGAAAGGTAATGTTTGCATACTGAATTTGTTTCTGTTTTAATTTAATTTGGCACACCTGTGTCCTTTGTCCACTGTCCGTTGCTAAACTGACCGTATGAACATTTTCACGAAACTAATCAAAACATCAAAACTCGCCCATTTCGTTTTCAAGTTAATAAAACTTTTAAAATATATTACTGTTCTTGCAAGTTTAGAAAATGGTCTAGTAGGTATCTGTATTCTACGTAATTTATTGTATTTATTTATGAGGTGAATAGCTCCCTGGAAACGCATCGAATTCGCAAAATAAGAACCGAAAAAGAACTTGAGTGCTACAAATGCTCTAATTGATTTTTATTTATTTATTTGCTACCCTGTACAATAAGAATTTTATCCCAATTTTGCAATTATCGTATTTTTTTATATTATGGGGTAGGTGGCTCAGTGGTATCGAGTCGTCCTGTGGATCTTGAGAACTCTGGTTTGATCCCCACAACCGACAAACAATTTTCACTAATTTAAATCTAACCCTGTGGCTTCCCATCCACTAACATCTTTGAGGACCGTGATTTGACGGCTGGAAACCGAACTTGTGCCACATCCAGTAATGGGTAAAAGACGTGATGATATATTTATTTTATTTATATTACCGACAAAGTATAGAAATCCAAACAATATACATAATTCCAAACACAAACATTATATTATTTATTATTTGAACGCGTTTTTGGCGAGGCTCGCTTCGCTCGCACTTCTAACAAACAAATCCACGATTATTTTAAATATTAGTACCTTCATCAAAAAATACTTTAATATAAATATCCAGAAAATAATAAAATGAAACTTTTTTTAATTTGGCACTAAATAAAATTCACCGCAAAAATTGTGTTTATTTTATCGGTCGCTGACACTGCTGGTGTCGGTCAAGTCTCTACTTGAATTTGCGGGGTTTAAACAAAAATCTGTATTTTGCGTCTAATCAAAAAATTCTTCAAATAACTTAAGTAGAGCAAAATTTAAGAATTATTTTCTTTTATTACATTTCTTTTGTAAATTTAACGATATAGCCAGCAATCGGAAAAACATGTTTACGGTAATTTTAAACGAAGCTGTCCGCTCCATCTCTTAGCAAGTTCAGAACTATATACGTGAGTGAATATCTCGAAACGGAGGAATTATATCGAAAAATACTTCAAGTAAATTTGATAGACAATCTAAAAAACAAAGATATTTATTTGAAATGTTTTTCGATTCATCCCTTAGTTAAAGAAATATTTGCAAGAATTGTGTGTTTGTTTTGCGAAGTTCAAAAAAGCATTATTTTGAGTCAAATCAAAAAATACTTCCAATAACTTAAGTAGAGCAAAATTTAAGGAGAATTTTCTTTCATTAAATTTCTTTTGTAAATTTAACGATATAGCCAGCAATCGGAAAAACATGTTTACGGTAATTTCAAACGAAGCTGCCCGCTCCATCTCTTAGCAACTTCAGAACTATATACGTGAGTGAATATCTCGAAACGGAGGAATTATATCGAAAAATACTTCAAATAAATTTGATAGACAATCTAAAAAATAAGAAAATTTATTTGAAATGTTTTTCGATTCATCCCTTAGTTAAAGAAATATTTGCAAGAATTGTGTTTGTTTCGCGGAGTTCAAAACAGCATTATTTTGCGACTAATAAAAAAATACTTCAAATTTTCTTTTATGAATTTTTTTTTTGTAAAGTAAACGCTACAACCAATTATCAAAAATATATGTTTACGGTAATTTGAAATGATGCATCTTTTGGCAATTTGAGAACTAAATATCTGAATATCTTGAAACCGGAGAATTATATCGAAAAATATTTTAAATAAGTTTGACAGATAATCTGAAAGTTAAAAAGTTTTGTTTGAAACTTTTTTTTGATTCATCCTTTAGTTAAAGAAATATTTCTATTAAACAACTCAGACACCTCAACAAACGTACTTAATTTTCTAAAAGACACTGACACATTCAATCTAATTTAATTAAATATATATTAAATATCTGTATCGGGGTCTTAATAGTCAACTTGCTGAAAGACACAAAAATCCTGTAAATAAAAATAAAGAAATATTTGCTACCTTATATATTAAGTAAATGCATAATTATTTCGAATATTAGCGCTTTAATCAAAAAATACTTCAGGAAAGAATGATATGAAACTATTTTATTTTCAATATTTGGCCTCTAATAAATTTTACCGTAAAAATTGTTTCTTTTGCAGAGCCCTAAAAATTATTATTTTGCATCTAATCAAAAAATGTTTCAAATAACTTAAGTAGAGCAAATAGTAAAGAGTAATTTCTTTTATTATTTTTTTTTGAAAAGTTAACGGTACAGCCATTAATCGGGAAAATATATTTACCGTAATTTCAAACGAGACTGCCCGCTCCATCTCTTGGCAACTTAAAAACTTATATACGTGAGAGAATATCTCGAACAATTAAATCGAAAAATATTTCAAATAAATTTGACAATCTAAATACTAAAAAGTTTTGTGTCAAACTTTTTTTGATTCATTTTTTAATTAAAGAAATTTTGTTAATAAAAAAATATCAAACATTTTATTTTTATTTGGCTGGCGTTTGAACAACGTATATAAAAATAAATCAATGTATAATTTTAAACCGTCTATCGCAATTACCAGTCGTCAAATAACGTAACCCACAGAAGTGAATAAAATTCTCCATTTTTGACATAAATCAGTATCGAACTCAGATACCAAAGGTCACAACCTCCCAATCCAGCTTCATCGCTAAACTATGAAAGTTCAAAGGAGCACATTTTTTCTCGCTGTCACCTTACCAATTCGATCACGTGACCACGCCGCCTACGTCACGTCCTTGCCTCAGTGTCACACGTTGCACGAGCGAAGGACAATTTTCGTGTCGTATTCCCGCGCCCCAAAGATGAGGAAAAGGACGATTTTGTCAGCGACGTGTTTGGTTCTCGATTCTATTCGCCAAGGAAATTGTTTTCATATGGGGAAGGAAAAGAAAATATTGTTTATGTTCATCATAGGGATTTGTTTTTTCGGAGATGACGTAGTACTGGGTTTGGCAGGGTAGGATGAGGGTATTGAATATCTAGAGTATTATTGTTAGAAGCGTAACGAAAATTCGTTTTTAAGGATTTTTTAATTTAAGGACTGACTGGAACCTTCAAAAGTTAAATTTTAAAATTGGTTTAAATAAATAAAAGCAAATGTTTGACAGCAATTATTTCACATACCATATAAATTCGCTTTACTTTTGTTTATTTATTTCATACTGTATCCTATTTGCATGTTTACAGTAGTAATTTCATTCCGGAAAGCGAGACTTTACAGTACTAGTACAATAATAAATATTACCTTACTGTCATCATATAGTTGCTGCATTTGATGCCGTAGCAGATCTCAGTAAGTAATATATTTCTTCGCGTAAAGTGCGGTTACCAGCCGTCAAATCACAACCCTCAAAGATGTTAACGGAGAGGGAGTCACAGGGATAGTTTTAACGTGATGAAAATTGTATGTCGATTGTAGGAATCGAATCCGGGTTCTTAAATTCACCACTGAACCACCTAATTTTAATTTAAATTTGTGCTTCCTTGTTTTTACTATTTACTTTACATACTTTTTACATTTAGATATTTTTACTAATTTTAAAAATTCTTTATCAATTATTGCGGAAAATAACTATTATTAAAGTAGGTTATAAAAAAGAGATTAATTAAAATGTTACATATAATCTCATTCAAAAATTAATTCGTAGGTAAAAACGAGCTTTAAATTAATGCTAATTGAAAAACAAATGCTGCAGCCTTAAAAAATGGAAATGTAAAACAATATTCAATATAAACAGAGAATAATTTTAATAAGCACGGTGATTATTTGTATTTTCTTTATAATCTCTATAATAATTATTAATAAAGCCTAAATGGCAATATATGCCCACGTATTACTTATAAAACGTTCAATTTTATAAGTCCGTGGTCATAAAAATTGCGACCGAAAAAGGCGAATAAGATTTTGATAAAACTGTTGAAAATATCTATTTAATATAACATAAACATTCTGTATGTTAGGAAAAAAAATTGCGGAAATTTGAAAAAATTCAAAATTGCTAAAACTTTGTTTATAAGTAAGTTAAAGCAAGAGTACCTCAATGCTATTAAGTGCATCTTTATATTTTGTTTAGTTTTTGAGACACAGCCTCGAGAAAGTACAAAATCTGAAAAACAGGAAAATTTAACTTTCCGTAAATGTTTCAAATTATTTTCTCTAAATAGTATATTGTACAACAAGCATGGCTGGAATGGTATCCATTTCCTACAAGTATGAAAGTTGTGAGCCGAATAAAAATAAAGTAGTTTAAAAGAAATAATTTAAATTCTTTTCTATAAAGTTTGAACAAAGAAAAGCACCTCGCATCTAATGTAAAATGCATTTTACATTCTCACTTTTCTCTGGTCTATGTAAATCAATAAAACTATATTGTCGTTTGGTGACAAAGCAAATCAATATGCAGGGGTTAAAAACTAGAATAAATATTAATCAACTTTCAATAATTATTCTCTTTTCACGTTAATTATATACGTGAGAATAAAATCTTTCAAAACCGTATCTCAAATTCTACTTAGCACTATATGTAACAAGACATTTACAAGATGTAAGGAAAAGATCTTGATATTTAAAACATAGTTTTTTTTCACATTGTATATTTTCGACACTAAAATATTTCTAAATTTTTTTAATCAAAGAATAACATAATTCTTGAAACAATCACACAACATTTACTCGTTAGATTCTTCCTGCAATTAATCCTCGTCAAACATTCCTTTTATTCCTATTATACAAGTTCTTCTCATCTTTTTCATCAACCTTTTAATCATATCCATCCATTTATTTTTTCACTAACAATTTCACCAAAATACAAATATTTCACCAATCTGTCAAACAATCTCAACTATATTTATTTCACTTGATATTTTTATGAATAATGCCTATGGCACACTGGTCGAAAATTAGAGGCTCCTCTAATTCCGTCGAAGAGCTCATCAATGAAACGAACGTATCTTATTTCACTCGTATCTTTTGTGTCTCATTTCACGTTAGCATATTTTTGAAATTTAGTTTTTCTTTGTCATCTTTAGAAGCTTTTATTGTTTGTCAATGACGGGTGCGTTCTGTTGTTTCATCGAAGAGTTCATCGATGTTCTTCGATCAGTGTGCCATAGACATAAGAGACAAGAGCAGAGTTTTTATCAAATTGATTCGTTGGTATTACAAAAATAAATGTCCCTAAATCCTGATGAATGATTTCCCATCCCGCTAGTATTAGTCCAATCTGATAGATGTCCTATTCGCTATTCGCGTCGTATTCCATAGCAATGTCAGAACTATCTCAATTAACAGAATTCTGTAGCCGCTCTCGCATTTTCTCATATCACATTCGCGATACGTGGCTCGCTGAATTCCACAGCCAGATACGATCTTGTCTGGAGTACCTGCACGTCGCTCAAAAATCTCATTTCTATAGCAACGAGGTTCGCGCTCTGAACTTTCTCCCTCGTTTAATGTCTCGTTCGTAAAATGTAATTACAACAAAGAACATATAAAGAGTTTGATTTTCTAAATGAATGATCTACTTTTAGAATTAATAGTTTGAAGAGACTTCCTGCTGTAGAAAGGATCTAATTCTTAGGAATTTCTTGTGGATACACAAGCTGTCACTTTAAAAATGATATATAAATATAAATAAAAGGCTTCAGAATCCAATGTTTTTTTTTTAATATTTATTTTTGGGATGTTTCGAGTAAAAATATTAGCTCATCATCAGCTCCTTTAAAAAATATAAAACAATATTTGTAAAATGTCAATAATAACAAAAAAGAAAAATAGTATGTTATGCATCAAGGGATAATCGCGCCCTCCCGTGAAGCATATAATACTTTTCGTAAAAGTGCACAAAAATTACTGTCTTATCGGGACAAATGTCAAATATGGGTTGCGTAGCTAGTTACCTAGGAAACTCTGCAAACAGCTAATAATTGTAGTCTCTAGGGAGAGAAACATGCTACCTAGGGAGAGAAACATCCTACCTAGGGATAGAAACATAATGCTAGAGGAGAAAAGCAGTGTTTCTCTCTCTAAAATTAGGGAAGTAGAACGTGTTTCTTGTGCATGTGTTACGAAAAAGATATTATTGTTATTATTAACATTTTACAAATGTTGTTTTATATTTTTAAAGGAGCTGATGATGAGCTAATATTTTTACTCGAAACGTCCCAAAAATAAATATTAAAAAGAAAAATATTGGATTCCGAAGCCTTTTATTTATTTAATATATCATATAATTAAATCCTTTTTTAAATATATATTTAAAAATGATAGTTTATTATTTATTATTATTAATGTTACGCTGTACAACAGTAATTTAATCCCAATTACAGTACAGAGTCCGCACTCACCGAGCCGCAGTATGATAGTTTTTATCTTGAATAATATTCGAACTCGGGATCTCCGGATTCGAATTCCTTTTCGCTATCCACACCACCGTACTGACGGTTCAAGGTTCATGCCACCCAATTTTAAGGGATATAGCGCGATATTAAATACGTATAAAAGAATAATATATTTGCTTGTTACAAAATAGAAAACCACTATATTTAGTATTTTCTTTGACGTAATAACATAACAACGTTCGCCTTTAATTTTATTTCGTGTACAAATGACAATTTTATTCCAATTTATCAAGTTGTCACTTTGGTTACAATAAACCAACAAAAGACTGATTTACAATAGAAACACTTATCTAGATTACGACAATGTTTAATCTTGGAGAGCAGTTTATAAATTATTCAGAGCGTAATAAATAGCTGCGTCACTGATATATCGTATCCCCAGAGATTTCGTTATATCATTTGATTTCAGCCAGCACCGTAATATATAGATATTCACACATATAAGTGACCCACATTTTAATAAGCTATTTATTTATTTATTTATTTATTTGTTAGTCTGGACAACATGAACTTAATCCCAATTACAGTGGTTTATAGTGGAATTCGAACCACACATACACTATTTGTTTTTTAATGTGAAATGCAATATTAAATCATGCAAATTTTGCACCAAAAAAGCGTTATAAATAAAATAAATTAATATATCATCACGCCTTTTACCCATTACTAGGTGTGGCACTCTGCCTTAGCAGATCTCGGTAAGTGATGTAATTCTTCGCGTAAAGTGCGGTTACTAACCGTCAAATCACGGCCCTAAAAGATGGTAACGGAGATGGAGCCACAGGGATAGTTTAAAAGTGGTGAAAATTGTTTGTCGGCTGTAGGAATCGAACCCGGGTTCTTAAATTTATCACTGAACCACCTTATAATTTAAATTTAAATTTGTGCTTCCATGTTTTTACTATTTACCTTACATATTTTTAACATTTTTAGATTTTTACTAATTTTAAAAATTCTTTATCAACTGGTAATTATTGGTAAGTGATGTTAGATGTTAGTGGCGGGAGAGCCACAGGGTTAGATTTAATTTGGTGAAAATTGTTGAATTTTCACCAATTTAAATCTACCCCTGTAGCTCCCCCTCCATTAACATCTTTGAGGGCCGTGATTTGACGACTGGTAACCGCACTTCACACGAAGAAATATATCACTTACTGAGATCTGCTTACGGCAGAGTGCCACACCCAGTAATAGGTAAAAGGCGTGATGATATATGTATTTATTTATTTTATAAATATTTTCTTTATTTATGAGCAGTTATAACTCAATGGCAAACTAATAGTACGCTTGCTTCACAAGCACTCATTCCATGTTTCAAATTGCCTTCAACTAAAATTTTCATACACGATTGATTGATTTAAACTCCACTATATTTATGTACTTGATTATTTGTTATTCTGCATAACAGGAACTAAATCCCAATTACAATAACATAAACTGGAATCTGAACGAATCATAAAATTACATTCTACAACACCAAATCGTATTTAAATATTGTGCATATAGAGACAAACAATTTTCACCAATTTAAATCTACCCCTGTGACTCCCGCTCCACTAACATCTTTGTGGCCTTGATTTGACCCCTGTATAATATTTTTCTCTAAAGTCATTAATTCGCCTAAAAAACACTGGTTGTTTTGAAGAAAACATTCTGTTTGGGATGAATTTCCTGTTGTCTGTTGTGCACAATAACAAATAAATATTAGCTTCAATCTGAGTGTCACTGTATATGTGTTTCATAAAAGTGAATAACCTCGGTAAAATATACAATTTCAGGGTGGAAACAAAGCTCGCCTGCATGAAAACATACCAGTCCTTTCCTAACTAACAATTCCAGCGTTATTGTGCAAAGTTCTGTAAACGTAAACCAGGCTACAATCAACCCTCGACAGAGGTCACCAGGTCACCGCCGACCATCAGCACATCAACAGAGGACGGAACGCTGTGATCTCATTAATGAAACATATCAGTCATCTGCAGCGGTAACAGTGGCGCCACCGTCATCAACTTCATAGGGGTGGTATCATATCACTACACATTTAAATCATACGTGCATGGTTTGATTTTTTTTATCTTGACAAGTTTAATAATGATAAGAGGAGATTTGAGAGCGGTGAGCGATTATATCTGAGCTTTAAAAAGTTTTTTTTTTTATTGAACAATTTATAATTTACAACTGGCCTCAGTCAATGTGTGTGGCATAACTCCCACTGGAATTTCCTCTTAATATTTACATTCTATGTTTTACATGTATAGTTTTGTTAGTTGTTTACACATCTTTTAAGTACAATGGGTTAGTTCTTTTTAATCTTCTGATATCGTCTTCATTGTTGAGAAGATTCACTGCTAGATAATTGGGGTGGTAATGAAGTTTATTTTCGTATGATTGGGCATATTTTCTTATTTGTTCGCTCACGTGTTTTATTTTAAAGTCTTTGTGTATTGTTTGATTGTTAACATACCAGGGAACGTCAGTTATCATGCGTAGGGTTTTATTTTGAAAACGTTGTATAATATTAACGTTAGATTTTTTTGCACACCCCCATAGCTGTATGCCATATATGTCCAAATTGGTACTATTATGACCTTGTATAGTAGTAGTTTGTTTTGGATTGTTAAAAAGTTAGAGCATTTTTATTTATTCTTACTAAAATAAGATTGCTTATGGCTAGTTATATTAACAAAAGTTCAGATTTTAATTTGGTTTAAATAAATAAATGCAAATTGGGTGTTTCACAAAATCAGGATAAAAATGAAATGGCAAATACTATACATGATGTGCTGATTACGACTAAAAAAAATTATTTTAAATTTGCAAAATTAATTGCAAGTAAACATTAGTGCTACTGGTGTGAGTTATTTCTAATACTCTAATAATTAACTTATAATCATAAACACTACAGTAATCATCGTAGCAGATCTCTATAAGTGATATATTTCTTTGCGTAAAGTGCGGTTACCAGCATTATTATTTCTTTATTAATACATTAGAAATAATTTTCAAACCAGTGACACAAAAATTGCTTAAGTGAAGTTTTTTTTTTTCATTTACCTTACCACGAAAATGCGTATTTCGCTCCCTATTTTGCATTCTAGTGCGCAAAGTGAGTATTTCGCGCACAGTTCTAAATATTTTTTTTTCACATTCCATTGGTAAAAAATTCATATTATTTTTTATTGTTTTCCTTCAATTTACTTAAATAAATCAATCATTATTGTATTATTCTTTTTTGACAGTTGTAGAAAAAAATTTGCTTGTATTTCGTGGGCAAAATCTTATTTTTTCTACGATTGCTATGAAAAGTTGACAATTACGCTCTCATTACTCATCGTAAAGTTGACATTTTCTGTGGAACAATCGAAAAATATCTTTTTTGCGCGTCTCCAATGGCAACACGCGAAACGATATTAAATGCGTGCTTATTTCAATAGTTACCAGGGATACAAACAAAACAGAAACTTGTCATATTGAAAAGTTGACAGAACGAATTTATTTTCAGTAAAAATTATGTGTGCATCACGAGCGTAAAGTATCTTTGTTCTTCTTACACTATTGCAGCTCTCGCCTTCGGCTCACGCTGCAATTACCGTGTTCGAGTAACAAAGAATCACTTTACGCTCTTAATACACAAATAACTATTTTGGCGCGCTCGACTAAAAGTGACATTCTCACGCGCAACAAAAAAAACATTCATTCCGCGCACTTAATACAAAAATAACTATTTCATTCGTGTTCATTACATCATATAATATCTACTAATTAATAAATTTGACGGCTACAGAAATGAAACTGGAATTTACGTTGCCATTGAGGTATGTAGGTACTTCATGCTACACTCGTATGAATGTATTTTCCGTTTCTGTCGCGTGCAGGAGTACATATTACGAGTGTCAAACGCTGCCGAAGTAACAATAGTTCTTTTAATTTATGATTGTCAAGTGCGTAGCCTTATCGCAGCTTCGCGTGTCCAACCGCCACGCGGAAGAATATTATTCCGAAAAGTATCACGCATAATTCTACACAAATTGTTCGACTTTAAATGGATTTAGGTTAGAGTATAGTAACACAACACAAATTCAACTACAATTTATTATTTAAAATTAATTTGACTACCTTTTTAAATACAGGTTTACTTTATTTAATTCACCATTTGGCCATCAAATAATTTTTGCCTAGACAAAATGATATAAATAAATAAATAAAGAAATGACCTGTATCCTATGTTACATGTGAAATGAAATATGTAAAGTCGTACTACTTATACGCACATATTGTATTTTTGGGCGATTGCCTGTTCGAATGAATAAATAAATAAATATATCATCACGCCTTTTACTCATTACTGAGTGTGGCAATCTGCCATAGTGGATCTCGGTAAATGATATATTTCTTCGCGTGAAGTACAATTACCAGCTGTCAAATCACGGCCCTCAAAGATGTTAGTGGAAGGGGAGCTACAGGGATAGTTTTAACGTGGTAAAAATTATTTGTCAAATCACAGCCCCCAAAGATGTTAGTAAAGGGAGAGCCATAGGGGTAGTTTTAATTTGGATTTAATTTGTCAGCTGTGGGAATCGAAGCCGGGTATTCAATTCCACATGCATCTTAAAACTTGTTATTCCAAATTAGTAAGAAAAGAAATTTGGAAAAAACTTTGAAAAGAAACATAAATAATAATAAACTAAAAAACATGTAAAATAACGCACAATGCGAGTCTTCGTATTTTTCTTTGAACTAGTTTAGTCCACATTTTCTAAAAACTGTAGTTTTATAAAATTCTAGTTGACATTGTCAAAAACAAACAAAAAATTAACGATAAATTATCGAGACTAAATAATATATCTATAGCATTAATTGAAAAGATGTGAGTCCAAACATACGCTAACATTATTTGAAATCATAAAACAAATAATTGTAATTGTAATTATTAATTAGTAATTGTGAACGCAGCTTAAATAAATTATACATGAAACATTTTATAAACAAAATAAATAAGTTTGAATATTGTTATTAAAATATTCATTCACTCAGCATGCATTTTTTTTACTTCAAACTGTTTTATTAAAAATAACAAATTTAATTTTAATTCCTGAATCAATTTGAAAGAATAAAAACTAAAAGCAGATAATATAGTTGTAAAATTTTCTATTGTATTTAGATTAACGAGCACTTTTTTCTGAAACATTTTAGCGGTTGAAATATAATTGCAAACTTCTGTTTTCATTAAGATGATTGAATTACTAGCAGTAGTTCTAAAACTTTCTGGGTTTAGCTATTGTCAAAGTTAAAAAGTACTTTGTTGAATAATTACTAAAATAATTGAGACATAATTACCAGTATATAAATTACTTGTGTTTGTTTAAACTTTGATTATTAAAGTTACCCCCTTAAATTAATTCAACAGTTTGAGAGCTTTATTGACATGTTAGAGCAGCCTTAAATACTAAATTAATTAGTACGTTCCCTTGTACCCTTTATCCATAATTGAATGTGATGAATTTATTATAAAGGCCACATCATCAAATATTGCTTGTCAGAAATTACAAAATCGAAACAATATTATTATCCTTTTATATCAAACAATTTGCTTTCAAGAAATTCCGTTTTTTTTTCTAAATAAACAATACATGTAACATAGTACAAATGCGTTGTAATGCTATCTATAATATCTATTTTATCGATGACATCGATAACTTCTATCAAATCATTTCATACACGTGTACGTGTATACAGTGTGTCTAGCAAATTTTAGGGTACAGGGAAATAATATGACAAATCAATTTATTTTAATGCCACAAAGTAGGTAAAAGAAAAACTCGTAACTAAAGAGACGTTTGTAACAATATGAGCTATCTCATTGTTGTTATGTTGCGTTTAGGTAAGATTGGTTTCGTGTAATTTGACACTCGTGACCACATGTGCCATTAAGGCTGAGTGTGAGATCTTTTGGTTTTCGAATATAGGGCATTAAATTATAAAAAGAGACAGTTATAGTTAATATTCTTAGAATTCCAACAAGATTTCATGTTCGCGTTATCGGCAGTGCCAGAGTGTCAGACTACATAACCAAAACACTTGAGACATCTGCGTGCACCCTGATGTGTGGGGGATGGATTCCAGATGTGGGTATCGTACCCAGGACAGCAAGTGTTTTGGTGGGAACCATCAGTCTCGTCCATCGACTCAAAGCGTGAAGATGTAGATCTTCACATCACGCGGTGTTCGCGTTTGATTTAATTTTAATCTAAATTAGTGAATTAAGTATTACAATTAATAAAAATTTAATTTAAATCATTATTCTGTTTCCATCCTCATATTAAATTATAACTTTAATAGTTATATGTTTAATAAAATTTTAAGACTGCGTTTTTTCGGCTCGTTTTACAATTGACGCAGTCCGGGTAATATCAACTTATTCCCCTCGTGTTACACGTTTATGAAACTTGTTACGTAATATATTACTTTATTTTCAGGTTATTAAAATGTCATTTAACGTACTGGCTTCCATGGCGCTAAATAACATCTTAATCACATGTTGACAAGTCGTGAATCTGAACGTTTTAGTCACGGCTTGAGATATTAAGCACGGGGTGAAGTTAGCTTCAAGCATCTGTCATTGTAACTTAACCGTACTTTTAAAATAATTTATAAAATTTGACATTTTTTTGTTGTCGTAATTTGTGATCATAGAAAAAGTATAGTATGTGACTCGTTTTATAAACTCTTTATACACCGAAGCAGATCTCGATAAGTGATATATTTAAGCGGTTACCAGCCTTAAAATCGCGTCCCGCAAAGATGTTAGTTGATAATTTTAATGAGGTGAAAACAAACTGTTTTGGGCTGCGGGAATCGAACCCGGGTTCTTAAATCTGAAGTTCGACTCAATACCGCTGAGCTACTACCCTATTAAATTAGTAAAAAAAATTCTTATTAGGAACTTTGGTATAGTTTTTTAGGAACTTTGTTATTGGTATGTTGGTAGAATTCATTTTATTTCAAGCTTGAAATAAATAAATAGAAGTACAAGTATCCAGCGACCTTTCTCTAATGTCTTGAGGGTCGCAACCCACATTTTTAAAACCACTGATCTAGAATATTCGTGGTCGTCCTCATCATGTTAAAATGATTTTTATTCTATAACTGTAATCGTGGCTTTTCCTAGGTCACCATGGTTCAGTTCTCTTCGTTGCACTTGAATGTCAGTGAAAGCTGAATCAAAAGAATGATCCGAGCGTTTTAAAAACGCTCTTCCTTTCTGCCAAACAGGACAACAAGGATACAAGAGAATCTGAACGAGAAAGTCAGGCTCCTTTGTGTTATTTGTCCTTCTTAAATGGAGGTTGTTCATTTTATTCAAATATTCGACCACGTTTTATTTCTCAAATATATAAGAATAACAGCAAAGACAAAATTAATTGTCGTCCATACACTTGGTGAAATTAGGTTTAATAAAATATAAAATAAACACTTGGCTAAGAAAAGTTGACTTGGAGGCTGAATTTTGTGAGACTTAGCCAAGTGTTTATTTTATATTTTATTAAATATATAAGATTCTTTACTTTTGAATGAATCTTCATAGCAGCTTTACACCAATTTTTAGTAAACATACATAAAAAATATACTGATTTAAAATAATCCGTAATTTTAGTAATTTTTATCTAAAATTATTTTACAGTTCATTTAATTTTTCCACAAGATTTATTGTAATTATAAATAAATTAAATAAATATATCATCCTGCTTTTTACTCATTACTGGATGTGGCACTCTGCTGTAGCAGATCTCACTAAGTGATATATTTATAAGCGTGATGTGCGATTACCAGTCGTCAAATCACGGCTCCCAAGAATGTTAGTGGAGAGGGAGCCACAAGGGTAGTTTTAATCAGGGTTCGAAGATATATATCGATCGATATATATCATGATATTTATTTTGATATATATCGTCATATTTTTGCAATGATATATATCCATTATATAAAAATATGAAATAGTTTTTGAGATATAGCCTCCGGAGAAGTGAAATTTTTCGAATTTTTCAGTTTTTCTACTTTTCCGAGGCTATATCTCGAAAACTAAATGTGATATGAAAACGCGGTCAACGGCATTAATTTTCTCGTGCTTCAGTTAACTTATAAACATAGTTTCAGCGATTTTTATTTTTTTCAATTTTCCGCCAAAAAAATTGCAAAAAGCGGTTTTTTAACATTTTCTCGAAAACCAGAAGTCATATGCATTTGAAGATTGCACCACTGGATTCAGTGGGTCAAAATACATATGTATGTAAATTTTCGTTTTAATAATCCGACGATTAAGGATTTTTGGGAAAATTGAATTAAAATCTGAAAAAACCAAAGGGGTACCCCTTAGGAAATAATTAAAAATATTAAATTGCATAAAATTGTATGAAAATTTGCTTATAAGTCAATTCGGACACGGGGAATTCAACGCCGTTGAGCGCATTTCCATATCTTGTTTACTTTTTGAGATATAGCCTCCGGAGAAGTGAAATTTTTCGAATTTTTCAGTTTTTCTACTTTTCCGAGGCTATATCTCGAAAACTAAATGTGATATGAAAACGCGGTCAACGGCATTAATTTTCTCGTGCTTCAGTTAACTTATAAACATAGTTTCAGCGATTTTTATTTTTTTCAATTTTCCGCCAAAAAAATTGCAAAAAGCGGTTTTTTAACATTTTCTCGAAAACCAGAAGTCATATGCATTTGAAGATTGCACCACTGGATTCAGTGGGTCAAAATACATATGTATGTAAATTTTCGTTTTAATAATCCGACGATTAAGGATTTTTGGGAAAATTGAATTAAAATCTGAAAAAACCAAAGGGGTACCCCTTAGGAAATAATTAAAAATATTAAATTGCATAAAATTGTATGAAAATTTGCTTATAAGTCAATTCGGACACGGGGAATTCAACGCCGTTGAGCGCATTTCCATATCTTGTTTACTTTTTGAGATATAGCCTCCGGAAAAGTGAAATTTTTAGAATTTTTCAGTTTTTCTACTTTTCCGAGGCTATATCTCAAAAACTAAATGTAATATGAAAACGCGCTCAACGGCATTAATTTTCTCGTGCTTCAGTTAACTTATAAACATAGTTTCAGCGATTTTTATTTTTTTTTCAATTTTCCGCCAAAAAAATCGCAAAAAGCGGTTTTTTAACATTTTCTCGAAAACCAGAAGTCATATGCATTTGAAGATTGCACCACTGGATTCAGTGGGTCAAAATACATATGTATGTAAATTTTCGTTTTAATAATCCTACAATTAAGGATTTTTGGTAAAATTGAATTAAAATCTGAAAAAACCAAAGGGGTACCCCTTAGGAAATAATTAAAAATATTAAATTGCATAAAATTGTATGAAAATTTGCTTATAAATCAATTCGGATACGGGGAATTCAACGCCGTTGAGCGCATTTCCATATCTTGTTTAGTTTTTGAGATATAGCCTCCGGAAAAGTGAAATTTTTCGAATTTTTCAGTTTTTCTAAATGTGTACAAAAACTAAAATTAAAAAATAAATATCCAAAAAGTGATATTTATCTGATATATATCTTATATATCAGATATTTTGATATTTATTATAAATATCATGATATTTACGAACCCTGGTTTTAATATAGTGAAAATTGTTTGTCGGCTGTGGGAATCAAACCCGAGTTCTCAAATCCGCTGTCCAACTCGATACCACTGAAGCACCTACCCTATTATTTGTGATGATTAATATATTAATATAACATTACATCAAAGTTTTATTACTAGCAATTATTATTTGTACGATAACAATAATATGAAATTTACAGTTCTCGTGCAGTAATTGACTCATTACGTCCTTGTTAACAGAGATATAATAATACTGGGTGTCTCATTTAAATGTACCATCACGAATAAGTCGAGAAATATACATCAAAAAATGTTCCGAATCAGAGGGTGATATCCGATCCTGTTAACATCCTCTCCTCCCGCGATCCCTAGGAGGCGGAGAAGGAGAGCAAGTTTATAGTTGTGAAAAATTAAATAGGATTAATCCGGGTAACTTTTTTTATTTCTAACAGATGGCTCTAGAATCGTTTAGGCGTAAAAATTAAAAATGAGGGTTCCTATTTAAGATTACAAAGTTACCCTCCTTTTCCGCCTCCCTGAGGATCGGAGAGAGGGTTTTTGCGAGACATTTTTTGATTCAATGCATATTTTTTTAGTAATTCGTCGTGGTACAGTTAAATGAAACACCCAGTATATGTACTGTGCTGGTTGTAGAAGATAGTAATATAGGAATAAATTATACACGCAATATTTTATTCTTAATTTCTCCAAACAATTTTCACCAAATTAAATCTACTCCTGTGGCTCCCACATCTTTGGGGGCCGTGATTTGTCGGCTAGTAACCGCACTTCACGCGAAGAAATATATCACCTACCGAGATCTGCTAGCGCAGAGTACCACACCCGGTAATGAGAAAAAGGCGTGATGATATATTTATTTTATTTATCTATTCAATATATCAACACACAGACACTCTTCTAATAACATTCTTCTCAAGCTAATCCAGGATATTTTCCTAAATCATAAATCTAATGATTCCGAAGTAGAAAAGAAATTAAAAAGTCTGTAACTTTGTCCTTTGCATCACAGAAGTTTTAATTTTCTTTGAAGACTTGTTGCTATATTAAAGCAGTAATATTTAAATTGGAAACAAATTATATTTTCTTCCAAACTCAATTAAATTTCCACCTTCAATCGAATCTAGTCCCAGAAGTTTTTCCTTTAGATTGAAAATATTTCTTCACACTGCATAAGTCACTGAGCACGGTTAAAGCATAAGCAAATTCATGTCAAAGAGATTAAAGAAAAACCTCGGCGTTTAATAATATGCTTGCTGAGATTTTCCGACTCGCCTTTGACAACGAAAAAAGAAATAAACATATTGGTGTGTCACTACAGCAATTTCAAGACGGAAATTCAATTATAGCGGGAAATCTGTTTGCACATACGAGATTCATAAATAAATATATCATAAATACGTTTGTTCTCCTATGCAACTGCAGGAAATTAATCCTAGTTGCAGTATAAAAGGCTATGTCTCATCTTGAATGATTTTGAAAGTTCAACTGATGATGTAGTAGATATATTTTACTTTAGTCTTCAACAATTTAAAAATTACTTATATAAGAATGTACATTTACTGTAGTCTATAATTTTATAATTCTGTGTTTAATTTTTGTGATCATGTGTTTATTTATTGTAAGCACGCTGTGCTATTTTTTTTGTATTTGCTTTTTTTAACCTTCCTGTTATTGGGATACTTGTTATCCTGTTGGAAGGTTGTAAATAAATAAATAAATAAATAAAGGATCTTCAACAGAGGTTCTCAACCTGCGTGCCATAAGCGATTCACAAAGGAGACAGGAGGCATGAACGCTCTTAATTTTAAAATATAATTCATTATAATTAAACTTGTGCAAAAATAATAGATATTTATGAAACTAGTAAGGAAATGAAGGTTATTACTTTACACATGTTAAATTTGCAGAACGAGGCGTAGCCGAGTTATGTAAACACATAAGTAAGGTAATAACCTTATTTCCTTACTAGTTTCATACAATATTTTTTCTACTTCCTTTCTAATAAATACGAAAGAGCGTTTTTGAAATTATGAAATTTTGACATATTAATGAGTTATAAATTAAAAAATAAAAGAATAACACATCAGAATTCGTTTACCAAGATATCTTAATTTTTTTGTGTTGCTATGTTACCTTATTATTTCACTAGTTAAATAATGCAATTCATTACCTAATTCAGATAAGTGAAATAAAACGTCTATTTCCTAATGGAAGTAGAAAATAGTATATTACATAACGAGAATTGTAACAAGCACATTGTGCACGAACCTTGGCAAGTGCAGTAATTTCACGCGCAATGTAATTGCGTTACAATTCGAGTTGTGTATTATACTTTATCTACGACCATAAATAATAATAAGAACAATTACAGAATATTTGTTAGGTTATATCAACTGTCAAACAGCAGTGTTACCGCCTAACAAATGAAAAATATTTTGAGAACAGTTACGTAATATATATATATATATATATATATATATATATATATATATATATATATATATATATATATATATATATATATATATATATATATATATATATATACTATTGTGAATCTGGCTTTTCTGCTCTGCTAAGAATAAAAACAAAATAAAATAATAGATTGGACGTTAAAAATGACCTCGGTTGTACATTATTGTCCACAGCACCAGACATTGAGAAGCTTGTAAGCTCAAAGCTGTCTCAACGATCACATTAATAATAAAGTCTGTGTTTTCTTTGTATGTTTCAATATATTTTTTCAACATTATTTATGAAAATTACATTTCCTTCACTCAATTTAGTTGGGACATCAAATAATGAAAGTAAATAAGTTTTTTCACTTGTGAGGGAAACGATTATTATCACAACTAAATTGAGTGAGGGAAATGACATTTAGGACCAAGGAAAAGTGAGGTTCATTTGCAAATACAACTCCTTTGACTAAATAAAATAATTATTAAATTTCTTGTATCGCAAACGTATAAACGTAATTTTAATGTTTAATGTTGAAAATAATAGTTAAATTTCTTGTATCGGAAACGGTAAAATGTAATTTATTTTTTTTTAATTTATATATCGGACCAACTAAAATGTAATTTTCACGTTTAATGTTGAAAAACATATGTAACACACAAAGAAAAGGGCCATTGCAACACTCGTGCAAATTAAAACACTCGCTATAGCTCGTGATTCAACTTTCGTACTCATTTTGCAATTAAACCCTTTCCTCACTAGTATTACATACATACACACTTAACATCACGCTATATCCCATTAAATGAGGTAGCACGAACCCCTGAAACATTCACAGAACATCCACTAAAAGATTCATAAACAAAAAATCAGTTCTCATTCTGACACACGATACTTGTTTCAACCACATTAACACTTCCTTCATACGAGCTCTTTCCTCCTTTACAACCAAAAACCATCATTACGTAACAAACCTTCATTCATATCCATTCATTCGCTCCTGTACACCTGTTTCATAAATCTTCACTTATGCCCACTTCTCTACTATTATTAAATAATTTAACAAAATATTTTTTTACTGATATTTTATTTTGCGTTAAAATAATTGGAAAAATATTGTGTCTCTCGAAAAGATTGAGAACCAAATCACAGGCAATTGTAGCCCGCAGCTGAGTGGACAAAATCGAGGTAAAATTTACGTTAACTAATTAACAAGCAAAAAGTCATATGTTTCAATTGTTGTGACTCTAAAAACAAAATAAGGATGTTTCTTTGAAAGAGACGAAAGAATCTGATAATTTGTTTCTAGGATGAAATAAATAAAGCACTACAGGCAATATGATTTGAGACAGTGAGGCAAGCAAAAATTGATAAATTAATGAACATTTCGTGTAATTCGATAATGAAGGCATGAAAATTGCCAAAGGAAAGAAGCAGGCTGTGCTTTAGGTGAAGGCTACATGTCTCGTACTCGCGAACTTACGAATTACGAACACTTAATTAAGTTTTAGCGATCTGGTTATGGTATAAACAGGCCAAGATAAAGATACACATTTACTTCAACAATATCAAAGACGTACGAATCAATTCATAAATGACTCATCAATTTTCTTTATCTTTAGAGGACTTTTTGTCACAGAGAAGATATGAATATTGAACGTGTATATACCGGGTGTCTACTTTTTTTCCGAACATAGGAAATTCAATGTAAAAATTTTGATTTGGCGATATTTCTTTACCTATTAATTTTAGAACAAAATTGTACTGAAGAAAAATTTCAGAATGAAAAACTGCATCCATAGAGTATAAGTTTGTTAAAAAATATTAAATAAAATTCTAAGCAAAGTCTCTGTGAGACTTTGCCTAGAATTTTATTTAATATTTTTTATTATACCTAGTCTCACCAAGTGCATGAATGACAATTAATTTTGTCTTTGTTGTTATAAGTTTGTTGTTCAATTGTTTTTTATGTCCTAGTTAGAAGCAAAATAAAATACACGCTTTAAAGCAATTAACAGAATGCCATGAGAAATAAAACAATAACTTGTTTGATGTGTCCATTATTTGACATATTGGACAAGAATTGGAAGCTTACTCTAATTTATTTATTTATTTATTCGAGCATTTAATTTAATAATAAAATTAATTATAGCAACTATTATTTTCTTTTTTCTACATAATTTAGACAAATAAATACCTATTATTTAGATATCTAATTTGTTTTATTTCTCATGGCACTCTGATAATTGCTTTAAAGCGTGTATTTTCTTTAGCTTCTAACTCGGACATAAGAAACAATTAAACGACAAACTTATACTCTATGGATGCAGCTTTTCATTCAGAACATTTTTCTTGAGTACAATTTTGTTCTAAAATTAATAGGTAAAGAGATATCGCTAAATCAAAATTTTAACATTGAATTTCCTGTTCGGAAAAAAAGTAGACACCCGGTATATGCCAATTAATGGTTTCCGATTGTTGAAGCTATTCAGTAGTTAGAGCTGACCTATATATAAACATGAACTATTTACTTTATAAACCACATTTATTGCGACTATAAAATATGATGGCTATTTACAAATATGTGTAGGTATAGTTAATTTGATCCGTGCTCATGGAACAGATTATTGATATAACTTTTGTTAGTTTACGAGCGGTAAACCGGTATTTGCTATCAATACTAAAATGTAAATAAATCATCATTTTTGATAGCCCCTATCCCCGACTTGTTTTTGGATGTAATTTCGAATAATTAAACTTTAACATACAGGGACACAGTTGAAACATAATTAACAGAATGTTCAATTTCAAACCACAGAAAGTAATATTTCGGGTGAGTTGATCAAATTGTGATTGCTTTTTGTTTGTACTGTATTTGTATTATCACTTATAATTTAGTTCTGACTTTTTTGTTTATAACAGCAAAGTAAAGCTGTGTTCACAGCTATCCAATGATTATCAATTACTGGAAGTATTTTAAAACTTACATACAAATTATAATTAATAGCACCATATGTGAACTAATAAGAAATGATATATTTGTAGAGAACTTTGAAAAGGACTATAAACAAAAAAAAATAACAACAAAGACAAAATTAATTGTCATCCATACACTTGGTGAAACTAGGTTTAATAAAAAATATAAAATAAACACTTGGGTAAGTCTCACAAAATTCAGCCTCCAAGTCACCTTATGAGGCTGGCCAGCACAGTTAGTAACCATAGACGCGTTTCGCTCTTATTAGAGCTCATCAGTATGGTATAATCCACTTCTTCACCTAGAACAAAGTTCACGTGAAGAAGCTGGTGACGAAGGTTTAAAAAAAATATCTAAAAATAGCATCTATTTCTTTGAAATATTTTTATTATTATCACCTTCATATTTTCTAAATACTGTAATTTTATAACATTCCTCGTGACATATAAATTAACCCTGTCAAAAATCAAAAATATTAGCTAACGAAAGACGATTAAGACAACGATTTTGGTGATCGGTACGACATTGATCAAGTTTGTTCATATATAAATTTCAGTTGCTCCAGTTAATTTTTATAACTGTGACAGTAAAATAAAAACAAATATTTATCCTAATGTTCATCATTCTAATTTTACATACAATAATTATGTGAATAGTGTGTACTTTTATGTAAAAATGGACTTACGTATTTCTTATAAAATAACTAATGTTTCAATTATTCTTGCAAAAAGCGCCTCTTGCGGCCAAGTTTAGCACTCAGTGTTTCCCTGTTTTATTATGACATCAAATCGTATGGAGGAAGTGTTAATGTGGTCGAAACGAGTATCGTGTGTCAGGATGAAAATGTTGATGTAAATGTTTCAGGGGTTCGTGTTGCCCCATTTAATGGAATTAACGTGATGTTATGTATGTATGTAGGTATCAAATCGTGTAATGACAAAAAAAAGTCTAAAATTAATAATGTCATTATCTGTCATAATTGACAACGAAAAATGTCAGCGATTGTAATAAGCTCAGACATCCCATTTATATCTATATTCGTTTTTCATGGCACGATTTAATGCCATTTATTTAAATTACCCTTTGTAACGTAGACAACGATGACATCTCTATAAACTTTTGCTGTTTCCAACGCTACCTAGGTTATAATCATTAGTCAAATTTGACATATAAATTCACATATTATCCATTACCTGTCAGTGGCATTATTCACATTCTTCCTCAATTACCAACTTTCCTTTTTCAATCATTCGCTAACTACATACTATCCCTTGTGACTCACCAATCGATTGTTAACTTGTTGACAGAGCGCAAGACATAGATGGATCGTACTTCGAGAACTTCACAGCTCTGGCATGGAAGCAAGAGAATCAACGGCGTAACATCACCGAGGTGGTGGAGAACAACGCTCAGGAGATGCCTCCCTGCGAGATAGACTTTGGTCTATGTGCGATAGACTACACATTACCTTCTCCAGAGAAAGAGAAACTATATGTCGATATGTTGTATACCATCGCCAATGCGGTGAGTAGAATATATGTTTCAGCAGCATTTAACTTTTTGCAATTAATTTATGCCCTTAGCTGCACCCCGGTGAGTTTTGTACTATTACCCACAGTTGGGAAAGCTACTTACATAAAGTAACCCATTATTGGAAATAATATGTTAGTGAAGAGTAGCCGTAATAGTTATTTGTGTATTAAGAGCGTAAAGTGATTCTTTGTTACTCGAGCACGGTAAGGCTCGCGCTGCAATAGTGCAAGAGGAACAAAAGACACTTTACGCTAGTGATACACACATCATTTTTTCTACGATTGCATCTTCAAATTATTTAAAAACGTATACGTACTGAAAATAAATTCATTCTGTCAACTGTCAATATGACAAATTTCTATTTTGTTTGTATGTTAACTATTGAAATAAGCGCGCATTTAATATCTTTTTCGTGCGTTGCTAATGGAAACGGGCGCATTTAACAAATTTTTCACGCGTTGCCATTGGAGACGCGCAAAAAATATATTTTTCGATTGTTCCACAGAAAATGTCAACTTTACGATGACAAATGAGTAATTGTCAACTTTTCATAGCAATCGTAGAAAAAGGTAGTTTTAATTTGTTTATCACTTCACTTTTATGTCAACTGCTCACGTCAGTGGTTACCAAGTAACCACGTCCTCATAAATAAAAATCTATCATCATGGAATTCTCGGCAGCATTTTCTCTTTTTTTGTCTTTCCATTCGCTTTCAGTTCATTTTAAACTACTTGGGACAGTATTTTGTGCCGTTTGCGTTGACCAAAGTACGATTGGAATTTGAACAAAATCGAAAGTACAAGCAAAAAACTTTTCTTTTAACACAGTTTCTTTAAAGCTTAAACAAAGTTTTCCTAAACCAATATTAATTATTTAAAGAAATTCGTTTCCGATACGATTACAATACATGTCCTTGATATTGTTGATCCATTTTGTATTGTAAATATCTGATGTGGACACCACATGACTTCCTTGTACACGTATTAAACTATAGATATTTTTTTAATTACACATATTTGACATTAAATCTTTTATTTTTTGTTCTAATCCATAGCAAACTTAATTTACATAAAAATCAAAAAATATATAATATTTAAATTTAGATATCTCGTTTACGCAAAAAGCTAATTTAAAAATTCTTAATGTGCTAGACGCAGAATTTAATTCTCTAAAACTTTTATTTGCAGCATTTATTTCTAAAATTAAAATAATACTATTTTTTTCAAGGAAAACTGTTAGCAGCTTCATGTAATGTGCCACTTCCGGTTAGTCTATTTTAACCAAAATCTATTATGTTATTTCCATTGATATAGTAGTCTAATATACCAAATTTGGAAAGTTTTAAATTATATTTGAATATAGTTTTTCATGAAAATCTATTATAGGCTTCAAGTAAAGTACCACTTCCGGTAGTTGTATAATGACCAAAAAGGGAGGTGCACAACTAGATGTTATAACAGTCCTAAATATAAAGTTTCAATTTTCTACGGTTTACCGTTTTTGAGTTATGCGAGATACGTACGTACGTACGTACGTACAGACGGCATGACGAAATTAGTCAAAATGGATTCAGGGAGGGCCAAAACACCTATTTCCGTTGAAATCTGAGAACTGAAAATTTTCGCGATTACAATACTTCCTTTACTTCGTACAAGGAAGTAAAAAGGAATTAATAAAAATAAGTACAGAAAGTTACTTTTGGAAGAAGTATCAAGATTATTTATTTACTGGCATTTTCTATACTTTTTTCCTGCTAATGCCTATGGCACACTGGTCGATGAGCGTCGATGAGCGTCGATGAGCGTCGATGAGCTCTTCGATGAAACAACAGAACGCACCCGTCATCGAGGAACATTAGAGGCTCCTCTATTTCCATCGAAGAGCTCATCAATGAAACGAACTTATCTCATTTCACTCGTATCTTTTGTGTCTCACTTCACGTTAGCATATTTTTGAAATTTAGTTTTTCTTTCTCAACTTTAGAAGCTTTTATTGTTTGTCAATGAAAAGTGCGTTCTGTTCTTTCATCGAAGAGCTCATCGATGCTCATCGACGCTCATCGACCAGTGTGCCATAGGCATAATAGAATAAAGATTGTTATTATAATTGTTTCGTATTGTTTGTTGAAGGTGGGAGCACCAGCCCCAGGTGGTCAGTTCGCACATTACAAAGATGACCTCTTCTTGTATGGACAACGCGCGTTCGGGATCCCGCCCGATAGACATTACCGCATGCTGCACTTGGCAGGCGAAGAGAAGCCACCCATTGTTGTATTGTCCGTCGTCGTCATAGAGGCCGAGGGCCTGGAGGCTAAAGACGCCAACGGTAAGAAGAATATATTGATAACTAGATCAGCAATTACTGATTATAAACTATTCATTGGGGTGTTCAAACCAAGTTCAAAAATATATATTTTATCACAACATTTACCCATTACTGGGTGTTGTACACTGTCGTAACAGAACTCGATAAGTCATATATTTATGTGCGTGAAATACGGTTACCATTCTTCAAATTACGCCCCTCAAAGATGTTATTGAAAATTGTTTGTCGGCTGTGAGAATCGAAGCCGGGTTCTCAAATAAACAATAATAAATAAATATATCATCACGTCTTTTACCCATTACTGGGTGTGGCACTCTCCCATAACAGATCTCGATAAATGTTATATTTCCTCGCGGTTATCAGTCGTCAAATCACGGCCTCCAAAGATGTTAGTGGAAAGGGAACTACAAGGGTAGATTTAATTTGGTGAAAATTGTTTGTCGCCTGTGGGAATCGAACCAGGGTTCTCAAGATTCACAGGTCGACTCGATACCACTGAGCCACCTACCCCATTATATTGCTTGTGAAGTAAAATTATCAAAATGATTCGTTCTTTAGGCGCATCCACCAAAATTGTTCAATGGTAATTCAACCTAAGCTGAAAAGGTCCATATAGAAACGTCATTTTTGTTTGTTTTACACCGGATTAAGAGTAAAGAGAACTGTTTGCAAGTGGACAAACCTTTTAGTCAGTGGTACCACATGAATAAATAAATATCAGAACTATGAAAAATAAAACGATTATTTAAAAATTTATAATCATAAAATATGTTCATTAAAGTAAAATTTCATTTATGGCAAAATGAAAAACTATACTTGTTTCACTATAGATATTATGAAAAATTGAGAAGCAACAGAACTGTTTATATAACAGTTCTAAAACCCTAGTACGTAATGAAACAATCTGCAATTACAGAACTTAGCATCGATATATATTCAAGTCCCACAATATCAAACAATAATCTCAATCGTATCTCATCTGATGTTCTCCAGGTTTCAGCGACCCCTACTGCATGCTGGGTATCCAGCCCATGGCAGCGCCATCATCCCCCCAACCTCTCGCCGCCAACAGGACACTCACCTCCGAGACTTGCAACGAGAATTCGCTTACAGGAAACCACGAGAAACTGAGGAAACATCACAGCTTCAAGTTGAGCTTTAAACGTAAAGATGGCCGCGTGCGAGAACAACGCGACAGTCTCAGTGGGGCCCTACCCGCTAAGTTTATTAGGGCTACGAGTGTTAAGCCCCATACGCTCAACCCCAGGTGGAACGAGAAGTTTAGATTGTGAGTAGGAGGCAGAAATTAAATATTACCAATCTTAGAGCTCGCCTTAAATGTTTGTTATAATAATTGTTCACTTAGATTCGTCTATTTAGGAGTCAACGAACATAATAGTTATTTGAGTATTAAGAGCGTAAAGTGATTCTTTGTTACTCGAACACGCTCGTGATACACACATAAATTTTTTCTATGATTGCATCTTAAAATTATTAAAAAACGTATGCGTACTGAAAATAAATTCGTTTTGTCAACTGTCAATATGACAAGTTTCTGTTTTGTTTGTATCCCTCCTGATAACTATTGAAATAAGCGCGCATTTATAATCTTTTTTGCATGTTGCTATTAGAAACGCGCACATTTAATATCTTTTTCGCGCGTTGCCATTGGAGACGCGCAAAAAGATATTTTTCGATTGATCCAGAGAAAACGTCAACTTTACGATGACAAATGAGAGCGTAATTGTCAACTTTTCATAGCAATCGTAGAAAAAAATATAAATAAATATATCATTACGTATACATACATACATACATAACATCACGCTACATCCCATTAAATGGGGTAGCACGAACCCCTGAAACATTCATAGAGCATCCACTAAAAGATTCATAAAAAAATCAATTCACGTCAACATTCTCATCCTGACACACGATACTCGTTTCGGCCATATTAACACTTCCTCCATACGAACTCTTTCCTTCCTCACAAACCTTCATTCACATCCAATATATCATCACGCCTTTTACCCATTACTGGATGACACGCTTTGCTAGAGCAGATCTCGGTAAGCAATATATTTATATGCGTAAAAAGCGCTTATCAACCGTCAAATCTCGCCCCCAAAGATTTTAGTATAAGGAGAGCCACAGAGATAAATTTTATGTTATTGTTTGTCGAATGTTTAGGAATCGAACTCGGGTCCTTATATTCACAGTCTACTAAGCTGTCTACCTCTGGAGGTAGAAAATTAAAAAATCACCGAGTTTATTGTAATTTTCGTAATTATATGTCAGCTAAAATTTGTGACTATTCGCTCCAATAATTCTGCTGATAATTAATTTTCGTTTTTCGTTTCTATCTCCGCTGATTTCGTTTTGCTTACTCATTACAATTAATAATTAATTTGAAACATCTCTTGCAAAATGTGCATGTGTAACAGTAATTAATCGGAATTAATTAACGACAATTATCATTTCTAATTAGGTCATCTAGAAATTAACACATCTCGGAATGTTTTCCAGGTCATGAATTTATTGTGAATGTAAGTGTAAATTGCCCTTTATGTCCAGGAAAGTGGATTTGTTGTTATTGAGGTGGAAACTAAATGATGTACGTTGGCATCAATATGCCTAACTTAAATAAACAAAAGCAAATCCAAGTATGTTATGCATCAAGGGAGGGAAACAAGCTATTATTCCCACGTGTGAAGCAGGTTGTAAACCGAGACGTAAGCGAGGGCCGAAGGCTCGGGCTGAAGTCGAGGTTTGCCAACTTCACACAAGGGATAATCGCGCCCTCCCGTGAAGCATATTATACTTTTCGTAACAAGTGCACAAAAATTACTGTCTTATTGGGACAAATGTCAAATATGGGTTGCGTAACTAGTTACCTAGGAAACGCCGCAAACATTTAATAATCGTAGTCTCTAGGGAGAGAAACATGCTACCTAGGGAGAGAAACATCCTACCTAGGGATAGAAACATAATGTTTCTCTCCCTAGAGGAGAAAAGCAGTGTTTCTCTCTCTAAAATTAGGGAAGTAGAACGTGTTTCTTGTGCATGTGTTACGAAAAAGATATTATTGTTATTATTAACATTTTACAAATGTTGTTTTATATTTTTAAAGGAGCTGATGATGAGCTAATATTTTTACTCGAAACGTCCCAAAAATAAATATTAAAAAGAAAAATATTGGATTCTGAAGCCTTTTATTTATTTAATATATCATATAATTGAATCCTTTTTTAAATATATATTTAAAATGTCATCTAATGTACTGGTTTCCATAGCAATAAATCACATGTTGACAAGCCGTGGCTCTGTACGTTTTAGTCACGGCTTAATTTGAAGTATAGTACCAGGTATAGTGAAATCTGAACCACTTGTAATTTTTTTGATTAAAGTAAAAGTTAACTTAATTTAATTAACAACCGCAAGATTTACGGATAACTATTATTAGTAATAAAATATTTAAATATTATCCTTTCTTTTCTTAGTGATATCGATGACATCAACAGCGACGCACTCCACCTGGATATTTGGGACCACGACGACGAGTCCTCCGTCTTAGAAGCCGTTAGCAAACTCAACGAGGTCCGTGGAGTTCGCGGTCTGGGCCGCTTCTTCAAACAAGTCTGTCAGTCTGCACGTCAAAGCTCTCAAGATGACTTCCTCGGTTGCGTGACCGTGCCGCTCCAGGATATCCCCTCCACCGGTATGGAGGGGTGGTTCCGGCTGGAGGCCAGGTCTCAAAGAAGCTCTGTACAGGGCAGGATTAGATTGAAATTGTGGCTGAGCACCAGAGAAAATAGGGGAACGTCGGAAGAAGATAATTGGGCGGAAGTTAGACAGCATGAGAGTCTCTTGACTAATTTTATAGATTTTGAGATTAGGAATTGGACGGGGGAGAGCTGGACTTGGGCTGGGGAACTGCCGGGCACGGCCCTCACTATTTTACATCAACACGCGGTTCAGGTACGTTTTCATACAGAAATATAGTGTTTAGTTTTCTTATTAAAAGTAACTTCAGATTTTTGAAATATAATAGATACGTAAGAAAACTAGATGGACCATCCTATATATACTTATATTATAATAAAAAATGTATCCCTCGAATTGCATCAATAAAAATATAAATAAATAAAATAAATATATCATCACGCCTTGTACCCATCACTGGGTGTGGCACTGTGCCTAAGCAGATCTCGGTAAGTGATATATTTATTCGCGTGAAGTGCGGTTATCAGCCGTCAAAGATATTAGTGGGTGGAGCCACAAGGGTAAATTTAAATTGGTGAAAATTGTTTGTCGGCTGTGGAGATCGAACCAGGGTTCTCAAGATCCACAGGCCGACTCGATACCACTGAGCCACCTACCCCATAAATAAAAATAATTTTACTTATGCAGAAAATTTTGCTGAATTCAATAGTGACGTTGCCAGGTCCGTATTATATCTAGTTTTAGAGATAAAAGAAGAAAAATAAAATAAACTTTTAGAAAATTCTAGTTTTCCGAGGGTTGTATTTCAAAAACTAAATAAGATATGAAGATGCGCTCAACGACATTGAATTTCTCGTATTTTACTTGACTTATAAACAAATTTTCAGCAACTTTTAAATTTCAACTAATTTTGCCCAATATTTTTTTATAAAATAATTTTTGAATCATATCTCAGAAACTAGAAGATATACGCACTTCGGACCTTTACCTCTAAATTAAGTGGGTCGATATACATATGTATGTAAATTTTCGTTATAATATTCGCATGAGAAAGAATTTTAGACAAAACAATCTGAAATTAGGCTAAAATCGAAAAAAAACTTAAAAATGTATCCAGTAATATAAATAAATGAAATAAATATATCATCACGCCTTTTACCCATTACTGGGTGCAATTATTATGTACACTTAAATATGTAAAAAAATATGAGGAATGCAATTGTGAAGTATTTTGTCTAGTTTTTGAGATATATTGCAGGTAAAGAAAAATGAAACAAAATTTGAGACAAATACTTTTCGGAGGCAATACCTAACTAAGCAACTGTTTTATTCTATATTTTTGTTTAGGGTGACTTAACAGAGCAACAACGAGCCCTGGCATACTGGGCAGCCGCCGCAAGAATCTACCTAAAGCATTGCCTAGACCCTCGTTGGATGCTGCAGCTTCTCCACGACCTGGAGAAGGCGTGGAACAACGGTACGTTAAGCCGAGAAGAAGAGGCCTGGCTCACGGAAGCATTCACAACAATGCTCGGTATTATTTGAATGCTGCTTAGCTCTTAGACTGTGTTTAATCCACGTGTATTTTCTAGAACGTTGGTTACAACAATTGAGACATCACCGTCAATTATTTCCAGCTTTACACACTGCTTCTCTCACACGGTTAGAATACTTACTGCGGTGCCTAGCGTTCTTAGCTAGTATGGTATGCTATTTATACATTTCACTACATCGAATTTATTTCATCGGTCGTTGCTAGCTAGAGATAGAAAAAGAGATCTTTTAACAATCATTATTTTATTTTTATTTTGTTTCTGTTCTTTTTTTTGGTACCTCAGATCAAATACTACAGTCATTTAAGTATAAACAAAAATTTATGACAATTTTGGAGATTGAGACAAAACCGTACATCATAATTTTTTACGGGTTCTTCGTTGCCAGATACGGAAACATATATTTTAAAAATTAAATGTGAAATTAAAACTATAATAACTATTTATGAAACTAGTAAGGAAATGAAGGTTATTACCTTACGAATGTAAACACATAAGTAAGGTAATAACCTATTTCCTTACTAGTTTCATACAATATTTTTTCTACTTCCGTTCTAATAAATACGAAAGAGCGTTTTTGAAATTATGAAATTTTGACATATAAATTCAAAAAATAAAAGAATAACATCAGAATTCGTCTACCAAGATATCTGTTGCTATGTTACCTCATTATTTCACTAGTTAAATAATGCAGTTCATTACCTAACTCCAATAAGTGAAATAAAACGTCTATTTCCTAACGGAAGTAGAAAAATATTATTTTACTACGCTGGCCATGTAACTAACAATTGTCGGGTTGTTTACAAAAAAGTTGAATTATGCGCATAAATGTTAACTTTGTTTGATAGTTGCATGAAAAACATAAACACCGAACTTATAACGTAAATAACTATTCCTTCATATGTAAAATTATGTATAATTTATCTAAATTCAATTTAAAAAGAAAATTATTTCTAGCTGGCAATGACCGCATCGCATTTAAGCAAGTCATCTGAAACCTTCTATTGGTATATTGTAAACAATCTTTGAATAAACAAACGCACAGCGCTAGTATCTTATTTAGTCATAGATTTAGTCTAGAACTAGTATCTTTGCACTCATATGGCATTGTATTATCTATCATATAGTGCTTCAACTAGAATACATCCCTAGAAAATTAGTTCAATTACAATTTGCATTCGTATCAATAGAACATTTCAGATAGTAAAAACGCAACATAACCTTACAAGTTAATCTTGCTTTTTGTAATAGTTACTTAGAATAGAATAGAAACAGGTATTTAAATCAATTATTAAACTGATAAATAACAAATGTCATTGAATATTTTTAATTAATAGGAATAACTTAATTGAAAGTTGTATTTTCTTGTAGAATGCGTTTTGGAAATGCTGTCCTTTTAACAAAGAAATCCGTGGAGAAATTGTAGCAGCGCTTCGAAAAGGTACTCCAGACTGGTTCAACCAACTGCGGACAACCATTCTTAATGCAGAAGAATACGATGGTTCTTTGGTTAATTTTGTAGGAGAAGTTTATGTTAATTTACAATTAGGCCTTCAGTACTACCACCAGCTATTCGAGGGGTAAATTACCCTAAATCTTAACCTATTATCCACCAATAATTTTGTTTTTTTTTATTCTAGAACAAATGGCATCCCCTATTTTAGTATCGTATTTAAGCAAGTAGATAAACTTGTAAGTACGGGCAGTAAAATCGGGACAAATTTTTCATTGCCAAATTTTATGAAATGATAAAAGTTGTAAATAACTTTTCGTAACACATGCACAAGAAACACGTTCTTATTCCTTAATTTTAAAGAGAGAAACACTGCTTTTCTCCACTAGGGAGAGAAATATTATGTTTCCATAGGTAGCATGTTTCTCTCCCTAGAGCGATGTTTCTCGCCCTAGAGAGATTAGCTGTTTGCAGTGTTTCCTAGGTAACTAGTTACGCAACCCATATTTGACATTTGTCCCGATAAGACAGTAATTTTTGTGCACTTGTTACGAAAAGTATAATATGCTTCACGGGAGGGCGCGATTATCCCTTGTGTGAAGTTGGTAAACTTCAACTTCCGCTCGAGCCTTCGACCCTCGCTTACGTCTCGGTTTGTCAACTTCACACGCGGGAATAATCGCTTGTTTCCTTTTTTTGATGCATAACAAACTATAATTTTATTCGAAACATTTTTATAAAGTAATTGGCAGTGAAAAATATATAAACTTTTATTGTAGCAAATATTTGGATAATTATTGTTCTGTTGTAGTTGGCGGATGAAATAATAGCGTTTTTAAACCACCAAGGCCAAGCAGATGAATCAAATATTAAATTGATATTGGCAGTATATTTAGAAGTTAAGGATTTTACGACTTTATGTCAAAATATGCCAACAGGCGGTGACCATAAATTACTTTTAACCCGGTGTTATGAATGGTTTGAACCGGCGGTCAGCTGCTGGTTGAGCATGTGCGAAGAAAAAGCTGTACAGAGAGTAAGTTCCACATTCATACATAATTCGTCCGTCAGTACGGTGGTGTGGATAGCGATACGGAATTCGACTCCGGAGATCCCGAGTTCGAATCTCACTTAAGCTAAAAATTATATGAACTACCACACTGCGGCTCGGTGAGTGCGGACCCTGTACTGTAATTGGGATTAAGTTCCTGTTGTACAGCGTAACATAAAGAAATAAATAATATAGGGTGATTCAAAAAAAATTCCATCAAAACGGAAATCTTGAAACTGATGCAGCGATGACAAATTACTATGAATATATATCTATTGTGTAAACTCAAATATATCTTACAAGGCCTGGAATGACCGCAAGAGGCGCTTTTCCCGAAAATAATTTCAATTGATGACACTCTGTGTGGTACTCTGCAATAGCAGATCTCGGAAAGTGATATATTTAGTGTGGTTACCAGCCTTTTAATCACGGTCTCAAAGGTGATAGTGCAAAAGCACCACAGGGGTCATTTTAAATAAAATATAAATAAATATATCGTCACGCCTTTTACCCATTACTGGGTGTGGCACTCTGCCGAGGCAGATAATGGTAAGTGATATATTTATACGTGTGATGAACTGTCAAATCACCACCCCCAAAGATGTTAGTGAAAGGGGAACCAAAGGGGTAGTTTTAATGTGGTGAAAATTGTTTGTTTGCTTTGGAAATAGAATCCTGGTGTTTAAATATACAGACCGACTCGATATCGCCGATTTAAATGAAACATGGGACACTAATAGAACTCTAAAAAATATTGAACCCCTATTTGTTTTACAAACCACCCCTGAAAGGTTGTAAAAGCAAGAATCGCCATAAATGAAATAAAATAATAGCAAAATATTACGCGTTCAACATTGGTTACCTAGGGGTAACCTCGAAAGTAGATTCAGCGACCCCAAAAACCCCCGAGTAACTAGTTTTGAACCTAAAACTCTATTTCAGTTGAATATCGTAATTTAATCCCCCATCCCCTTTTTAACCCCTTAAAAAAGTGCATATGATTAAAATGACCCAGAAAATATATTTTGGCGATCTCAAAAACCCCTGGGTAACCAATGTTGAACGCGTAATATTTAATTTCATTTATGGCGATTCTTGCTTTTACCACCTTTCAGAGGTGGTTTGTACCCCTAAAAAGCAACTTCCGAAAGAAAAACAAATATGGGTTCAATATTTGTTATGCCTATGGCACACTGGTCGATGAGCGTCGATGAGCATCGATTAGCTCTTCGATGAAACAACAGAACGCACTCTTCATTGACAAACAATAAAAGCTTCTAAAGTTGAGAAAGAAAAACTAAACTTCAAAAATATGCTAATGTGAAGTGAGACACAAAAGATACGAGTGAAATGAGATACGTTCGTTTCATCGATGAGCTCTTCAATGGAAATAGAGGAGCCTCTATTTTTCGTCGATGGCGGGTGCGTTCTGTTGTTTCGTCAAAGAGCTCATCGATGCTCATCGACGCTCATCAATCAGTGTGCCATAGGCATTAGAGTTCTATTAGTGTGCCAAGTTTCATTCAATTCGGTGAGTGACAGTTGTGTAGTGTTACTTGTGAACCACCCGCTCCAGTATTTTATTATTGAATATTTATTTTTAGGTACAAACAGCAGTCGAACTACAAAAAACATGTGATGGTGATAAGCTTGTTCGACACAGTTCGTCAGCAGTTGATATCGTAGTGATGTTTTGTCAATTAAGAGATTTTTGGAGACTTCTTCAGTGGCCTAAAATTCATTCTATTCCCCTGTTATCACAGCTACTTGAATGTGTATGTTCTACAGCTCTGTTATACGCAGACATCATTAACAGAAAGTTACAAGAAACAGGATTTTTCGAAAAAATTGGACCATTTAAAACTGCGGATGATATGTGTATTGCCGCCAATAATTTGGAATATGTGTGTAAATTTATATCGCTTTTAGGTGAGTAACCAGAATAATAAACAACATAATATACAGGCTGTTTCAAAATTATTGCAAATTTAAGTATCTATATTGAAAACCTATAACGTATGAATTTACTTTTTATTTAAAAATTGTTATTAAATAAGAAATAAAATTTTTCAAAGTTGGTACACTGACAGATGAAATACATTTGATATTTAAATTATTTTGATATTAATAAGTGAGATTAGAGTTTCATAATATTTTTAATATCATTCTAAAAATGAATTCTTTTAAATTTAAGTAAACAGACAAGTGTTTTATTCTTTGATGTTATTATTTTATCATAAACAAATTAAAAGGATATATTTGTTTGACAGTAGGACAACTTCACAAACAAAAAAGTTCCTAAAGCAGTTGTACAAAATCATATATCTATTAATAATACTAATACATATATGTATAAAATTGAATTTTGACAAAAACAGTATCACTAAATTGGTTTTGTATGTATATACTTGGAGCAAACATTTTTCGTGCCACTGAACTGATAGGTTACAGTAATGAACAGATATTAGTCAAGATTAAGCATTGAAGCAAATGTTACACAATTTCAATTAAATGAAATTAGTTTTCCGAATTGTAAAAATAATTATGAATTCTGCTGTTTCTTTCTAGAAAACTATTTCGATTTCGTAACGCTCGAAACAATTGCAACCGAAGCACAGTACGCCACATTGACGTCACAGCTGGACACGACATTGAATCAGCTGCAATCACAGATCCTGCACATCCTGCGACGCGTCAAGCCGCAAATGCAGGACGCGTTAAGGAAGGCAATTTTCCACTTGGCTTGGTCCCCGGAATCTTTACCAACTAACCAAGCAATTGAACCACTGTTTGACTATTTACAAGCACATCTTAAAGCATTAAATATTGCTCTGCTGCCGCAGAATTTCCAGAGAATGCTCTATGAGGGAAGTACAAACATATTTTTATACAAAGAAATCTTTATCCTAAGCTTTCATTTTTATAATTTGTTTTGAACGGTTGGATGTTCTTTTATATTTACCGATGAGGTGTCTAAGGCGGTAAAATAAATTAACAAATTACTGTTCGACAAAGTAATTACTCTATATCTTTCCTTATGACGCAATATACTATTATTCAACCGATAAGAAGAGCGTTATTACGAGTGTATCTGACAAGTAACACTACCCAACTGTCATTCCTCGATTTAAATGAAACTTGACATACTAATAAAACTCTAAAGGATGGGGGAACGAAATTACGATATTCAACTGAAATAAAGTTTTAGGTTCAAAACTAGTTACTCGGGGGTTTTTGGGGTTGCTAAATCTATTTTCGAAGTTACCCCTGGGTAACCAATGTTGAACGCGTAATATTTTGTTATTATTTCATTTCATTTATGGCGATTCTTGCTTTTACCACCTTTCAGGGGTGGTTTGTATCCCTAAATAGCAACTTCCGGAAGAAAAAAAAGGGGTTCAATATTTTTTAGAGTTCTATGAGTGTGCCAAGTTTTATTTAAATCGGTGAGTGACAGTTACAGTTAATGTTACTTGTGAGCAGGGTTCGAAGATATATATCGATCGATATATATCATGACATTTATTTTGATATATATCGTCATATTTTTGCAATGATATATTATATCCATTATATAAAAATATCAAATAGTTTTTGAGATATAGCCTCCGGAGAAGTGAAATTTTTCGAATTTTTCAGTTTTTCTACTTTTCCGAGGCTATATCTCAAAAACTAAATGTGATATGAAAACGCGCTCAGCGGCATTAATTTTCTCGTGCTTCAGTTAACTTATAAACATAGTTTCAGCGATTTTTTAACATTTTCTCGAAAACCAGAAGTCATATGCATTTGAAGATTGCGCCACTGGATTCAGTGGATCAAAATACATATGTATGTAAATTTTCGTTTTAATAATCCTACGATTAAGGATTTTTGGGATAATTGAATTAAAATCTGAAAAAACCAAAGGGGTACCCCTTAGGAAATAATTAAAAATATTAAATTGCATAAAATTGTATGAAAATTTGCTTATAAGTCAATTCGGACACGGGGAATTCAACGCCGTTGAGCGCATTTCCATATCTTGTTTAGTTTTTGAGATATAGCCTCCGGAAAAGTGAAATTGTTAGAATTTTTCAGTTTTTCTACTTTTACGAGGCTATATCTCGAAAACTAAATGTGATATGAAAACGCGCTCAACGGCATTAATTTTCTCGTGCTTCAGTTAACTTATAAACATAGTTTCAGCGATTTTTATTTTTTTTCCATTTTCCGCCAAAAAAAATCGCAAAAAGCGGTTTTTTAACATTTTCTCGAAAACCAGAAGTCATATGCATTTGAAGATTGCACCACTGGATTCAGTGGGTCAAAATACATATGTATGTAAATTTTCGTTTTAATAATCCTACGATTAAGGATTTTTGGGAAAATTGAATTAAAATCTGAAAAAACCAAAGGGGTACCCCTTAGGAAATAATTAAAAATATTAAATTGCATAAAATTGTATGAAAATTTGCTTATAAGTCAATTCGGACACGGGGAATTCAACGCCGTTGAGCGCATTTCCATATCTTGTTTAGTTTTTGAGATATAGCCTCCGGAAAAGTGAAATTTTTCGAATTTTTCAGTTTTTCTACTTTTACGAGGCTATATCTCGAAAACTAAATGTGATATGAAAACGCGCTCAACGGCATTAATTTTCTCGTGCTTCAGTTAACTTATAAACATAGTTTCAGCGATTTTTATTTTTTTTCAATTTTCCGCCAAAAAAATCGCAAAAAGCGGTTTTTTAACATTTTCTCGAAAACCAGAAGTCATATGCATTTGAAGATTGCACCACTGGATTCAGTGGGTCAAAATACATATGTATGTAAATTTTCGTTTTAATAATCCTACGATTAAGGATTTTTGGGAAAATTGAATTAAAATCTGAAAAAACCAAAGGGGTACCCCTTAGGAAATAATTAAAAATATTAAATTCCATAACATTGTATGAAAATTTGCTTATAAGTCAATTCGGACACGGGGAATTCAACGCCGTTGAGCGCATTTCCATATCTTGTTTAGTTTTTGAGATATAGCCTCCGGAAAAGTGAAATTTTTCGAATTTTTCAGTTTTTCTAAATGTGTATAAAAACTAAAATTAAAAATTAAATATCCAAAAAGTGATATTTATCTGATATATATCCTATATATCAGATATTTTGATATTTATTATAAATATCATGATATTTACGAACCCTGCTTGTGAGTGCTTCGAAATAAATAAATAAATTACAAATGTAAGTTACTATTAATTTCCTACAGAATTGTGTCTGTCCTCCAGGTATGGGAAGGAACTCTAACAGAACTCAACCTGCAGATGGACTCAGGTTCTCTGAGCGGCACCGGCGACGAGATGCCCGCAGTGTTCCACGACCGACTACACTCTGCACTAGACATGATGGTGGAATTTTTCCATGCCGCCGGCCACGGTATACTACATGACACGCTGCACTGTGAACTCTACCTCCACGTAGAGCAGCGCTTGCAGTATCATCGTACCGAGACGGACAAGCTTGTTGAGATTTTCTATAGTCAGAGACTGCAGGAACAGACTTCGATGGCATGTGGACCGTATGGGACGTTGGCAGTTCGCGCGTATTTTAATCATGATAGTTTATGTGTTGAGGTGAGAAACACATATGTTCCATTAGATCACTCTCTTACCCTCAATTTCATTTGATATACATATACAGGGTATAACAGCGAAATCAACCACCGCCTATATTTTCTTTATTATTATAGTTACAAAAAATATTATAAAGCAAAGTTGTAGAAGACCAAGGGGGGCATCTGGTTAAAGAATCAAATAATTTTTTAAACCAGTGGTTCTCAAGTTACAACACAAAGTTATATTTATTCAAATGGGATTATACATATTTTTTAGGCCTGTTCGATAGTTTTTTTTTCGGAATTCAACCATGTGACCATTCTACATCCTTACATAACAAAAATATTGTGAAAAATTCAATAGAAATTTAAATTATTTTTATATTAATGTACAGTAAGCTAGGATGAAAAACAAAAGAACAAAATATGAAACACACAAAGAATAACAATTTACAACAATTATTATTACTTGACAGCAGCTAAATTTTGTTCTTTTGTTTTTGTTTTTCATCCGTAGCTTACTGCACATTAATATAAAAAATAATTTAAATTTCAATTGAATTTTTCTCAATATTTTTCTTATATAAGGATATAGAATGGTCACATGGTTTAATTCAGAAAAAAATACTCTATCGAATAGGCCTAAAAAATATGTATAATCCCATTTGAAAAAATATAACTTTGTGTTGTAACTTGAGAATCACTGGTTTAAAAAATTATTTTATTCTTTAAGCAGATGTCCCGCTTGCTATTCTACAACTTTGCTTTATAATATTTTTTTGTAACTATAATAATAAATAACCCTGTATATATATTCTATGTCATCTGCAGGTCCTCCACGCGAAAGATGTAATTCCTCTCGACCCCAACGGCTTCAGCGACCCCTTCGTCATCATCGAGCTGCTCCCGCACCGGGTCTTCCCTCACTGTAACGAGCAGCAGACCAATGTACACAAACGTACTCTCAATCCCATCTTCGACGAGTGTTTCGAGTTCTCCGTGTCGCTGGACCAGTGTCGTGCACCAGCTGCTATGATAGCATTCACGGTTATGGATCATGATGTGCTGACAGCGAATGATTTCGCTGGAGAAGCGTTTCTCGCTCTGGGGAGTATACCAGGCGTTGCGGACACTGGCAGTGGTGTTGATAATTTCCATGGATTGAAGCATGTTGATCTTGTGTTGATGCAGCAGCAGAATAAAGGTGAGAGAAACATCATCATTTCACTGCGATCGAGTAAAAACATTTTTGAGAATTGCGCTACGATTATTATGGCCGTTTCATATGTCATTAAAATCACCAGTTTCAATTTTAAAGAGCGGGCACTTCAACTAGTGCCTTTGCCGAGATACGTCGTAACTAACATATAAATAAAAATAAATATATCATCACGCCTTTTACCCATTACTGGGTGTGGCACTCTGCCGTAGCAGATTTTGGTAAGTGATATATTTCTTCGCGTGAAGCTGTCAAATCACGGCCCTCAAAGATATTCGTGAAGGGGGAGCCACAGGGCTAGGTTTTAATTTGGTGAAAATTGTTTGTCGGCTGTGGGAATCGAACCAGAGTTCTCAAGATCCACAGGCCGACTCGATACCACTAAACCACCTACCCCAACTAACATAATCTAACCTAACCTAATAATATTGAATATATAAATAAAATATCCAATTATAGTAAATATATTTCATTTTATCACATAAACTTATATTTTCTAATATTTTAAGGTTGTTTTTGCAAGTTGACAGTGTGGTCACTTTCATTTAATAGAAATAAAAATCACTAGATGGCATTACTTATTGTACCAAACCATGACCAACTTCATTGCATTGCGCTGACGCTTATTATAGCCGTTTCATATATCATTAAAATTCCCAGTTTCAAATTTACAGAACGAACACGTCAACTAGTGCCTCTAACGAGAGACGTCATAAGTAACATAATCTAACCTGAATGTTTTCAAATATTTAATGTAACCGTTACTTAAACCGTTTTATTCTATCGTACCATCTTTTGCCGTTTTTATAGGATATAAGTAGAATTGCTCAACCACGGAAAAGGTATGTCAAAAATGTTAAGATACATGGTAAGCGCACTGGCTATATGAGCTAGTTAGTATGCAAATTGAATCTTAAATTAATTAAAGAATAAGTATTATTTCAGAAAAATATATCAAAAGTAGTATTACTTTGATGAATCATAAAATTTTTATAAAGAATTATATTCCACAAAAAAATTGGTGGAGGCGCCGCAATAAATTAAATTTGTACTTTTAACAAAACAAATAAGAAACACGTTTCAATTTCTGGGCATTCCAGTGCTACACTAACACCAATCATAATAGGCAGTTGTGACAAAATGGTTAGTAATGTCGCTTCACTAGCGAGAGTTTCAACTTATAACAAAAAATACTACTTACAAGTAGCACTATAATTCAAATTAACTTCATGTTGTGCAAGTTGTAAATAATTGAGTTACAAAATGTTGTAGTACGTTGGTAGTGCACTTAATTCAAAAACGAAAGATCTGTATTTAAACCTCGCTGATTTGAAATAAAAAAAAACATGCAATTGTATCGTAATTAATTCAAATTTCACTATAAGCAAAATAAATAAATATATCAACACTGCTGTACCAGATCTCGGTAAGTGATATATTTATGCGTGTAAAATGCAGATACCAGCCGACAAATTGTAGCCCTCAAAAGTGGTGCGGAAGCCACTAGGAAATTTTGAATGTATAATCAAGTTTGTCGGCTCTGGTATCGAACTCGGGTTATCAAATCCACAGACCAACGTGATTCTAATGAACTATCTACGAGTACTCTACTCGCATTTTAGCCTCTCAATAAGTATTAAGTCTTGAAATTCTTGGATCACTTTAAATCATATATTTGTTTTGTACACTTGTTTATATCATTTATTATATTTACTATGTATATATTGAGAGCAGCCTAAGCAGAACTTTGCCAAATAAAATCGTTTTATTATTATTATTTATATAAATAAATAATGAATATTTGTATATGTTGTGTGTTTCCAGCCAACCCGATATTACAAATTCTAGAAAGTCGAGTTGGAGACCGTCATTCTGCAGATTTCGTCAAGAAACAAAAGCTCCGTATGGTATCTAAATAATCAATCAGTCAAGCAACCAATCAACAAGAAGAAGAATAATCACTGGAAGAGTCAATGACAGCGTTTTATGTATATCTACTCTATATTTCGAAGAAATATGTTAACTATCTATTTTTTCTACTTGATATAACGACGCATCGTGATCAAACAAACAAATTCCAAACCGTAATCGACAATTGACATTTTGTACATACATAAGGATAGTAGAGAAATATTTTTCTAAGTTTTGCTCTATCCGTTGTAAGTATAAGAAATTATATACAAGTTTCATTGATTGATCACGATTGTTGTTTTCCTTTTAAGCAAATTTTCTATAGCGACGTACTTTTCTATGACTGAAATTAGACGATGAATGTAACATACGTATTCTGTCGTAACAGTTCAAATTTGACAGGAAAACTACGCATTTTCTCTCACACAACTTATTATACCATGTCATGAAGTAAAGTTATAATTGATTTACTTTATTATAAGTTATATAATCACTTTCGTATAAAAATATGCTAAATTAAGATCTAGAATGAACGAAAAAATATGAAATACCTCAAAAAGCATTATCGTCATAGTAACAACATTTTAATTGCGGTTTTTATTCAACAAACTACTCATTGCTAACATGAAAAATTTTATTTCAACTGTAATTTTGATGTTCATTTTTTATTCATTATATAATCATATCAAATACAACACGAGTGTTCAAAATTATCAGAATATATTATTTTTTCTACTTCCGTTAAGATATAGATGTTTTATTTCACTTATTTGAGTTAGGTAATGAACTGCATTATTTAACTAGTGAAATAATGAGGTAACATAGCAACAGATATCTTGGTAGACGAATTCTGATGTATTAATCTTTTATTTTTTGAATTTATAATATGTCAAAATTTCATAATTTCAAAAACGTTCTTTCGTATTTATTAGAACGGAAGTAGAAAAAATATTGTATGAAACTCGTAAGGAAATCAGGTTATTACTTTACTTATGTGTTTACATAACTCGGCTACGCCTCGTTTTGCAAATTTCACATGCGTAAGGTAATAACCTTCATTTCCTTACTAGTCTCATAAATAGCTATTAGAAAACCATTCGTGATTTTCCAAAATAATACACAATATATTCGATAACTTTGAGCACATTTATTGCATTATGATTATACTAATATTAATTCTAATTCAGATTTTATTTTTTAACTGTTAATTGTTCTTAAATTTATTTATAGAAAAATAGTTAAACTGTGCAGAGAAGTAAATTATATCTAAACAGATTTAAGAATGTTATGATTGTAAAGCTACTCGTATCTTGAAGAAAGCTTAGAAAATGTAGAAAATATCTGTCAAATTTGAACATGAACTATACAATAAATCGGTGTACCCCATATGACGAATGCCTTTTTGTAAATGTACAAAGTGGCCCAAAAGTATTCATCAAAGAATACAAAGTAATCATACTGAACACATATCCTCTACAAACTTTAAATTTTACACCTTTAAATAACTTTTATTAACAGTACAAAAATCAAATCAAAACATTTCTGTCTACAAGTATAATATATTTGTACATAAAATAATAAATAAATTACAAATTTCATCCATTTCTAAATCAAATCAATTGATAATCTATTTCAATTTTAATATTACCTGTCACAATCAAATTTTGTACACTTTCATACAAAAAATTAACACCAAATTCATGTACAATGCGCCATTTGTGCACAAATTAATATTTGAACATTGTTAAATTAAAATAATAATATTTATTTAAATATTTTTAAATCGACGCGAAAGAAAAAGAAGTTTATATTATATATTAAACAAAATGGTTGCCAATAGGAACTATTTCTTTAAGTTATTAAATAATGTATAGTTTATAAAATATTTTAACAAAATATATTGTACAGCCATCGTTATTTGGTGCGTCACTTTCAAGTATTTTCAAAAGATCTTGACGTTTCTAAACTATTTTAGAGAAAATTGCTTGAAATAAAAATGAGGAAAAACTACATTTTCTACCAATTTCATTTTAAACATTTTCTCTAAAACTACTTATACAGTGTGTCTTTTTTAATTAGAAATTTGTAGGTATTTTTCTAGTAATATTTTAATTAATATCTCTAATTTCTGAAATGCAGTAATCTGTATTAAATAAGATGTGTAAAAAAGAAAAAGATAAAATACTTGGTTGGAAATAGGCCGTTTAATATGAAATTATATATTACACAGTTTTGTATATTTAGAGTTATATACATAATGATGGCATTATTTAATAGTTGTAGATAATAGTATATTGTAATACTAGTGAGGAAAAGGTTTAATTCCAAACGAGTACAGGATAGTACAAGTTTTGCAATGGCTCTTTCCTACGTATGTTACATACTATTTTTTTCAACATTAAACGTGAAAATTACATTTTTAAGTTTGCGATACACAAAATTTAATAATTATTTTATTTAAATCACAGCAATTGTATTTGCAAATGCACATCACGTTTCCTTGGTCACCATGTCAAATGACATTTCCCTCACTCAATTTAGTTGTGATAGTAACCGTTTCCCCCACTAGTGAGGAAAACTAAAGTGAGTGAGGGAAATGTAATTTTCACAAGCAATATTTTATGAAATGAGTTTTGATTTTACGTCTCTATGAGAGTATATTTTGAGACACACTGTATACGTTTAACAACGAAAAAATATCGTTTGAAAATACAGAACAATTGTAATATACACGAAAACACATAAAGAGAAAAAGTCACTCTAATTTTTGTGCCACTTTGTTGTAGATATTGCTGCATGTTCCACTCACTTTACCCCTGCTTTCAACTCATTTGTTTATGTAAATAAAATAAACAAAAATCTTCATCTATCTTATTTTATTGTTGTTTAAAAAAAACTGCTCGTTCAATCACATATCAATGGTATAAACATATAAATCAAAATTTTCCTGGATACAATCATGCTGTACCAACATTTTTTCGTGGTTACTTACATATATTTTTAAGCGTCTTTATTAGAAAATATATAAATATGTAAACCTTTTCCAAAGATCTTACCAGATTTCACATCCTACATTTTCCAATGGCAAACGTTTCTAAATTACTTTACAAGGAAATTTTTAAAATAAAAGGAATGAAGATAGTTTTTACAAATTTTTATTTACTAGAACGAGTTTGCTTGGTAACAAATAACAAAAACATCTGATAAAAAAATTGCTACACCTAATTGCTCAAGTAGATTCACCTGAAAACACCTAAATCCGAGTGAAAATAATAAAAATTTGTCCTGAGAAAAGTTAAATTTCGAACGGTATATTATTAATATATTTTCCTGAATGAATTATTGCAATTTATACTCGCCATTTCCAAGGTAAAAAAGATAAATAATAGTATGTTATGCATCAAGGGAGGGAAACAAGCGATTATTCCCGCATGTGAAGTTGGCAAACCGAGACGTAAGCGAGGGCCGAAGGCTTAAGCTGAAGTCGAGGTTTGCCAACTTCACACAAGGGATAATCGCACCCTCCCGTGAAGCATATTATACTTTTCGTAACAAGTGCACAAAAATTTCCGTCTTATCGGGACAAATGTCAAATATGGGTTGCGTAACTAGTTACCTAGAAACGCCGCAAACAGCTAATAATCGTAGTCTCTAGGGAGAGAAACATCTCTCTAGGGAGAGAAACTTCCTACCTAGGGGAGAAAAGCAGTGTATCTCTCTCTAAAATTAGGGAATACGAACGTGTTTCTTGTGCATGTATTACGGAAATGATTGTATATTCTCTTGCAAATTGTCTCTGAAAATGTTTGATGTACAATGAAAAATCCTATATCTATATTACAGATAGTAATTATTTCTTCTGAAAATATTCAATTAACGAAAAGAACAATCATACTAAAATTAATGTCAACTCTACAAATTTAATTTTGACAATCATTAGCTTTGAAAATAATATGAAATATATAAATCATGGCATATACGACTATACAATAAAACTTTTATTTGTGAACTGACTATTTAACCTTAGGTAATATAGGCCTGTCTACTAAATGTCTATAATTTTTATTTGTTTATAATTTTGAAGATTATAAAATAAGAGAAACCATGACGTATGGTTTCATTAAACAATTATTAAAAGTGTGAGTTGAATTAAAAATATTTGCAAAAATACACAAAATTGTTTGTAGTTTAATTAGTTTTTCGATACTAAACAGTATTAAATTTTATAATTTTATAAACAATTTTGTCGTATAATGAATAGCATAAACATAGATTTGTATAAAAATGTATTTATCGTCTTAAATAACAAGAAATGTTAAATAATAAATTTTCTAATAAGTCATCAAAATAAATTATAATATTTCTTGTATTTTTTTTTAAACCGACCCTGCAAACTAGACAGCAAACCAGTGGCGTACCCAAGAATAACGTACGAATTGGCACTATGAAAATATTTAGTAAATCTTTTGGGTACGCCCTTGGATATTCAAGTACTGCCTAAGACAAGCTATATACCTAACGTTTTGTAAGAAACCTTTGCACAAAAACAATCAACGTATTTGATTATGATTGGTTTGATATAAGTTGAATGCGACTTTCCTACTGTTTTCTGATACACCTAAATGCACGTCCATACCTAACGAGCTTAATGTAAACTTCAATGTCAATTGAATCAACTGTAAACTACACCTACATCATAATATGTGATATACATTTCTCGATTTATGTCAAATAAATATAGCATTATATATCAACACACAGTTTTTATTACCCGCCATTGTACAGTGCAACATTTTCCTTTTATTTCAATATAAATAGTCTACAATGAAGACATCCCTCATTTTCTCATTTATTTTTTTCTTAGAGTGGTCCTACAACTGCATTATATGTAAGTGAAGTTTTTACGTCTTATATGTGCAGTTTTAAACACAGGCTTTAATTTCAAATTCGAGTTGGCTGTCATTAGTTCTACATCACTTATACGAACGACAAATCTCGCTTTGATGGACAAAAATTATACTATACTGCATTTACTTAACGTTTAACAACACGTGGTTCGTGGTTAGTATATAGTGCGATTTTTATATAAAATTAATCATAATATATTTTTTCTACAACTGTCAAAATATATTCATTTTTTTTCACTAATATCAATACGCGAAGTACGTAATTTTTTCATCATTTACATTACCATGACAATGTGTATTTTCCGCATTATTTTACACTTCACCATTAAAGGACGTAGAATGAACTTCTTAGAAGCATTCGAGATTCAAAAAGCTATTCATAGCGGCTTAAATAAATGTTCTCAATGACCAGGTGGATATGTTTCATTCGGATATTCTTAAGATCTTTTTAATTAATTTTACCGTTAATCACTGTACTATATAAACTGTGTGTAATTTGTATTTTATTCAGCCAACGTTCTGAAGACGGCCTAATAAGCCGAAATCAATCAACTTATTGTTAATACATTTTTTGTGAAACTACATCAAGTGTTTACTTTCATTATTCTTATATATATAATATGAAATGTTAAAGTTAAATGTTGAAATAAATAAATGTTTAATAAAGTAATGATGACAGGCCTGTTTTCTCTAGGGCTCAAGATGGCTCTAAATAACAACCCAGGGTCCAGGGCCCCTTAAACAATCTCTCGGACTTTGCCTACAAGCTGTAGCCCCTAAATGTTTTGGGATGGCTACCCACATTATAAACTTGTAAGTATGGTTGCATCTGAGTAATATCGTGCAATTTAAATAAATATATCATCACGCCTTTTATCCATTACTGGGTGTGGCACTCTGCTGTAACAGATCTCGGTTAGTGATATATAACTTCGCGTGAAGTATCTTTTAAATCTCATTTAAACGAAACGCTTTTGATTACGTGTGTAAAGTATATATAAAATGTTTTGCACTAATTTTAAAAATTTAGAAAACAATATAGTACTGTAATAATTAATGTTATTTTTACAAAAACAGGGGCTCTGTAATTCAATTTGTGTAAATAAACTGGGAAATTGTTTTGGGAACGCTGTTTTAATTGTTTTATGTGTGCAGTTTGTGTAAATTAAGTACATATGTTCAAATGTTGTCATTTATTCGAAACGAAAAGCTACGTAAAGAATGTGATATTTTGAATAAACAAGTACAACTAGAATTAAGTATGCCAACCTCTCTCTTGTATAATAAATTTTGAATCATACTCATCCCTCAACTCAAACGAGATCGCCACAATCATTCACTAACATTCTTACCTATACCATCTTTACTCAATCAACTCCGAAAATATCTTAACTCAAAAGTTGATAGTTCTCGTATTTTACTCAGTGAATTACAAGATTCCACATTTAGATTTTGTCGTTGTTTTATTGAAATATTGTTTGCGTAGCGCAGTATTATATATATATTTTTTTTATTTTAAGCGTATAGTATGTGTAAAATATTGGAATTTATTTACTATAAAATGAATTTATATTTCTATAAAAATTAACAGGGTCTTTAAAGTTTTATACGTGTATAGTGTGCGTGTAAAATATTTTGTACTTATTTAAATATTTTGATACGATATTCTGTAATATTTAATGTTATTTTTACACAAAAACAGAGGTTTAATTTGTGTCGTGGATTTACTAGATATTGTTTGAGAATTATGAATGTGGTTGAAGCAAAAGTGGTGTGTCAGAATAGGAATGTTTGGAGAAAATTAATTGCGGAATAAATATGATGAATGAGGACAAGCGTATGATTCTTCATTTTAGATTCATTGGTTAGATTTTTTGAGTGTTTACCTGCAATTGTGTGGAGTTCACCTTCAAAAACAAGCGCAGGAAGATGCTCCCTTCCTTTCTTATCTTTTGGTTCATTTTCTGTTTTTACTATAGAGTGTCCATTGCAATTGTGTGGAATTCAGTTTCAAAAACAAGCGCAGGAAGATACTCCCTTCCTTCCTCATCTTTTTTACTTCATTTTCAGTTTTTACTATACAGTGTGTAACTGCAATTGTGTTAAATGTATTTTTAAACAAGCGCAGGCGATGCTGCCTTCATTTCTTATAGATTCGTTGTTAGAGAAGTGGGCGTAAGTGAAGATTTACGAAACAGGTGTACAGGAGCGAATGGATGAATGCTTGTTGCGTGATGATGGATTTTGGTTGTGAGAAAAGAAAGAGTTCGTATGGAGGAAGTGTTAATGTGGTCGAATCGAGTATCGTGTGTCAGGATGAGAATGTTTCAGGGGTTCGTGCTACCCCATTTAATGGGATATAGCGTGATGTTATGTATGTATGTATGTTGTTTGAGAATCGCTGTATTAATTATTTTATGTGCACAGTGTGTGTAAAATATTATTTAATTTGAGTACATTTATTTAAAAGTTTACATTTGTAAAATTGAAAAAGCTACGTAAAGTACGTTAAATTTTGAAAACAATATTCGAGATATATTTTTGTTACGTGTACCCAAACACACCCCCAAAACTATCTGAACACAGCTGGAAAATAATTTGACCCGGTGGATTGCAAATTTTTACATTTAGATCTTGTTTGAATGACTATTAATATGAATGTACACTCTTCTGCCGACAAAACGTCATAATTATTTTAGAGATAATTGCTGTCAATAGAAAATGAAGAGAGTTAAATCTCAGACACTTATTAACCATAAGTATCTATTAAAATAAGAATAGCAAATGTTTATAAAATATTCAGGGCTACCTAGTACCTTAACCTAAATACCCCCTTGCCCTAATATCGTCGATTTTTTATAAATATTCGCACAACTTACAAACTAACATGCATACGGACATGCAAGAGCAAATATATATAAATTAAATACAGGTTAAAAGATAAATTAATCTAAAACCTAAGACGATGATCTGCAACTATAATACCTCCCATCCATAACTGTAACATATCCTGAATAAGCCCTGAATATTATCACTTTAATTAAATAATAATTAAATTTTGTATCATTTTTATTTCAAGCTTTTATCTCTAAAGAAAAATATCTGATGTGGACACCACATGACTTCTTTGTACGCGTATTAAACTATGGATATTTTTTTAATTGCACATATTTGACATTAAATCTTTCATTTTTGTTCTAATCCATAGCAAAACTTAATTTTTTTTAAATAAAAAAATATATAATATTTAAATTTAGATATCTCGTTTATGCAAAACGCTAATTTAAAAATTCTTAGTGTGCTAGACGCAGAATTTAATTCTCTAAAACTTTTATTTGCAGCATTCCTTTCTAAAATTAAAATAATACCATTTTTTTCAAGGAAAACTGTTAGCAGCTTCATGTAATGTGCCACTTCCGGTTAGTCTATTTTAACCAAAATCTATTATGTTATTTCCATTGATATAGTAGTCTTATATACCAAATTTGGAAAGTTTTAAATTATATTTGAATATAGTTTTTCATGAAAATCTATTATAGGCTTCAAGTAAAGCACCACTTCCGGTAGTTGTATAATGACCAAAAAGGGAGGTGCACAACTAGATGTTATAACAGTCCTAAATATAAAGTTTCAATTTTCTACGGCTTACCGTTTTTGAGTTATGCGAGATACGTACGTACGTACAGACGGCATGACAAAATTAGTCAAAATGGATTCAGGGAGGGCCAAAACACCTATTTCCGTTGAAATCTGAGAACCGAAAATTTTCGCGATTACAATACTTCCTTTCCTTCGTATAAGGAAGTAAAAAGAAACGTTTGACAACAGAGAAATAAAATTAGCCGTTCATTCCAGCTGTTACTGGATATAAAATTAACGAAGAATAATCATGAATGAACAAAAAAACAAATTGATAGTAATATTCAAGCAGGTTTTCAATTTTTAATTTGAATACAGCGGCAATAATTATTTTACAATGTATAACTACTGTACAATTAAAGTATTTAACGGGTGCGTGTGGATACAGAAGTCAGGATCGTATCAGGAATAAATTGGTGTATGATGTGTATGAAATTGAGAAGAATGTTGCTAATAAAATACGTACGAGTCAGTGAGGGTTGGATTGCAAAACTTTAAATTTAGATTTAATTTTAAAATTTGATTCATTTTTTCCGTATTCAATAATTATTATGCCACGATAGTTGCATACGTAATAACTACTAATATGAATGTAGATGAAGGAATACCTAACTTCACTGTTCCGCTATCAAAGGGTCATCATTATTAAAGATAATTTCTTTCAATAAAAAATGAATATAGTTAAATCACAGACACTTACAGATAAATATCTATTTAAATAAAAACTGCAATTTGTTATTGAAATATTCAGGGTCCCTAGTACCTAAACCTAAATACACCTTCTGCCCTAATTTAGTGGATGTTTTATATATTCGCATAACTTAAAACTAACATGCATACGGAACGGTACGAGATGGGAAAAATGGGTAGCTAAATATATAATCAAAAGCGAATATATAAAGTAAATATAACTAAAAAACTAAATTCATCTAAGTCTTAAGTTCGATGATCTGCAACGCTAATATCCCCCACCCCCACCCCTAACTGTATAGACTCTGAATATTTCCAATTTACTTAAATAATAATTAAATTTTGTATCATTTTTATTTCGAGCTTTTATCTTTGAATTAATGAAAGAACGTTTGATAACGGAAAAATAAAATTAGTCACCCTTAATCGACGTTCATACCAGCCGCCATTGGGTACAAAATTATCGTCAAATCTTCTAGGGGCTATAACTCAAAAAATAAGCAAGATATTAAAATTCGGTCTGAACGATTGAATTCCCCGTGTCCGAATTGACTTGTATACAAATTTTTAGCTCACTTAAAGCAAATTAACTTTTTTGAAATTTTTTAATTATTTGCCAAGGGATTTTTATGATTTTTAAATAAATTGCTCTAAAACTATTTCTCGTACGAATAATGTAACGAAATTTTACATACATATGTATTTTGACGTGCTGAATCCAATGGTGTAATGTTTATGTCCATAAGTCTTATAGTTTTTGAGATAATGGTCAAAAACTGTACGAGGAAAAAAAATTGGCGAAAATTTTTCAAAAAAATAAAAATCGCTAAAAAGTGGCTAGAGGTCAATTGAAACACGGGGAATTCAACCTTTCAGACCGCATCTCAATATCTTGCTTAGTTTTTGAGTTATAGCCTCGGGAAAGTTGAAAATCTGATTTTGAAAATTGTTTGATAACAGCAAATCTTCTAGGGGCTATAACTCAAAAAATAAGCAAGATATTAAAATTCGGTCTGAACGAGTGAATTCCCCGTGTCCTAATTGACTTGTTAATCATTAATGAACAAGAAATCAAATTAATAGTAATATTAACTAAAAATCTAAATTTTTCATTTGAATTCAGCATGTATAATTATTTAACGATGTATAACTACTGTAGAATTAAGATATTTAACGGGTGCTTTTGGATACAGGATTGTATCAGGAATAAGTTGATGTATGATGAGTATAAAATTGAGAAAAATGTTGTTAGAAAAGTACGTACGAGTCAGTGAGGCAATTAAGGCATATTGAGTGAATGTCAATTCATAATTAAGAGAAGAAGATATATGTAGGTTAAGATTGAGGGTGAATGATTATATGGATGCCTCAAGAGTAAAGAGAAGTATATAATTGATGTTTTATTATAAAAACAAAAGATGAGACATGTTTGCATGCAAGGAATTATGAATACAGATTAAGTGTACGATGATGTATGTATGTAAATGTAAAATTTTATTTAATTTGGAAACAATATCATTTTTACAAACGGGTTTCTGAAGTTTATTTGGCTAGTGCTGTATTGTATATTTTTATTTTTTATGTTTTGCCTATAGTATGTGTAAAATATTGTGTACTAAACGTAAAATTAAAAATGATTTACTATATAATTTAATATCTTTATTTATTAAAAAAACAAGGGCTATAAAGTTGCACTTATTTCGTAGATTTATTGAAAAAATTGTTTGTTTTTTTGTATTTCATGTGTATAGGCTGTATAAAATATTATGATATAATTGACGGCCTAGAGAGAGTAGAGAGAGAGAGAGGTATATGATTGATTGTTTATTATGTGAGCAAAGGCTGACATATATTTGCATACAAGGAATTATGAATATAGATGAAGTATTCGATGATATATGTTTATGTGTTTGTATATTATAAAATTTTAATTTGGAAACAATATAATTGTTGCTATGAAAACAAAAGTGTGTAATTATGGGGTAGGTGGCCCAGTGGTATCGAGTCGGCCTGTGGATCTTGAGAACCCTGGTTCAATCCCCACAGACGACAAACAATTTTCATCAAATTAAATCTATCCCTGCGGCTCCCACTCCACTAACATACTTGGGGGCCGTGATTTGAAGGCTGGTAACCGCACTTCACGCAAAGAAATATGTCACTTACCGAGATCTGTTACAGCAGAATGCCACACCCAATAATGGGTAAAAGGCATAATGATATTTGTGTAAAATATTGTTGTATATTGATTTTTAAATAATTGGGACAATAATTTATAATATTTAATTAGATTTCTATAAAAACAGAGGCTCTGAAGTTTAATTGTGTAATTGTTTGAAAAGCACTGTATAGGTTATTTATTTCTTATTGTACGTAAATAGCGTGTTCAAAATGTTGTGCACTTGTTTTATGGTAAATTTAAATTTATATAATTAAAATAATGATAATAATACTAATACAAGGACTCTAAAATTAAATATGTGTCATAAATATACTGAATTTTCTTTTCAAAACGCTGTATTATTTATTCTTTATTTTGTGCGTAATTTTTTTGTAGTTATTTAAACATATGTAAAATACAGTCACTATCAACGTGACACCGATATCTGGCGCATAGTTTAATTTAATATTATAATATCCACAACTTACGCAACACGTAAATTCAACAAATAACATATAAGAATTCGTTTGTATTTAACACACTCGGGCGCTATAAGCTAGTCACTTAAATACGCCTTAAATAATGTAGCACTTGACTAAGCAAACCGGCTGTACGGCAGTGTAAAAACTGCGGCTCGGTGTGGCCAGTAGGCCCAGGCCCGATTTCAGGCTGTAGCGCCACAGATGATGATGATGATGATGAAGTATTAGTTTAACTATATACTATTTGTTAGTGCACAGCAAAAATCAGTTAAACATGGTAAATAAACCGTACTGCACACTAACCTTTATTAGCGCACAGTACACTCAAATAATCGAATACACAAACAACAATAAACCGTGAACCGAACACAATCAGAATATATTTGACTTTAATTTTTATTTGTTATTCTGTTAATCTCAATAAACCTTAGAGAGGAATCTGAACCAATCAGACACGATTGTATTATATTGGAGATAAGTCATAGTAAGCGAAATTTGAACGCAGGACCTCTTGCTATTGTGTTCTTTCGACAAAAATAGGATTTCTAAAGTTTGAGAAACTATTTATTTTGTATTCTTATATATGTGTAAAATATTGTGAACTTATTTGTAAGAAATGGAAAGATGTACTATATTTAACAGGGTTCGTAAATATCATGATATTTATAATAAATATCAAAATATCTGATATATAAGATATATATCAGATAAATATCACTATTCTTTAATTTTAGTTTTTGTACACATTTAGAAAAACTGAAAAATTCGAAAAATTTCACTTTTCCGGAGGCTATATCTCAAAAACTAAACAAGATATGGAAATGCGCTCAACGGCGTTGAATTCCCCGTGTCCGAATTGACTTGTAAGCAAATTTTCATACAATTTTATGCAATTTAATATTTTTAATTATTTCCTAAGGGGTACCCCTTTGGTTTTTTCAGATTTTAATTCAATTTTACCAAAAATCCTTAATCGTAGGATTATTAAAACGAAAATTTACATACATATGTATTTTGACCCACTGAATCCAGTGGTGCAATCTTCAAATGCATATGACTTCTGGTTTTTGAGAAAATGTTAAAAAACCGCTTTTTGCGATTTTTTTGTCGGAAAATTGAAAAAAATAAAAATCGCTGAAACTATGTTTATAAGTTAACTGAAGCACGAGAAAATTAATGCCGTTGAGCGCGTTTTCATATCACATTTAGTTTTCGAGATATAGCCTCGGAAAAGTAGAAAAACTGAAAAATTCGAAAAATTTCACTTCTCCGGAGGCTATATCTCAAAAACTATTTGATATTTTTATATAATGGATATATATCATTGCAAAAATATGACGATATATATCAAAATAAATATCATGATATATATCAAAATAAATATCATGATATATATCGATCGATATATATCTTCGAACCCTGATATTTAATAATATTTCTAAACTATATCGGCTCTGAGGATAAAATTGTGTCGTAGATTGGGTAAATGTTTGAGAACCGCTGTATTAATTATTTATTTTTTATTGATGTTTATAGTGTGTTCAAAATGTTGTGTACTTATTTAAAAAAATTAACCAACAATGTATTGTATAAGTAGTAGTATTTTCATTTTAAACTGGAGAGATCGGGATAAAACGATTAAACGTCCCTTTCGCAAATAACTACAATGAAATCTATTAGTGCGGCTACCCCAAATCTCTTAACGATGGTCACAACAGGTACATATTTAAGGGTCGTATTCAGCCTAAAATTATTCTTGTTTTTTCCTATGATTGACCATTTAAAAATTACTAATTCGGATTAAATTATTCAATTAGCAGTTATGTTACTCAATAAGAAGATTAAATATCCTGTACTGAATCAGACTTAATAATATAGATAAATGTTTAGATTATGTTTGTATATAATATTTATAATATATTTTACTTGTATCGTATGAATAAGGAAATATACTTATTTAAAGATTGTAATTTTTTTTTGTTTTTATTATACACGTACCGGCGAATGGGGCTGTACAACCCTGTGCGAACCTTGTGAACCCAGATTTAACGGGTCATATTTTGAGTTCCTTTGTAAAAGTAATTGCGGTGCATTTAATCATTTATGCCGATCCCTCCAGTTTAAAATGAAAATAACATAACATTGAATGATATTTCCATAAAAACAAGGGTTCTGAAGTTGAAATTGTATCATAAATTTACTGACTCATTACGAAGCCATGAAAAGAACATTAAATTTTGAATATAACAATTAAATATGCCATACGACATCCATACATTCTTTCACCATTAGCCTCCCCACAAATACCCTCTTCGCTAATCTTTCACCCGACATACGTTCAACACGAACAAACCGCCCTACTTGCTCACACCCTCTCTTCTAGCAACGTTCTTCACAATTTCACGCTCATCACACACCAACATATTCAGAACACAATCTGGTCACGTGTACCCAAACACACCCTGCAAATATCTGAACTCAACAGCTGTTATACGCCGGAAAATTATTTTACCCGCTGGATTACAAAATTTTAAATTTAGATTTAATTTGAATATTTTTTTTTTCGTATTCAACAATTATTATACCAAGACAGTTGTACACGTAATAACTGCTAATATGAATGTAGATGAAGGAATGACTAACTTCTCTGTTCCGCTACCAAAAGGTATTCATTATTTTAAAGATAATTGCTTTAAAAACAAAATGAAAGATAAATCTCAGATACTTATAGACAAGTATGTATTAAAATAAAAATTGCAAATGTTATTAAAATACCCAGAGTCACCTAGTAACTAAACCTAAATATACCTTCTGCCCTAATTTAGTCGATGTTTTATATATTCGCATAACTTAAAAACTAACATGCATACGGAACGGTACGAGAGGGGAAAAATGAGTAGCTAAATATATAATCAAAGGCGAATATATAAAGTAAATATAACTAAAAAACTAAATTCATCTAAGCCCTAAGTTCGATGATCTGCAACACTAATACCCCCCACCCCCATCCCTAACTGTAGAAACCCTGAATATTTCCAATTTATTAAAATAATAATTAAATTTTGTATCATTTTTATTTCGAGCTTTTATCTCTAAAATAATGAAGAAACGTTTGACAACGAAAAAATAAAATTAGTCACCCTTAATCGACGTTCATACCAGCCGCCATTGGGTACAAAATTATCGTAGAATAATCACTAATAAATAAGAAAAGAAACTAATTAAGACATTCAATTACAATCTGTATAGTTAATTTGAATACAGCGAATATAATTATTTGACAATGTATAACTACTGTAGAATTAAGGTATTTAAGGGATGTGTAAGGATATATGAGACAGGATCGTATCAGGAATAAGTTGGTGTATGATGTGTATGAAATTGAGAAGAATGTTGTTAAAAGAGTATGTATGAGTCAATGAGGGTTGTTGGGCCATATTGAGTATATGTTAACTGAAAAATAAGCGAAAAAAATATATGTAAGTTGAGATTGAGGGTGAATGATTATGTGGACGCCCTAGGAGTAAAGGGATGCATATGATTCATAGTCCATTATGTAAGTAAAATATGATACATGTTTAGATGCAAAGAATTATGAATATGGATGAAGTGCGTGTTGATGTATATTTGTAAAATTTTATATTTGGAAACAATGTATTCGTAGTTTCTATTAAAACAGAGGCTCTCAAGTTTAATTATTTAGGAAGCAGTGTCGTTTTTAGGCCCGGGCCCAGGACTCCGAGGTCCTGGGTGCCCCCTAAAGTTTGTGTGATTAAAAAAGATGTAATAAAATTTAATGCCTACGAGTAACAGAGATTCTAAAATCTTGACCGTGATGACTACATACATTTTATTAATTATTCACACACAACTAATAAAATGTATGTAAGAACATTTGCTTTATAAAAATTTCACTTCTCCGGAGGCTATATCTCAAAAACTAAACAAGACATGGAAATGCGCTCAACGGCGTTGAATTCCCCGTGTCCGAATTGACTTATAAGCAAATTTTCATACAATTTTAAGCAATTTAATATTTTTAATTATTTCCTAAGGGGTACCCCTTTGGTTTTTTCAGATTTTAATTAAATTTTCCCAAAAATCCTTAATCGTAGGATTATTAAAACGAAAATTTACATACATATGTATTTTGACCCACTGAATCCAGTGGTGCAAACTTCAAATGCATATGACTTCTGGTTTTCGAGAAAATGTTAAAAAACCGCTTTTTGAAATTTTTTTGCCGGAAAATTGAAAAAAAATAAAAATCGCTGAAACTATGTTTATAAGTTAACTGAAGCACGAGAAAATTAATGCCGTTGACCGCGTTTTCATATCACATTTAGTTTTCGAGATATAGCCTCGGATTACTAGAAAAACTGAAAAATTCGAAAAATTTCACTTTTCCGGATGCTATATCTCAAAAACTAAACAAGATATGGAAATGCGCTCAACGGCGTTGAATTCCCCGTGTCCGAATTGACTTATAAGCAAATTTTCATACAATTTTATGCAATTTAATATTTTTAATTATTTCCTAAGGGGTACCCCTTTGGTTTTTTCAGATTTTAATTCAATTTTCCCAAAAATCCTTAATCGTAGGATTATTAAAACGAAAATTTACATACATATGTATTTTGACCCACTGAATCCAGTGGTGCAATCTACAAATGCATATGACTTCTGGTTTTCGAGAAAATGTTAAAAAACCGCTTTTTGCGATTTTTTTGGCGGAAAGTTGAAAAAAAATAAAAATCGCTGAAACTATGTTTATAAGTTAACTGAAGCACGAGAAAATTAATGCCGTTGAGCGCGTTTTTATATCACATTTAGTTTTCGAGATATAGCCTCGGAAAAGTAGAAAAACTGAAAAATACGAAAAATTTCACTTCTCCGGAGGCTATATCACAAAAACTATTTGATATTTTTATATAATGGATATATATCATTGCAAAAATATGACGATATATATCAAAATAAATATCATGATATATATCGATCGATATATATCTTCGAACCCTGTTTTCAATCGACAAAAGCATCGAAAATTTTACAAGAAATCTATTTCAACAATGTTATCGAAGATTTTGCGATGCAAAAGGCCCGAAGAAAACCTGTGTAATAATCTGAATGACAAAGGTAATAAACTATAAAATATATGTTTTTGTTGAAAATATTTATGGGAGGGAAGGGGACCCCACGTACGAATGGCCCAGAGCCCCGAATATCTTAAAAACGGTCCTGTTGGGAAGATTTTAAATTGTAATTGTGTCATAAAGTAATTGTTTGGGAAACTCTGTATTAATTGTATGTTTTAATTTCATGTGTCTATAAAATCGGAAACGATGTATTGTACTTATTTAATAATATTTCTATAAAAATCAAAACTCAAAAGTGTCGTATATTTACGGAAAAATATTTGTAGACCGCTGTATTAATTATCTATTTTTTATTATATGTGTAGTGTGCGTAGGATATATGTAATTAATTTTAAAATGTATTGTAATATTTAAGAATATTTCTATAAAATCAGGGACTTTGAAGTTAATATTGTTATATTTATTTGCGATGTACAGTATGCGCAAAATATTGTGTACTTAATTTTTTTTAATAGAAAACATTGTATATTGTATTATTTCTAGAAAAATCGGAGCTTTCAAGTTGAATTTGTGTCGTAGATTTATTGAAAAATTATTTGGGAGCCGTATTTTTTTTTGTAGAAAAATGTATAAAATGTCACTAACAACGTGACACCGATGTCTGTCGCGTAGTTTGGTTTATATTATAAAAACCCACGGGACACGTAAGTATAATAAATAACATAACTATACACTAACTATTTATTAGTGCACAGCTAAGTCCCTACATCTAAGTTTTAGTTTAACTATACACTAACTATTTGTTAGTGCACAGCAAAAGTTAGTTAAACATGTTTTAAATAAACCGTACTGCACACTAACCATTTGTTAGCGCACAGTACAGTCAAACACCCGAACCGATAACCGAAACCGAAACGATGATAAACCGTGAACCGTATAGTTAACCTGCAACGGAAACGAATTGTGTTAAACTATCTTCATTAATTTATTAATTCGAGTGTACTTCGCGACTTTAATATCTAAAATCATCCCGGGATGAATCGACGAATAAATAATCCGATCCATTCGATACTACCATAATTACACATGTAATTACTAACTATACTTTTATAACAAGCTCGTTATAAAAATATAGTGGTAGTAGAAGGGCCCGCACGACCTCGGGGTCTTTGATTTAAGCGGCGAGTGACCTCTGAGGTCAAACACAATTAAAATGAAGTCCGGACTTCGTGTACGAAACGAACGGACAGAACGACATCGGACGAAACGGAATGAGCATAATAAATATAGTTGTCTTCCTCGTAACATTTTGACTACATTTAAATATTATTCAAAATGATATAAGTTTTTGTCATCCCAGCGTTTGTGATTTTATATGTCTTTATACCTATATTTATCCATTGTATTTATTACATATTAATGTTAAAGCTAATGTTTTTTTTAAATAATTATTGGCTTGATTTTAATTGATTACTATTAGACAGTGGTGTATTTAGGAGTATCCTCTAGATTCTAAAATATATACAAAAGGCTGAGGACATTTATTTAATTTACTTTTAATCATCTATTAAATCTGTGACATTATACTTATTTAATAATTAACTAAATGACTCCTAATTATGATGTAACACAAACCATTCCTGCTCGTATAAAATTAATAGAAACGAACAAATAATGTCTCATTAAATTACAATAATTTAATATAAAAAATATTATGTTATAAAGCAAGAAAGTTATAATAAAAGCGCAGGTGTTCCCCCTTTATTTAATCAGAGGGTTTGCTGCAGGTACACCACTGGCTATGTATGTATTGTATTTCAAAATATAATTCTTATTTAATTAATTAGTATAATTGATTACTTATTTGAATTTAGAATGAAATAAGACATATAAATCACGGTAAAAACCATCTAACGTATTCATCAGAATTACTACGTTATTAAATTAATTATTAATCAATCAAAAGCAAAAATTAAATGATGATATACGATCGATGAATTTTTACAACAATACAAGAATAAATGAGTTGCGACTTCCTGGAGCCCACGATGTAGGTGCGTAACTTTGGCCTCAAACTAATGAAGTCCATTGGGATCTAGAGAAACATGAAACGCCCTGAAACCTTCTAATTTTGGAAATAGTTGCTATTATATAAATGTATATGCTGAAAAAGAAATATATTGCTGAAATTCATGCAAAATATTAAGCTGAAAGATACAAACATTAGACTAACTACTCTGAAAGAAAAAGATAAAGATTAGACTATCTACCCTGAAAGAAACACAAGGTTTGTTAGTGACAAATATATAATAGCAACTTTTTTAATTAATTTTATACAAATTTTAAAAGTCCAAAGTAGCTAAGAAAACAATTGAGTACATGGCTGGGTATGACAAAACGACTACTAAAATCTTTACTGACCTTTGACCTCTGACTGCTCCTGCAGAGGTCTACCTTCAAGTCCTCAGCACCCTCCAACTGTCACAGGATCTGGAAATAAACACAACATTGTAGATTCAGTTACACAAAAGTTCGCAGTATATACTAAAATTATGTTTATTGCCTTGTACCCAAATCTGGGCAAAGTACTGTAATAGAGTTGAAACATTGTTAAAAGAATCTAGAAAAATTATTTAACATAACCTAAAAAATCATGTATTACTACCAACCTATCAGCTGGGCTGTGCGAAAATTAAACAGCAACACATCACCACGATAAGAGCTCCACGGAAACCGGAAAAGTTGCAAACAAATGTCATTTTTCACAAAATTACTATTTTCACATATTTAAATTACACTTAGCACTTTAATTCAACTAATTATAAGTCATTTTAACTCTTAAAGTTCCATTAACCGCGTAAAAATAATAATTTTCCGGGAGCTCACGCGCACACGTCTGCTCTATACAAAATCCCGATGCAGAGTAAACAAAACATAGTTTTTGTAATGGACATATACCCGCTGTAATATGTTAGAAAGAAATGGCTATATAGGTCGTAGGGCGTAACTCAATTTTTCTTAGACGTAGGGCTTGGATGAATCAGAATTAATTTATTATTTTTTATTTAAATTAGGGCTACGATACATACTTTTGATGTAAAATTTAACGAGGATTTCGAAAATGTTCATTAAAAAATTCTAGGGTTTATTGTACACGAGATATTAACTTATAAAGGTTAGACGTGGAACTGACAGATCGAAAATTTCAAAACATGATTTTAACTTATTTTGACTGTAAAACTAAGATATTTTGATAGAAAAACGTTATTTAAATGAATATTTAGCTCCTACAAGTAGTTTCCCTACATTTTTTTTAATGTTTTCACACTTCCACATAAATATAACCTTGTACATAACATTTACTATATTTGCTTATTTTTTCCTTTATTGCTTCTATTTTCCTGTTAAGACATAAAATACAACATATATAAAAGACTTTGAAACTTAGGTGAAGTCCTATAATGCTTTATTTTATTCAGTATAACATCTTAAAATTTTGATATTTTGCCCATTGACCGGAATTCATAAACTCCCAAAATTGGGTACTTATACTACATTAATACATAAAAAACTAAACATTACTTTAAACTATACTGTTTCATGTACATCATATTTAAATTTTATTCTGTTCTGTTCAGAAACCAGGCCAAAAACTCATTTTGAATTTGTATTTACATTTCAATAATGAAGTTCATGATATGATGGTTTCATAAAATACCTAAAAATACTATTTCTCTAAACGTAAATAACTACACCATTCGATTCAGCAATACTTTTTACCTATATAACCATAATTTTATTATAAATAACTTTTTATTAAGCCCTACAGATCATATTAACATCTACAATTTCATTGCAAATTATTAAAGAGCATTGTTTAGCGAACAAACAGTTCCAGTTTTCATCCAAATTGATGGAGAAATAAGTCTTAAAACTCAATTCAGTATTGTCTTTCATACATCAAATCCTTGCATGAAGTGATATTTCCAAAGAAACATGTCTTGTACTTTTTCAAACGTTACAAATAATAAAATCGACAGATTATACGTTTTTTAACCTACAATCTATCAATTTGCTTTACTTGTAAGAACGAAGGCAATATTTCTCCTTCCTACAATTATACTACGCATATAGAAAATATCAGTTTCATGTCATGTGTAAAGATGTCAAAAGATAACATGTATTTCACCAACATTATACAGGTATATTTCAATATATAAACATTAAAAGTAATCCATATTCTGCAGGTAGAAGATCCTTCTTCAAAGGTAGAATCTCAAACCATTCCGCTTTGTTTTTCTGTAGAACTATAACCAAACTTGTATTAGCCAACAAAAATATACTGTTTGAGTCACTCTCAAACATATTATCAACACCTTTTACTCTATATTATCACACAAAACAGCAGGGTATAATACCCACCTGCTTCTATCTGCAAGGAACAATTGGAATACTTAATCTGGTGTTACATTGTGTACAGATTAAAATCATTTTTAGATATATTGACACCTAAAAGTAATAGCTTTAAGTGATGTAAGTTCTTATTACATTGTATGCATTGGATATGCTGGAATAAATATTTATAACATTTTAAGAAGAATCTTCCGAAGAGCTAAGCATTTCAGACTTCTCCAAGTCTTTCCAGAAATGTTTAAGAAGTCCTACAATCTTATACAGCAACAGCATTTTGTCTGAATCAACTAGAAACCGATTTTAAACAAGATTATGTATTATGAATATCATTAATTAACAGGTAATCTACTAATAATTACAGATTTATAGTAACAATAATTAAAATAATTACCAATTATAATTTGTACAAATTTTAGGTACATTAATATTAATTAAAAAGATTATCAGGAACTTATATATACAACTTGAAAAGCTGAAACTATTAAAGGTATTTACATCGGTAAACAGCATGCTACTAAACAAATATGGTAAGGTACTAAATTAACTTTAATTATTCAGTGTAAATAATCTTAATACCTACATATTATCACGCTGTATCCCATTAAATATTCCCTTTCATGCCTCATCCACATTCATAATTTATTTCATACAAGTTTCAGTGGTATCGAGTCGGACTGTGGATCTGAGAACCCTGGTTCGATCCCCACAGGCGACAAACAATTTTTACCAAATTAAAATCTACCTCTGTGGCTCCCCCTCTACTAATATCTTTGGGGGCCGTGATTTGACGGCTGGTAACCGCGCTTCACGCGAAAAAATATATCACTTACCGAGATCTGCTTAGACAGCGTGCCACACCCAGTAATGGGTAAAAGGCGTGATGATATATTTATTTATTTATTTAAGTTTGTCTCATCTTAAACCCTTGTAAAACCTGGGACCTTTACTAAAATAAAAAAAATGCAATTTTCAACAAGATAAATAAACAATTAATTACCTTTATTATTAGGTAAATATAATAGTCATTTTAATATATATTCATATACATATACACATTAAAATAAAATTTTGCTAATCTAAATTTTGACTGTTACATGCTTTAAGTCGCGGGTTCGAACCCCGTCCAGAGTATGCATATTTGTGATGTCTTTGTAAGTGTTAGGTGGAAAAACAGCCTTTGGGTGAACCTCGCTCTTAATCTTACATTGTCAATTAAGCTAAAAATAAATAAATAAATATATCATCACGCCTTTTACCCATTACTGGGCGTGGCACTCTGCCAGAGCAGATCTCGGTAAGTGATATATTTTGTCGCGTGAAGTGCGATTGCCAGCCGTCAAATCACTGCCCCCAAAGATATAAGAGGATGGGGAGCCACAGGGGTAGATTTAAATTGGTGAAAATTGTTTGTCGGCTGTGGGATCAAACCAGGGTTCTCAAGGTCCACAGGCCGACTCGATACCACTGAGCCACCTGCCCCATAAAAATGTAAATACAAATTTTAAACATTTCAGGTATGTCCATATTTTTTTGGATGCTTTGCTCGTGAATTTCAACCAAAACAAAACTTCACAACAAAAAAAAATTCTTTCAAACAATTAAAAAATAATTTTAATCGGCTAAAAAATTAAGAACAATCAGCAGATACAAAATGTGTGAATTGGAATTCACATTCAAATTTAGCCGTCATAATCCAGAGGAGAAAACTAAGCTAAAACCTGCGTTTATTAATGAGCTCATTCATTTAAATCTCGCTGAGATCAAATCATATAAAAAACATGATTCGGATTCAACCAGAAGCTACTGTAATTGAAATTCAGTTCCTGTTGCGCATCAGAGGAACAAATAAATACATATATAGCTTCACGTTATATTCCATCAAATAAAGTAGCGCAAACTCTAGAAACATTCAAAGAACATCCACTCATCAGATTTCATCATCATCATCATCTGTGGCGCTACAGTTCGAGATCGGGCCTAGGCCTACCGGACACACCGAGCCGCAGTTTTTACACTGCCGTACTGCCGGTCTTCGTAGTCAAATGCTACATTATTTAAAGCGTATAAGTGACTAGCTTATAGCGCCCGAGTGTGATAAATACATATAACTGTATTTTTATATTTTACGACAAATCACACATTATCGTCAGGCGGATTCGAACTGACGAACCTTGGTTCGGGTGACGTCACAGTATGTTAAGAGATGTGCCTTAACACGCTCGGCCACCGCGCCTGTCATCAGATTTATCAAACTCAAACATACTCATCCTAACACGCCATCCTCACTTCAACCACACTCATAGTTTCCTCTATACAAACTCATTTATTCCTCACACTTAAAATCTGCTTCATCACGCATCAAACCTTCAGTCAGATCCATCCATTCGTTCCTCTACACTTATTTCATGAATCTTTTATTCGACGTATATTCCACAACAAATAAATAAGCTTGTAGATTACAGTTAATTTTGAAAATAAGTAATCTCCATTTTCTAGGCTGCCATGGCGCAGTGGGTATCTGGCGCAGGCCCTCCCCGGATGCGCGCGACTTAAAGTGGCTCCTCCTCTTGCTCTGTGGAGTCCTCGGCCATCAACTTCTTCCTGTACCTGCTAAGTAGATTGCTAGTTGTAGACACCCAACATTTGTATATTAATTCCGAGGAATTTTTAAAAAATTGTTAAGAAAAGATAATTAACTTTAATTTGTTTGTGTCAAGAGTATTAAAATTTGTTTCAAAAAAGAACACAAATAACAAACATTAGAATAATAAACAATTTAAAGTGTTCTAATTTTAAAATATGATACTAAAAATATATATATACTTTTCATCACTAAATACTATCTAGAGATCTGTAGTTGCAGAGCCTTCCTGTCCAAAAAATGGTCAAAATGCATGAGAATTAATTACATCTACAATTACAGAATTCTCACCCAAAAATATAACATATCACAATTAGACTGGTAGAACGATTACAAACTTTTTGCAATTTGCTATACTACTTAGGGATCTGCAATAGCAGAGCCATGTTGCCCAGAAATGGTTAAAAAGCATGTATATAATTTAGATTTACAATATCAGAAATCTCACACCCCGAAATCGATGAAAAGTAAATATTGAGTACAGCGATGTGCTGCTGGCTGCTAAACATGATTTCTTGTATTTATTGATGCAAGATTTGTCAGCTCACATCAGACAAGGGAACTTTGAATTACTTGGTCTGGTTTGGATACATTTTGAGTTTTGAAAAAGTCTAATAAATAATAAACATATTTTTCTATATCATACAGACATCTAATGACATTTTGTAAATTACTAATTTGTGAAGCTTGAAAATTAAAAAGATATCAAAATTTGGTTTAATTTTTTTCATGCTTTCCAGATATTTTTCAACATCAGATTTTCGACTTTCTCGAGGCTATATTTTATTCACCTAAAACAGTTTTTCAATATTATCTCAGAAACTATAAAACTTATACGAACTTGACGAATACACTATTGGATTCAGCGAGGTAAAATACATACGTACGTTACAATATTTGTACGAGAAAGAGTTTTAGAGAAAATTGTTTGAAAACTAAAAATTAAATCGGTTAAAATGCACTAAAATTTGCATACAAGTCAATTCGAACACGGGGAATTCAATGCCGTTGAAAGCATCTTCATATCTTTTTTAGTTTTTGAGATATAGCCTCTGGAAGACTTTCCAAACAATTTTCAACATCAGATTTTCGACTTTCCCGAGGCTATAACTCAAAAACTAAGCAAGATATTGAAATGCGCTCAACGGCATTGTGTTTATGAATATATCATTATCACGCCTTTTACCCATTAATGAGTGTGGCATTCTGTCTAAGCAGATCTCGGTAAGTTATATATTTTTTATGAATATACTAGTAGATTTAACTAAATAGTCCTTTTGCACAGTTAATATTAACAGAATTTTTATTGTACTTATTGAAATACTATTCGAATCAGTTTGGTACATATCGAGTATTCATCGAGTCCGATTGGATACCCATTGGGTTCATATCGAGTCTGGTTACAATTTCTTTTCGAAAATGCACATCCCTAATACTAGCTCTCCAGAAGATCTTTTGGACAATGTTGCAAATGTTAAGTTATGTTGTTGCATTTGAAATGAAGACAATGTAACAGTAATTTACCTAACATATGACATTACTGTATTATTGAAAAGCATCAGAATCGTTTGAAGTTTTATGTTTTCTGCTTTTTTGTATTAGAGGTTCTGAAAATATTAAAAAAATGATTTCTTATTAGAACAGAATGTAGTATAATTGAATGAACACTACTTGTACTGTTAATTGTATTAGCTGTGTTAATTTTAATCGTATATACAAGCCAGGTAGGTAGATTTGTACCTGCTACTTTCTATGGTAAACATTTAATAACACTAGGATAAAATATTATTTGAACATCATAGAACTTGATGCAATACTCGCGCATACAAATTTAGAACATTGTGTAGCTACACAAATCCAAATGTTCCAAATAAATGAATTTCTGAACTTATAAAATGAATCGCTGGACTTATAAAACAACTATTTATATTAAAACTGGGTATAGATAATATTTAAATATCGTAGAATTCAATGAAATATAAAACTCAAGTTCTAAGATACATTTTTATTGTAATTTGTGACTGTATCATACCAAATCATGTGCTTGTAATATAGAATCATTAAAGTTCAAAATGACTTTCTGGCCCCATTTCAAAATCGTTTTTATTGAAATTTGAATATGATGTACTTGAAACATTGTAAAATTGATAAATATAAAGTTTTTTATGTTTTAATGTAAGATTAATCTTGAATATTGAAGATTTATGTATTGATGTCATTGTGTTCCGGAGCTGTCAAAAATGACAATTTGAGGATTTATTACGAAATAATTTAAGCATCTTAGTACTAATGAGGGGTTTTAAAAGTATTAAAATAAGTTGTATATCAAATTTATAATAGCTATACAGCTGTAAACATGTCAAAATAGCTAAAATTTTATGTAAATTATTAACCTTATGAGAAACACAATTTCAACTAAAATATCTCAAGAGAGCCAAGAAAATATTTGAAAAACCTAAATATTGATCTGGGATTCATTTTGAGACCATAATATCTTCATTTTAATGTGAAATTAAGCTAAAAGTCATTTTAAAAGTTTTTAGTTGTTAACCTATACATTGTAACCTATTTATATCATTTTCTCGAAAACTATGTATTCTAGATTTTTTTTATTATGTTCATCGTAATCCTCGTAATTTTTTACATAGATCTCATGTATCGATAACTAATTTGAATAAAAGTAATGAAAATTCATTTATCGCGCCGATTTCGCTGGTGCTACGTCCTCTTTTTAATACATTGTAGTTCCTATGCTGGACGTATGTCCATTTTTCAAACTTGTTTCCGACATCTCTAAAAAACAATCAGTCAGCGCCGGAATCTCGTAGCAGGTGGACGTGCTGCGTGCGTGCTGCGTGTCCCTCCTCAAAATTTATTTTATTTCGCGTTTAACGGGACTTTAACTTTTAAATATATTAATAATTAATTAAAGTGAAGTGTTAAGTGTTGTTTAAAAATATAAGTGTTGTGATTTTTGTGATTAGTGAAGTGATGCTGTGCTGCTGCCGCCATATCGTGGTGATGTGTTGCTGTTTAATTTTCGCACGGCCCAGCTGATAGGTTGGTAGTAATACATTATTTTTTAGGTTATATTAAATAATTTTTCTAGATTCTTTTAACAATGTTTCAACTCTATTACAACACTTTGCCCAGATTTGGGTACAAGGCAATAAAAATAATTTTAGTATATTCTGCGAACTTTTGTGTAACTGAATCTACAATGTTGTGTTTATTTCCAGATCCTGTGACAGTTGGAGGGTGCTGAGGACTTGAAGGTAGACCTCTGCAGGAGCAGTCAGAGGTCAAAGGTCAGTAAAGATTTTAGTAGTCGTTTTGTCATACCCAGCCATGTACTTAACTGTTTTCTTAGCTACTTTGGACTTTTAAAATTTGTATAAAATTAATTCAAAAAGTTGCTATTATATATTTGTCACTAACAAACCTTGTGTTTCTTTCAGGGTAGATAGTCTAATCTTTATCTTTTTCTTTCAGAGTAGTTAGTCTAATGTTTGTATCTTTCAGCTTAATATTTTGCATGAATTTCAGCAATATATTTTTTTTTCAGCATAAACATTTATATAATAGCAACTATTTCCAAAATTAGTAGGTTTCAGGGCGTTTCAAGTTTCTCTAGATTCCAATGGACTCCATTAGTTACGCACCTACGTCGTGGGCTCCAGGAAGTTTCAACTAATTTATTCTTGTATTGTTGTAAAAATTCATCGATCGTATATCATCATTTAATTTTTGCTTTTGATTGATTAATAATTAATTTATTAACGTAGTAATTCTGATGAATACGTTAGATGGTTTTTACCGTGATTTATATGTCTTCTTTGATGTAAATTCAAATAAGTAATTAATTATACTAATTAATTAAATAAGAATTATATTTTGAAATACAATACATACATAGCCAGTGGTGTAGCTGCAGCAAACCCTCTCATTAAATAAAGGGGGAACACCTGCTTTTTCATTATAACTTTCTTGCTTTATAAGATAATATTTTTTATATTAAATTATTGTAATTTAGTGAGACATTATTTGTTCGTTTCTATTAATTTTATACGAGCAGGAATGGTTTGTGTTACATCATAATTAGGAGTCATTTAGTTAATTAATAAATAAGTATAATGTCACAGATTTAATAGATGATTAAAAGTAAATTAAATAAATGTCCTCAGCCTTTTGTATATATTTTAGAATCTAGAGGATACTCCTAAATACACCACTGTCTAATAGTAATCAATTAAAATCAAGCCAATAATTATTTTTAAAAAAAACATTAGCTTTAACATGAATATGTAATAGATACAATGGATAAATTTATAAAGACATATAAAATCACAAACGCTGGGATGACAAAAACTTATATCATTTTGACTAATATTTAAATGTAGTCAAAATGTTACGAGGAAGACAACCATATTTATTATGCTCATTCCGTTTCGTCCGATGTCGTTCTGTCCGTTCGTTTCGTACACGAAGTCCAGACTTCATTTTAATTGTGTTTGACCTCAGAGGTCACTCGCCGCTCAAATCAAAGACCCCGAGGTCGTGCGGGCTCTTCTACTACCACTATATTTTTATAACGAGCTTGTTATAAAAGTATAGTTAGTAATTGCATGTGTAATTATGGTAGTATCGAATGGATCGGATTATTTGTTCTTCGATTCATCCCGGGATGATTTTAGATATTAAAGTCGCGAAGTACACTCGAATTAATAAATTAATGAAGATAGTTTAACACAATTCGTTTCCGTTGCAGGTTAACTATACGGTTCGCGGTTTATCATCGTTTCGGATTCGGTTATCGGTTCGGGTGTTTGACTGTGCTGTGCGCTAACAAATGGTTAGTGTGCAGTACGGTTTATTTAAAACATGTTTAACTAACTTTTTCTGTGCACTAACAAATAGTTAGTGTATAGATAAACTAAAACTTAGATGTAGGGACTTAGCTGTGCACTAACAAATAGTTAGTGTATGGTCATGTTATTTATTTAAAACCTATATAAATGTATACTTCTAAAAATATTTACATATCGCATTAGTTAGGGCTAAATATAATATTTAAGTTGAATACACTACATGTTTTAATAAATAATTAATACTATTTTATAATAAATCTACGATACAAAATAAATTACTAAACTTTTTATAGAAAAGTCATCAATTTTATTCAACATCATTTCCATTTTTTAAAATTACTATGCTTCTGAAATAACAATAAATAATTAATGCAGCTCTTCTCGAACAATTTTCCAGTAAAACTTCGACACAAATTCAATTTCCAATTTTCCGTTTTTGTAGAAATAATATACAACATAATTTTACAATACACATGAACATGCATCATCATACACTTCATTCACATTCATAATTTCTTGCGTAAACAGGACTCATCTTTTAACTCACATAATAAACCATTATTCATGTCTCTCTCCACGCCTAGGATGTCCATATAATCATTCACCCTCAATCTCAACCCGCTTATTATATCTTTATCGCTTTTATTTCAATTAAGATACATACATATTTCCCTCACTTTTCTATCATTAATTTCGTTTTTGTTAACGACATTTTGTTACAATTTTTTATACCATACATCACCATTATATTCTTATCTGTTTAATTATTATATACTTTATTTGGTTTAATGTTTTAATTTAGTAGCATTATTACTGTTTATTTTCTTTTGTATCATGTCAACTGCATTTCACTACGTTTTTCTTTGTATTAAAATCATTTAATATTTTGATAACTTTATTATTATTACGTATCCTAGTGTAAACGATTATGCTTTTATATTAACTGTATTATTTTATTTATATTTAATTGTAAACATTTTTTAGATACGGTTGAAAACCAGCAACTCGCTGAACCGATCTAATTGTACCCAATTTTTTGTGTGCAATAAACGTTATTATTATTAGAATTTTTTACTGGACAGACAGAGATGTCGAATATATATTTCTTAAATTATTATTATTATTATAACATACACTCAAAATTTCCCAACCATACTCATTGAGTTATATGTACTCTTTTAACAACATTCTTCTCAATTTCGTACTCATAATTTACAAACTTATTCCTGATACGATCCTGTCTCATGTATCCATACACATCCCTTCAATACCTTAATTCTACAGTAGTTATACATTATCAAATAATTGTATTCACTGTATTTAAATTAGCTATACAGATTGTAATAAAATGTCTTAATTAGTGTCTTTTCTTATTTATTAGTGATTATTCTACGATAATTTTGTACCCAATGACGGCTGGTATAAACGTCGATTAAGGGTGACTAATTATATTTTCACATTGTATAACGTTCCTTCATTATTTTAGAGATAATAGCTCGAAATAAAAATGATACAAAATTTAATTATGATTTGAATAAATTGGATATATTCAGGGTCTATATAGGATATTACAGTTAGGGGTGGGGGTTGGGGATATTAGCGTTGCAGATCATCGAACTTAGGGCTTAGATGAATTTAGTTTTTTAGTTATATTTACTTTATATATTCGCCTTTGATTATATATTTAGCTACTCATTTTCCCCATCTCGTACCGTTCCGTATGCATGTTAGTTTTTAAGTTATGCGAATATATAAAACACCGACTAAATTAGGGCAGAAGGTGTATTTAGGTTTAGGTACTAGGTAACCCTGAGTATTCCAATTTTTATTTTAAAATATACTTATTTATAAGTGTCTGAGATTTACCTATCTTCATTTTTTATTGAAAGCAATTATTTTTATAATAATGAAGACCTTTCAGTAGCAGAGCACTTAAGTTAGTCATTCCTTCATCTATATTCATATTAGCAGTCATTACGGATACAACTGTCGTGGCATAATAATATATTAAAACAAAATCTAATTTTAGAATTTTTCTATCCAGCGGGTAAAATTATTTACCGGCGTATAACAGCTGTTGAGTTCGGATATTTGCAGGGTGTGTTTGTGTATACTTGACGAGATTGTGTCTCGAATACGTTGATGTATGATGAGTGTGAAATTGAGAAGAATGTTGATAAATAAGAGGGTGTGAGCAATTAAGGCAGCTGGGCCATGTTGAGGATATGGTGAGTGAAAGGTGAAGGATTGTGTGGACCTCATTTGAGTTAAAGGATGAATATGATTCAAGGTTTGTTATGTGAAAAAATATAATATTTTAATCAAAATTTAACGCTTTTTATGTAGCTTCTTCTATTGAACAAATTAAAACTTATTTCATATGTACACAATATTTTACTCACACTATACACATAATAATAATAATAAATAAATAATACAGCGTTCGCCAAACAATTTTCTGTTAAACCCGCGACACAAATTCAACTTGCCCTTGTTTCTGTATAAATAACATTTTTCTACGATTGCTATGAAAAGTTGACAATTACGCTCTTATTTGTCATTGTAAAGTTGACGTTTTCTGTGGAACATTCGAAAAATATCTTTTTTGCGCGTCTCCAATGGCAACGCGCGAAAAAGACGTTAAATGCGCGCGTTTCCAATGGCAACGCGCGAAAAAGATATTAAACGTGCGCTTATTTCAATAGTTACCAGGGATACAAACAAAACAGAAACTTGTCATAACAAATTTATTTTCTGTACGCATACGTTTTTTAATAATTTTAAGATGCAATCGTAGAAAAAATTATGTGTGTATCACGAGCGTAAAGTGTCTATGTTCCTCTTGAACTATTGCAGCTCTCGACTCGCGCTGCAATTACCATGTTCGAGTAACAAAGAATCACTTTACGCTCTTAATACACAAATAACTATTTATATTACAGAACATTGTTTCCACTTTTTTTTAAGTAAATTCGGATTATTTACCATGTTTAACTGACTTTTACTGTTCACTAATAATTGAACAGTGTTTATATCAACTTGATCTCGGGAACTTTTTATTTAAGTGTGAAATATTTTATTCTGTAAATAGTGAATCGTAAAGAAAGTGAAAGAAAGTATGTATTAAAGTTTGGGAAATGCAGATTATAAAATGAAACTAAAAAAATTTCATTTCTAGAATTCAGTTATACATGAAATATATTTGAGACCTCTTCCCAAAATGGGTGATATCTAAAGTAACCCCTTAAAGCTGCAAGTGACTTCCATATAATTTTAAGATCTCTTAACCTATATTTAAGGTAGGGAGAATCTGTCAAATAATTCTGAGGGGTACAGGACATGTGAGAGCAACAAGTAACCCTATTCATAAGGGTGGAATGCTTCTAAAGACTATAGCAATTGGTGAATCAATGAAGGTGGGTGTTGCTTATACGTTCCTGTAACTGTTGATAGATAGCGTCTCTATCGACCAGTCGGTGCTTCTGCTATCTGTGATTATAACATAGAAATACTACTGATCATAGACAGGGATCTGCAAGTGTATACTTTCAGATTCTAGTCAATGTTAGTGTACGCAGGTAGATGCTGAGGGAAAGAATTAAAAGAGTTTGTTTGAAAGGAATTATGAATGTGAATGAAGTGTGTTATATGGCTGAAAAAATGTAGCTATCGCGCTTACCTAGCTTTAAAGACAGTTGAAAAAGATTCTAAATTGTTTAAAACAGTTTTAAAAAGTATTTGGCTGTTAAGATCCTCTAGCCATCGCCTTAAAGCACTTTAAAAAGTAATATGATTCTAAAAGGTTTAAAACATTTAAAAAAAAATGATAGCTAAGATCATCTAGTCATCATCTTGATACAGTAAAGAATTTAAAACAATTTCTCATTAATATATGGCAAATCTTGTAACTATCGTCCAAGGGCATTCAACAAGCCTTTAGAATAGCTTTAAAATGTCACAATGATTCTAAAGCTTTAAAATACTTTTAAGAATAAGCTTTGTTACGTCAACGAGAATATATGGAAGAAATAATGAATTTGGATGAAGTGAATGTAATATGTCAAGACGAAAATCAATTGCAGAATTAATAAAATGATTAAATATTCGATCAATGTGATGTGATCAACCAAAACAATTACATTTATTATTAATAATAATATTGAAGCAAATACATTTTATATACATAGTATTTTATAAAATTTTAATATTAAAATATTAAATTAGAAAAGATGGGGTAGGTGGCTCAGTGGTATCGAGCCGTCCTGTGGATCTTGAGAACCCTGGTTCGATCCCCACAGCCGGCAAACAATTTTCACCAATTTAAATCTATCCTTGTGGCTCCCCCTCCACTAACATCTTTGTGGGCCGTGATTTGACAGCTAGTAACCGCACTTCACGCGAAGAAATATATCACTTACCGAGATCTGCTTACAGCAGAGTGCCACACCCAGTAATGGGTAAAAGGCATGATGATATATTTATTTATTTATAGAAACTTTTTGAAATCGTATAATTCTATTGACGGCTATTTCAAGAACAAACGCAGCTCCACTAAAAATATATCCGAACATAAGAATTAAAAACGCTGCTTGTAAATGATCCATAGAAATCTTCTTAACACTTTGATTTCCTCTTGAATAAATAAACGGTTTTGCAACATCTTCTGTCCACTTTTTCAGCAATCCACTAGAATGAATCCTTAAAATAATTGTCTCAATCCTTTCTTTAAGCGGAAATCCTTGATTCACCAACAATCTCAAATAATATGTATAAGCATCTACTTTAAATTCATACACCTTTGGTTTTCCATCAGGAATATTAAAATAATTTCTAAGACTGTAGACCATATGTTTCTTATTCTTACCAGTAACATAGTTACGTAGTACTAACGTACGGTTAATACATTGGTAAACTTGCTCAAGAGAACATAATACAACGTTGTTATAAATTGTCCAACGAATTTTATCCTGAGGTACGTTGAATTCTTCTTTAGCCATTGCATCAAATCCATACTCTAATCCAGAATGTATCATTTCTTCTTCAGTAGATATTTGTTTATCATACACTGGATTAGTTAATATACTAGTAAATTTACTTGTATAAATTGTGCTTAAAAGTAGTGCAGCAATCACCCAAGTAATAAACAATAACTTCATGATAAAATATTTCGGTTGACGAACAGATCCTAGAAGTAAACTATGACAAAGTATTATCACGCAAGACATAAAACTATTGTAATAATATTCATTTAGTGTTGAACCAAAAGTCCACCAAGTAAATACACTGAAAGCAAAAATAAATCCGATTGAAAACCAAATTTGATTATTGAAAACAATCACTAAATTTTTCCAAGATGATAGTTCTAATGCGATTGGGGCGTACCATGTAACTCCATCAATCATATGCGGCATAATACTGTCAAATTCTTCGTGAAAAGAAGTATTTAACTTTAAAGTTCCAAAAACCATATCTCCTTCATAGTTATACATCATTTTAAATAGATTTGAATATTTGTGTTTTTTGTATTTAAATCCATAATGCAAATAGTTGTGTTTCAAATAGATAAAAGTGAAATTTGCAGTTTTTGCAATTGCATTTAACATGTTAATTTCTAAACCTCTTTTTAGGGGGTCGGTACCGTTTGGTTTTATCACATATGGTGGGTAAATTAATGGTAGTGTTTTAATAGGACATTTATTAAGGTTTACAGGAATTTTTGTTGGGTAAAACTCAAGTAAATTCAAATCATCTTGGCATGTTCCAATTTTCTTTGGAATTATGTTTCCGCATTTATTTTCATTGTAAGGAAAATAAGTATAAATATTATCTTTTTCTAATATAATTATGTTTAATAAATATATTTTCCAAGCATGTTCAAATACAGCTGTGATGTTAACGTCATGTTTAAATATTATTATAAATTTTGCTCTTGCATTCCAACTAAATGTTCGGTATAAAATATTAATATTGTTTTGGTAGTCGATGAAATTATTTACCATCATTATATTGTAATAAAATTTGTATTTTTCGTTAGTAATATTCTTTATTTTATTACTGTTAATAATTATAAAAGGATCTATTTGTCCTGATAAATATTTAATAATATTAGTATTGTTTGTTGTTTGTACAATTAATGTATAGGATTTTGTTTGTTGGTATATTGTTGAAATGCATTTTAAGTGTTTGGTAAACTTGGGTTCTCGTTCTAAATTTGTAACAATAATCTTCAAACTTATGTGATGAATGATTAGTGCTATTACAATCAATTGATATACTTTTGTCGACATTATTCTAGTAACAACTATTGTGTTTTAGAATATTTTTAAATGATAAGTTTATTTTCTTTGTCCTAATGGCTTATTGATTTTAGTCGTAATGTAAGTTATCTTTATTTATTTATTTATGTTACTCTGTACAATTGGAACTTAATGCCAATTATAGTACAGTACTATGTAATTTTCTTTATAAGTAAGAAATAAGTTTAAATGTGTATCATTATTGTTTATATTACGAAAGCGAGAAATAAGAATATAATATTAATTATTATTTAGAAATTCATTCAAAACATAGAAGGTTACGAAACATTATATTTTGGAATTTATTAAATATTCATTTGTTATATAATTACATTTTTAGAATGAAAAAATATTTAAAGTAAATTGTGCACTTGCAGTTTAAGTTCTTATTTTATACTTTTACACTTTTACAAAATAATTATTTTTGATTCTAGATTGCGAAATGTAACTTTTGCATTCGAGAATGCAAAAGCATTTCGCAATCGAGTATCAAACAACGTTTTTTCGAAAACTATGTCCCAAAATTAGTAATAATGTAATTAGAAAATTTTGACGTTTAGGATTAATTAATGTGACATCTAATGTCTCCATGACAACAATGTATGTAATATAATTGCTATCAAATCTGGTATTCTCTGACCAGTAATTGACAGCTGGTTGGCAATAGAAACCAAACAAACGTTCTAATTTTTTTCTGCGATTTATTGGGATTCGCATTGCATTTCTCAAGAAACTATTCCAGTACACCAGTTAGCTTCCTCAAGCGGGATAAATATGAATAATTGCTCAATTGGAACATTAAATATAAATTTTGTTAAAGAATAGAAGTATTGTTTCTAAGCAAAAAAATAAAGTGACAAATTTTATTAAATTGTGAGCCTTTCTTCTATTAAAAAATTGCAGGATGCAAAATCTTTTGCATCCTGCATGCAAAAGTCTTTTGCGTTTTGTAGACAAAAAACACTCAATTCGCATGTTGATAGTTGTTTTGTAAATTTTAACTTTATATGACTGTTTTCGAAAAAGATAATTTGTTTCATTGCAATTTATCATAAAAATTAATAATCCAAAATTTTCCAGGCTATCCCTATTTTTAAGCTAATTTACAAAATTTTTAATTTAATTTCTGTCCTTATAAAGCTTGCAAAATTAATTCTGTTTATAGATTTGAATGTAGCATGTTATGCTCCACAACATTTATAGGAAACTTTTTTCTCTAAAATAATAAGGGAAGCAGGAAATTAGAAATATATGATTTTATTCAATTGTCATGTACTACAAGTTGATATTTTCACAATGAATAATAAAGAAATATTACTACTAATTATAATTATTAATACATAAAATATATAATTGCAGACAATTGAAAATAATACACTATTAGTGTATTTTTTATCTTATTATGTTAAAGTTATGTGACATCGTATATTTTTCACTATCAAGCATCTCTAAATTATTTTTGAAAAATATTGTAATAAAAGTTATAAATAACCTTAATTTTCAATCACTTTTATTTGAAGTTTTTATCTATAAAATAATTTTAAACCGATTAACAACGAACAAAATATGATGCAAAAATTGGTGGCAGTTGCAGTAATACTTTTTCATCTGTTATTCTTATTCAGATTTATTTATTTGTTATTTTCTCCAAATGAAATTACATTTTAAATAAATGCAACAGCAACAAATACAATTAATGTTTTTAGGCAACTGTATTGGGGTAGGTGGCTCATCACATTTGAGAACCCGGGTTTGATTCTCAAAGCCGACAAACAATTTTTACCACATTAATAAATGCGAGTGTCCCACATCCAGTAATGGAAAACAGGCGTTGATGATATATTTATTTATTTTATTTCTGAAATTAATATAGTAGTATCGGACGTTGTTATTGATAACGTCCTCCAAAAACGTAATAATAAAATTTTTAAATTTTACAACTGCATAATAGTATATTATGTAATAAGTTTTATAAACATCTCTTTAGTTACGAGTGTATAACAATGAAAAATTGAAGAATTACACACTAATATTTTTTTAATTAAGACAACAATAATATGTAAAGTTTTATTAATTATTTAAAAAGTAAGGTTAAAGCAAAAAAGCAGGAATCTAACTTCACGCCATGCTTAATATTTGTTCAAAGCCATAGTTTGCCAACATATGATTAAGATAATATTTAGCAGGGTTCGTAAATATCATGATATTTATAATAAATATCAAAATATCTGATATATAGGATATATATCAGATAAATATCACTTTTTGGATATTTATTTTTTAATTTTAGTTTTTGTACACATTTAGAAAAACTGAAAAATTCGAAAAATTTCACTTCTCCGGAGGCTATATCTCAAAAACTAAACAAGATATGCAAATGCGCTCAACGGCGTTGAATTCCCCGTGTCCGAATTGACTTATAAGCAAATTTTTATACAATTTTATGCAATTTAATATTTTTAATTATTTCCTAAGGGGTACCCCTTTGGTTTTTTCAGATTTTAATTCAATTTTACCAAAAATCCTTAATCGTAGGATTATTAAAACGAAAATTTACATACATATGTATTTTGACCCACTGAATCCAGTGGTGCAATCTTCAAATGCATATGACTTCTGGTTTTCGAGAAAATGTTAAAAAACCGCTTTTTGCGATTTTTTTGGCGGAAAATTGAAAAAATAAAAATCGCTGAAACTATGTTTATAAGTTAACTGAAGCACGAGAAAATTAATGCCGTTGACCGCGTTTTCATATCACATTTAGTTTGCGAGATATAGCCTCGTAAAAGTAGAAAAACTGAAAAATTCGAAAAATTTCACTTCTCCGGAGGCTATATCTCAAAAACTATTTGCAAAAATATGACGATATATATCAAAATAAATATCATGATATATATCGATCGATATATATCTTCGAACCCTGATATTTAGCGCCATGAAAACCAGTACGACATTATAATAACAGAAGTAGAAAAAAATGGTATATACTTCATTTGTGAACTTAGAATGTTGTCTGCCTCGATCGATAAATTCATTTTTTGATACTTTAAGCAGTTATATTACTACGTAAACAATAATAAATAAATATATCATCACGCCTTTTACCCATTACTGGGTGTGGCACTCTGTCTAATCAGATTTTGGTAAGTGATATATTTCTTCGCGTGAAGTGCGGTTACCAGCCGTCAAATCACGGCCCCAAAGATATTAGTGATGGAGGAGCCACAGGGGTAGATTTAATTTGGTGAAAATTGTTTGTCGACTGTGGGGATCGAACCAGGTTTCACAATATTCACAGGCCGACTCGATACCACTGAGCCACCTACTACGTAAATATACAATTAACTATTTAGAAAAACTTACAATAATATTTTATTCTAATGTGGCTTACAAATTAATTCTGTAGCTTAAAAATAATTATTTCAAAAATAAAAATTATAAAACTAAATAATGACCCAATACATAAAAGTCCAAACGCAGAAAACAAATGTTCAAGACTAATTTTCTTCCGATTTTTTTTCTGAAATAATTGTGGATCTAAATTAAATTTGAGATCCTCTTTCTTTTTCCAAAAGTTGGTTAAACCAGCATTATGAATCTTATGAATATTTTCATTTATTCTTTCTAGTAAAGGAAATCCTTGGTTCGTCAAAATACGGACATAGTAAGAATAAATATAATCCTTAAATTCATATATTTTATTTTTATGTTCCGCATAATAATGTTTCATATAATATCGTACAAATTCCTTATTCTTCGCGTATATAAAATCTCTGTCAAGCATGACTCTTTTTAAACATTTGTCAATGTTATTATGATGACATACTACATGGTTTTTATAAATATTCCATTTGATTGAATCATTCTGGTCGTTGAATTCATCTTTACTCATTGGATCAAATCCATATTCCAAACCTGATTCCAAAATATCTTTTTGGGTCGATATTTGTTTGTCAAACGTTGGATTGGTTAAAATACTTGTAAATTTTGTTGTGTATGACATACTTAATAACAGTGAAGTATAAATCCATGAAATGAACAAAAATCTTAGTGAAATAATCTTTGGTTGTTTGATACTTTGATAGAAAAATGAACCCCATAGATATAGAATACAGTTTGTAAGTTGTTTCCAGTTAGTGTTCTTTAAAATGCAACCAAAGCACCACCAAACCAAACATTTCATAATGAAAATACATAGAAAAAGTAACCACAAGTGAACTTGAAAAACAATTTGTGCGTTTTTCCAAGACGGTGTTTTTAAAGCAATAGGAGCATACCAAGTTACACTTTCTTTCAAATAACTCGTTGAAGTATCAAATTCATCGTGAAAACTTATATTTAATTTGACGTTTCCTATTAACATATCACCCTCGTAATTGTATAACATTTGAAACATATTAGTGTATTTATTTCTTTTAAATTTAAACCCTATATGACTATAATTATGATTTATAAAAGTCGGTGTAAAATTTAATAATTTAGATAAAACTTGTATTAGTTTTATTTCTATTCCTGGGCCAGAAGTACTATTTGGATTTTTGACATAGGGCGGAAATATAAATGCTAATATTTTTACTGGACAACCATTAAAATACTTGGGTACTTTTTCTGGATAAAAGTTTGTTGAATGTATTAATTTTGGTGAAACATTTCCACAGAGATTATTCTTGTACGGAAAATATGTATATTTCTTTATATCTTCTTCTTCATGTTCTTTTTGTATTACTACAATATTTAAAATGAATATTTTCCAAGCTATTTCAAATACTGTAGTTACATTTACATTTTCTGTAAATATTATTAAATATTTCACTTTGGTATTATAGCTGAAGGATCTATAAAATAAATATATTTCTTTTTTGTAGGATTCTATGTTGCTCGCTAATATGATATTGAAATCAAATGCATATTTTTCGTAGCTTTCAATATTTGTTAATTCGTTAGAGCTTATTATCATTCTTGGATTTATATATTTTAAAATATATTTTAATTCATGTAATAAAGTTGATTGAAACTGTATTGCAGTGTTATGTATTTTATTGGAGTTATATATTATTATAGCGTAGTCTAATAATTGTGTCATATTTTCATCTAACACATAATCAATTTTAAAAAATTCATATTCAGGAAAATACGCAAAAGTAAAAATAAAATATATTGCTGAATGCTTCTTTCCAAACATTAGATGAAAAATGTATTTTGTGTTACTACTTGTGGAGATAAAAAGAACTAATCATTTTTTTGTTATTTCCGACTTGTAATTTTATTATCTAGATTGTACAATCGATGTACAATATTTACAAAACTATTAGCAGTGAATATATCAAATATTCCATGTAAATATTTGTCAAAAATAAAAATGTTGATTAATGACGTTATTACTACATTTGTACTGTTACAAAAATTAATGGTACTTTAAAAATCTGTCAAATAAAATTTAACGCATTGTAGCTTCATGGGTAAGACGCTCGCTTGTAAAGCGGTAAAAATTAATCTGTTCTACACATCATCTTAATCCGAGCCTTTATAACAATATTAGCTCTTATATTGCCCCTATTTTTAATTATTTATTTTTTTGTTAGATTCATTCAAAAGTGTGTGTTTTTCCACGAATTAATCTTAGTAAATAACATCTGGATAGCTCTTCAATGAAACAACAGAACGCACCCGTCATCGAGGAAAAATAGAGGCTCCACTATTTCCATCGAAGAGCTCATCAATGAAACGAACATATCTTAATTTACCCGTATCTTTTTTGTCTCATTTCACGTTAGCATATTTTTGAAATTTAGTTTTATTTTCTCAACTTTAGAAGCTTTTATTTTTCGTCAAAGAGCTCATCGATGTTCTTTGATGCTCTTTGACCAGTGTGTCATATGAATAAGATATGCAACCACATATTTATCGAATACGTTAATGTATTGTGGGTAGCACTCACGCCGCATTTATTTAATTTATTAACTATAGTCTGTTCGGTGAGAGATTACAATGTGGTTGTTTAGGATGCATTTAATTTTGATTTAGATATTCAGACTAAAGACATGTTTACATAGCAAAAAATATATAATGGCAATGACAATTAATTATTCGTCAAGCGAATAATTTTATTTCGTGTGGTCTAAAAAGCCCTCTAAATTTATTTGATGCAAATTTTAAATATTATCTACAATATATTAGAGAGAAGTAAACATAACTTAAACAACTAAAGTATGCTTATGATGAAAATTGTGAAAAACAATGAGATCAAACTGGGATACCAACCCAGAACTTCATTTGCTAAGCGGATATTTTCAATAGAGCCGAGATTCATTTTTAAAAAGATTGCCATAGTTTTATTTGCTGAATTTGAATCCGTAAAATTTGTATTTATGACCGATGTAAATTGGAGTAAATTTCAGAAACTTTCTAATTTCATTCATGTTTATTTCAAATCCAGGTTTGTCTGTATCATTTGGATTTATAATGACTGGAGAAAAATAGATTGCCAATATTTTTATAGGATATCCGTAAATGTATTTTAGAACTATTTTTGGATAAAAATCTGGGGAAAAACTTTCGGTTTCGTTATAGGAACCAATTATTTGGTACATGAGATTTTTGCAAGAATTTTCTTTATTAGGAAAGTAAGAATATATATATTTTTCTATCTCCTTTGTGTAATATAATTGTGTTTATTCAAAAACAGATGTAATATTTATTTGTTTACTAACAATTATTAAAAACTATTGGCTCGTGCTATCCTATTGTTCGTTTTTAAATTGTTCTTAAAAAAGTATAATTTTAAAAATGTTTAACTGGAAAAACAGGTCAGTGGCATAATATTGAACACAAATTGATCTCTGATTTATAATCAATCACATTTGAATGGTGTCTTTGTTTAAGTAGACGCTATAAGTAGTTCGTAAATATTTGATGTAAATAACAAAACTTGCAAAAGACATCAAATATAAATTTGTTTACTTTCTGTAACAATTACAATTAGTTCAATCAAACAGCATATCAGTTTATAATACACATTTATTTTAAATAATATATGTACATAATTTATTCCCAATACAAAAATATTATAGTAACTAGAATAGAGTTAAAATCAACTGAACTGCTGAATATGATTTAATCATTTCATTATAAATATGTTCAAATAATTTTAACTGCGCTCTACAATATTATTTATTTTCTTCATTTTCTTCAGATATTTCTGTTGTCTCTTTTTCCGTATTATTTTCATCAGTTTCACTAGGTTTATCAGTTGATTCAGTTTTACTAACTGATTCAAAAAGTTGTAATAAATTATATTTCTTTAATTTATTGTAATCTGGTACAATAGATAGCAGACACATCCCTCTGATAACTTCTACAATAATGGTTAAATCCGGCGTCTTCAAATCAACTTTATTTTTCGAATTCTTTGTAGAAATAATACTAGCAATATCTCGAATAATATCATCCCTAATTATTTGTTGATTATTTCTATGATTAAAGGCAACTGCAAAAGTTTTTGGTTCAGGAAAATGTTCCTCAACTAAAGCAGTTACAGATTTTTTAATCTCTTCCATGTTCGCTTTGCAAGTAATTTGAATTGGTACTAATCTAAGAAGAAATCTAGTTTTCTGTTCTTTAGATATTAAAATATCATTGATTACAGCAGATACAATTTCTGTGGGATTGTTAACCGTTGTACGAATAAATAACAAGTTTTTGGCTCCGGATTCTACAACCTGAAATCGTTTCTGGGTTGGTTTCACATTTTGATATGCGGTTATTTCCTTGGAAAGTTCGTCTACGATGTCATCTGAATCCGATTCTTCAGCATTGATTTTTTTAGTTTCTTCTGTTGTTACAGTTTTATTTTCACTGTCTACAGTCGTTGGTGTGGTTGTAGACGATTTAAGTTGATCAGCGTACAAGTTTAATATGTTGTATGCTTCTCGAATACATTCTTTTTCACGAAAATTACAAGTACATAAAAAACCTTTTAAACCTGGTTCTAGAACGTACTGTTTTCGTCTTTTATGAATGTAATAGTTAGGTTTTTTTCGTTTATTCTGTGGTTCACTCATTGTTATTAACTTTGTGTCAAGTTTCAATCAAATTTATTCGAGTTTATTCATAAATCTAATAGGGTTAGAAATGTGACACAATCTTAATACGTATACATCGTAAACCTAACAAAAAATGTTGCTTAAAAATGATTCAATATAAATATAACCTCGAAAATCACATGTGTTATTTATTTAACAATCAGTCTAAATTACATTATTAAATAATGAAATTTATTGTACAAAATTTATCAAAATGTGTTCCTCGAGTAGGGATCATTAAAGAAATAAACAGACTGCCCAGTTTTGAAGTGGAAACACCAGCCGCTTTTTTATACACAAAGGTAAACTTGAAATATTTGTAATTAATAACTTTTTTACATAAACAGTGATTGGTTTTTAGGCAGGTAATATACCGCACATAACACGAGAAGTATTAAAGCTTATAACCGAACAACCACAATGTCTGCAGATTTCTGCAGCTAATTCTTTAACACTAGCCGAATCATTAGCGAACGTAAATATGTCATTAGCAGAATTTGTAGGACTACCAGAATATTTTACATATGTAACAGTTCAGGATGTAGGGCATATTACACCCTCTGGTCATCATTTACAAAATAATGTTCCCATTTGGACGCGTAAAGGAAAAGAGTACTTGACTTCAGAGAGGTAATCGATAATTTTTAAACAGCTACAATCAATTGATAAGTATATTATTGCAGTTATATGGACACGATTGAATCATTTAAACCTGATATGTACTGCTTGCTATCCGATAGTGATACAAATAAAATTAGTTCTAAAAAAAGAATGTCTAAATCTGTTGATCAAACATTAAGTTTCTTGCAAAAATGTTTAGAAAGACATGCGAATTCAACTGTATTGCAAAATAGTACAATTATTGCAGCAGTTGAAGGTGGTTATTGCTTAAAAACTCGAGAGCGATGTATGAAAGACCTCTTGAAAGAAAATGACAAATTCGGGGGCTATTTAATAAGTGGTCTCCACAATAATGGACCAGAAATGGAACTTTTGTCCTTCGATGAAGTTAAACCAGTTGTTGAACATACAATTGTAAGAACTTTTAGTATTTTGAATAATACTACATTATTACAATTATATTTTGCGTTATAGAATTCTTTACCAGAAAATAAATTACGAATTATTGAAGGATGCTGGAACCCTTTAAATATAATTAAATTTGTTCAAATGGGTGTAGATATTTTTGATTCATCTTATTTAAATGTAATCACCGAAAGATCTTCAGCTCTTACGTTTAATTTTGACTATAAAAGTCCTCAAGAAGATACTAAGTTTGAAATTAATATGCGAGATGATAAGTATGATAAAAAAGTAACAAATCTTTTGTAGTACTCATTCAAATAAATATTTTTAAAAATTTCAGGCATATAGAGGACTTCGCTCCATTAGTAAAGGGCTGTAAATGCTTAACATGTTCAAAATATACTCGCGCATACATTCATCATTTATTGAATGTACAAGAACTTTTGGGACCAGTTTTATTATCAATGTAAATATTGTATTTTTATAATTTAATTGTTTATATTTATTTACATCTTGATTTTAGACACAATACGCATCATTATCTAGAATTCTTTAAAACTATCAGAGATTGTATACGAACAGGAAACTTGGAAAATTTAGAGAATCATATTAAAATTCAATGTGATCGATTTGAAAGATATCAACTGAAACAAACTGTAAACATCAATAGTGTACAAGAAGATGAAAAAGCGGAAGCATTATAAATTTAAAATTGTATTATTTTATACTTCAATAAAGATAATTTTCTGATAAATATTTATTTTCCAATAATTTTGAATTTCCGCGAACAGTTTGCACGAAACGTTGGTATGTCTGACAACTAAAAACATTTTTTTGTTATTAAGTTGGATCCTTGCATCTTGGTGATTGTGCAAATTTGACTGTTTACTTGTCATTGTAGCAAAATTTAGCTTAGTTTGTGATTTCAGTTAGTTCAGTTGAAGAACAAGGTAAGATATTTTGAATAAACACGTAGTTTCAAATTAAAATGAAGAATGATTTAGTAGATTGTATTTTTATAGCATGGATCGTCTTCTAAGACTTGGTGGAGGAATGCCGGGCTTGTCTCAGGCTCCACCACCATCCGATGCTCCTGTTGTTGATACTGCCGAACAGGTTTATATTTCTTCCTTAGCTTTATTAAAAATGTTGAAGCACGGCCGTGCTGGTGTTCCTATGGAAGTCATGGGTCTAATGTTAGGTTAGTTCTCTAAAACTTCAAAAACGTGTAGTCATTCTGATTTATCATTCATATTTTTAGGAGAATTTGTTGATGATTACACAGTACGTGTAATCGATGTATTCGCTATGCCCCAAACCGGTACAGGTGTTAGTGTTGAAGCTGTTGATCCTGTATTTCAGGTATGTAACAAAGAAATGTCATTAATATGTCACTTTTAAAGATGTATGTTTATAGGCAAAGATGTTAGATATGTTAAAACAAACCGGTAGACCAGAGATGGTTGTTGGTTGGTACCATTCTCATCCTGGTTTTGGTTGCTGGTTATCAGGTGTTGATATCAATACACAGCAATCTTTTGAAGCTCTCAGTGAACGCGCTGTCGCTGTCGTTGTTGATCCAATTCAATCTGTCAAAGGCAAAGTCGTCATTGATGCTTTCAGGTAAGTTTCTCACAACAAATATTGAATACAGGATTTTATAATAACATTTTTGTAGATTAATAAATCCCAACATGATGGTTCTTGGGCAGGAACCAAGACAAACCACTTCAAACTTAGGACACTTACAAAAACCATCAGTGCAAGCTCTGATTCACGGTTTAAACCGTCATTACTACTCGATCAGTATTAATTATAGAAAGAATGAACTCGAGCAGAAAATGCTCCTTAATTTGCATAAAAAATCTTGGATGGACGGATTAGCTTTAGCGGATTATTCTGAAAACTGTAAAATAAATGAAGGAACAGTTTCAAATATGTTGGACTTGGCGAAAAATTATAACAAAGCTCTCGAGGAAGAAGAGAAGATGACTCCAGAACAATTAGCGATTAAGAATGTTGGAAAACAAGATCCTAAACGACATTTGGAAGAAAAGGTTGACATTCTAATGACTACAAATATCGTACAATGTTTAGGTGCTATGTTGGATACTGTAGTTTTTAAATAACTTAAATTTATAATAAATTGATTCAGGTCAAAAAATATTATTTCATGTTTTTTTATTACTATTATAATTTCTGAACATTTTACTATATTTGTGTTTTGTTAACACAAATACAGTAATATTTATATATTTTTATATAAACCATTTTTGAAGTCGTGTAATTTGTTTCTAAACTAATAATTTAGCTAATAATAAAATCTCAATTTGTATTTAAATTATTTAAAAAATAAACAAAAATAAATATATCATCACGCCTTTTATCTATTCTAAGTAACTATTCTCCTGCAGAAATTGGTGAGCGATACATTTTTGTGACCTGCCGTCAAATCATGGTCACCAAAGATAGAGGAGAAGGATAATTTTAAACAAACACATTTTTAGAAAATCAATTTTCTTATTTATTATCGTATAATATTCAAAAATTAACAGTAATACCCTTAACTATTATTAATATAGAACAAATTAAAATGATTGAATAGAATACAAACCAATTGGTCAATCTTGTATCATAAAACTAAACTACTACAATTGCGGTCTGTTCTGAGGACGAACTTGTCTAAAGGGAGGATGGCTAGGTCCATAGGGGGGCCACCCGGGTAATGCAGGCCTCATTCCAGGTATCGGGCCCCGGTACATTCCTCTGGGAGGCATCTGTAGTCCTGGCGGAGGAACAAACATTGGCGGCCGCATCGAAGACGGAAACCAAACTGTATCTTCTGGCTTTAAATAGTATGGAAAAGTATCCTACATCACTTTTTTTTAAAACACAATTAACAAATTTAAATTTATGACAGAAAAATTCGGGTGATGCCTGGATACGAACCAGAGACCTACTTGCTGAATAAATGCACTAAACATTATGCCACGGCACTCATAAACGAAGTATGGCATTAACCGAATTCTTCTGTCATAGAATCTAAACACAGCATCGATCCCAAGACTTCTATATCATAAGTATTGACAACGGGTTTCGTGTGTAGACACACGCTTGATTTAAAGGAAATCATACAATGTAGTTTTTTTTTTGTCATACGACTGAAAATATAGTAACTATGATAAAATTAACTTTAAAATTATTATTGTAAGTGTCATGTTATATGATAAAAAAAAATTACAATTATCAATACTGATAAATAGTTTGAAAAACAAAATAATTATAGATATTATTTTAAATATTGCATTTTCCTTTTAAAAATAATTAAGATTAAAATTTTACTATAAAATAGTAGTGTTTATTTGCAAGCATTAAAATATGTACAATACAATATGCAATTCCGGAAAGCTGTAACTAAAATATAAAGTAATTAAATTCACCTACCCCATAAAAAGGAGGAAGAATCAAAGGTATGATCGTAGCTGGATCTATAGGGGCCAAATGGGTATTATGAGGCGGCAGATCTCTGCTTCTTCTCCTTAGATGACTTCTTACATATCTAGGACTTCGACTTCTGTAAATGAAAATCTCAATGCAAAACTATTTAAACAAAAAATTCACTCAGTAGCAATAAATTTGAATACATATGAAACTACTCCTGTGGCTCCCCCTCCAGTAACATTTTTGGGGACCGTAATTTGACGGCTTATAAGCGCTCTGCACACGAAAGAAATATATCATTTATCAAAATCTATTACGACAGAGTGCCACACCCAGTAATGGGTAAAAGGCGTGATCATATATTTATTTAATCCAGTCAACAAGAAAAAGTTCGATTAATTTTTTATACTATTACAAATAAATAATTACTAGCATTAGATTACAATATTTTATCATGAATATATAAAAAAAAGTTTGCCAAGAAAAAAAATAGACCTATTTCATATAATATTTGATAACAATTATTTTTAAAATGCTACAATATCTATCGCAGAAACAATTTAAACTTATGAATTGTATATACCAGAACACTTCTATTGATCTGATTACAATTTCATACAACAATTTAGTTTTAAAATTGTGACGTAAATAATTACTAAAACATTTATAATTACACACCTGTCTCGCCTTCTATCTGGTTCGGTTTGGCCATAATATCTCCGGTCATATCTACTGCAAATTATTTGTAATAAGTAAAAAATGTCCATTAAGATTATAAAATGCTGCTTTTAAATATTTGTGTATTTTTTTAAAAATTGCTATGTTGATATCTTCACTCTATAATTTAATGCTAGTGACACTCTTTTTACTTATCTAAATATTATAGTTGAAGTTCAATAAATTACATGCAATGCATCATTGATAAAAATGTCTCGATATTTTTAGCATTTTGAAATTAATGTAAATCTCATGCATATAATTTAATTACTAACAATATATAAACAAAAAAAAACGTAATTAGTAAAATAATAAAATGTATACCGTCGATCTCTATCATCTGGCGAGCGCGTATTTCGTCTTCTACCAAATTCTCTTCTAGAGCTTCTAGATCTAGAACGTTTTACCCGTCTACTGCTCTCTCTGCTTCTAGAACGGTTGCTAGAAGGGTTTCTAGAAGACGAACTAAAATCTCGCGAGCTACCGGGTTTACAAAAGTCTCTATACGAGCTAGAACTATTTCTATTACTTTTCGAGTTTTTATTTTCGGGTTTTGGACTTCGGCTGCGTCTTGAACTTTTTCGTCTGGGGTTTTCTGGAGCGCATGGAGGACTGTCATTACCAAAACTTTCGTAGTTATCGCCGGATTTGTAGGAATTATTTTGTCTATTTGGACTGCTATGAGGGCTATACGCAGAAACTGTTCTGCGTTCAGTTTCTTCTTTATTGACTATAACATCGCTGCGATCAAAAATTGGACGACTGCCCTCACCTGTTAAATTATAAGGATTTTTATATTTACCTATTTCGTCAATAATCTATCGAAATTTCAAATAATTAAAATACGCCGCCCTGTTTATTTATAGTTGCTATAAAGATTTGATTATGAATCTTCTTCCTTAATCTTCATTTCTTCGCATTTCAGTTCTTCAATCATTGCAAATTGTTATTATTTATTTAACTTTACTTAATAATGTAGAATATATTCATTCTTGTTTGAGTATCCAAATGTGCAATAGTAATTTGCAATGTAAGATAATTTACACTTAAGCATATAAAACTATTTTATGCATGCAAAGCTTGGTCTTCTGTCTTCATCTTAACAAATTACAATTATTGAAACTTATTGTTTCAATGAAAAGATAAAACTATTTTTTACATGCAAAGCTTGATTTTGTCTTCATCATTCTCTATTTGAATTTAAAATTAATTATATATCATTATAATTTATAATTTATGAAAATTTACTAAAACAATTCAGAATAAATTTTAAAAAGCAGTAAAATTAATGCAGAAACTCACATTTGTCTGACTTCATTTTCTAGCGAATATTTCCTCGGTAGAATTTCTTTCTTGCAGTTTTCGTCCTCTTGATTTCTCAGGTGGCATCTTTCAAAGATTTAAGTTCATAAGTATTTTGAATTTATGTACCATGCAATTTTAACAAACAGAATATAATCTCATTTAAATTTCAAAGTTTTAATAGCAAAATTAACATTTAACAAACTTACAGCACCCATCATAAAATAAAGATTTTTTTTCTACGATTGCTATGAAAAGTTGTCAATTACGTTCTCTTTTGTCATCATAATATTGAAGATTTCTTTGCAACAATCATAAATAACATTGTTGCGCTTTTCCAATGACAACACGCGAAAAAGATGTTAATAGTTACCACCGATACAAACAAAACAGAAACTTTTGATATTGACAGAACAAATTTATTTCTAGTACGTATACGTTTTTTAATCATTTAAAATGCAATCATAGAAAAAGTTCTGTATATCACAAGCGTAAAGTGTCTTTGTTTCTCTTACATTATTGTCCCGCTGCAATTACCGTGCCCGACTAACAAAAAATCACTTTACGCTCTTAATACACAAAAACTATTAATATTTCAGTGATCTAGAATTCACATAATACATTTCACCAAATAAATAATAATAATTTACCCTGACATCTATAAATTTTAAATTCTTCTGGGCGCTCTAACGAATGATCAATTTCTTTCGTTTCATTACTTCCCGATATTTTTCGTTGGATTTCAACTTTAATTTTCTTCAATTCTTTAGTATCAATTTTGATATTTTGCGTCTTTTGTACACTTGGTTCTGCACTTGATCCTCTGAGTCTACAATTTGATAAAATTTAATGAAAACAATACACACAATAGCGAGGGAAAGGAGCAACCTTTTATTCATATTCAATGATTTTTATTAAATACAGAAATTTAGTACTAATAATAAATGAATTAATTTCCTCCAACAACATTAAAATAGTTGTATTATAGAAAAGATATTATAATTATATGATAGTACTAATTATTACAGATTACAATAGAATAGTTTTTCTGCACTGAAACAACTGAATGCTTGTACTGGACTCCGAAGAAATGTCTAGTAGCTCTTGATTATATTGTTTGTATGAAAAAAATTAATGTCACGTGACTTCTATACCATATAGCAAATATATTAATATAAAACATTTTAAAAAATTAAATTTTTATAAACACACGAGTAACATTTATAAAAATTAAATTTTTATAAATACATAAGTAATATTTTCTAACTATACACTAATTTAGTTTGACTTTAAATATCGATAATAATACAATATAACTTGCATTTACTACTATTTAGTAAATAAAAACAAACCGCCATGTTCTATGTTCAAGGACTGGTGTCTATAACAGGAACTTTTAACAATATGTTATTTTTTTAATCATTTAAATCACTATCTTTTATCCTTTTTTAATGACATTTTAACATTTGAAATGTGACACTATATATTGTTATAAACTGTATGAATACCTGTCTATTTTTATAGTCTATAATTAGTAACTAAACGAACGAAGTAGAAGAAGAAGTATCCACTTCAACTTCTCTTCTTATATTTTTGAAATCATGTAATTTGTTGCTAAACTAATAATAAAATAAATATGTACATTACGCCTTTTATCCATTCTAAGTGAGATACTCTGTTCCAGCAGAAACTAGTAAGCGATATATTTTTGTGCAGAAAATTCGGTTACCAGTCGTCAAATTATGGTCTCCAAATATAGTGTAGGTGTACAAGGATAATTTTAAATAAACACATCCTTAGAAAATTAGTTTTCTTGTTATTTATATTATTTAATTTTTAAATTATAGTATTCAAAAATTAATAGTAACACCTTTAACTATGATTAATATATGTAGAACAAATTAAAATGATTGAATGGAATACAAACTAATTGGTCAATCTTTTATCATATAATCAAACTACTGTAATTGAAATCTGGGACGAACTTGTCTAAAGGGAGGATGTCTAGGTCCATAGGGGGGCCATCCGGGTAGTGGAGGCCTCATTCCAGGCATCGGGCCCCGGTACATTCCTCTGGGAGGCATCTGTAGTCCTGGTGGAGGAACAAACATTGGCGGCCGCATCGGAGGTGGAAACCAAACTGCATCTTCTGGCTTTAAATATTATACAAAAGTTTCCTTCATCATTATTTCTTTCAAAACAATTGAACAAGTGGAATTTATGACTGAAAAATTCGGGTAATGCTTGAATTCGAACCAGAGACCTTCTACTTGCCGCGCACATGCGCTAATTACTACTCATGTACGAAGTATGGCATCAACCGAATTCTTCTTTCATAGTGTCTGAGAACACAGCATCGATTCCAAGACAAAGGTATTGATAACGGGCTTCGTCTGCAGACACATGCTAGATTTAATTATTTTTTCGTAATTATTATTGTATTTTCAAAGTTATGTCAGATATAAAAAAAAGGAAAATTACAATTATAAATACTAATTATAATTTGAAAGATATTATTTTAAATATTGCATTTTCATTTTAAAAATAATTAAGATAAAAATACTTATTTTCTCATTATATATAATATACTATATACAATTCCGGAATACTGTAACTAAAATATAAAGTAATTAAATTCACCTACCCCATAAAAAGGAGGAAGAATCAAAGGTATGACCGTAGCTGGATCTATAGGGGCCAAATGGGGATTATGAGGCGGCCGATCTCTGCTTCTTCTCCTTAGAGGACTTCTTACATATCTAGGACTTCGACTTCTGTAAATGAAAATTTCAATGCAAATATATTTAAATAAGAAAAGATCTACTTATTCTAATAAAAAAGAAAAATACAATTAACTTTTTATGCCAGAATAAATAAATAATTACTAGGATTACATTATAATATTTTATTATGAGTATGTAAACAAAGATATTATTTTCGAAAATGTAAGAGGTCTATCGCAGAAACAATTTAAACTTATGAATTGTATCCCTCAACACTTCTATTGATCTGGTCACAATTTCATACAACAATTTAATTTTCAAATTGTGTATTTTTTGTGACGTAAATAATTACTAAAACATTTATAATTACACACCTGTCTCGTCTTCTATCTGGTTCGGTTTGGCCATAATATCTCCGGTCATATCTACTGCAAATTGTTTGTAATAAGTAAAAAATGTCCATTAAGATTATAAAATACTACTTTTAAACATTAATTTTTTTTAATTAGTACGTTAATATCTTTACGCAATAAATTAACACCTTTTTTACATTTTAATTTAAGTACTAGAGTTGAAGTTCAATAAATTAGATACAATGTATCATTGATAAAATATAAGGCCATTTTAAAATTGATGTAAAACGCATGCATACAATTTAATTATTAATATTATATAAAGAAAAATAATAGTAAAAAAATAAAATATATACCCTCGGTCTCTATCATCTGGCGAGCGTGTATTTCGTCTTCTACCAAATTCTCTTCTAGAGCTTCTAGATCTAGAACGTTTTACCCGTCTACTGTTCTCTCTGCTTCTAGAACGATTCCTAGAAGGGTTTCTAGAAGACGAACTAAAATTTCGCGAGCTACTGGGTTTATAGAAGTCTCTATACGAGCTAGAACTATTTCGATTACTTTTCGAGTTTTTATTTTCGGGGTTTGGACTTCGGCTGCGTCTTGAACTTTTTTGCCTGGGGTTTTCTGGAGCGTAAGGAGGACTGTCATAACCAAATCTTGCGTAGTTCTCGCTAGATTTGTAGGAATCATTTTGTCTGTTTGGACTCCTATGAGAGCTATACGCAGAAACTGTTCTGCGTTCAGTTTCTTCTTTATTGACTATAACATCGCTGCGGTCAAAAATTGGACGTTTGCCCTCACCTGTTAAATTATAAGGATTTTTATATTTAGTTGTTACCTATTTCGTCAATAATCTGTCCAAATTTCAAATTATTAAAATACGCGCACTTTATTTATAGTTGCTATAAAGATTTGATTATGAATCTTCTTTCTTAATCTTCGTTTCTTCTTATTTCAATTCTTCAATAATTGCAAATTGTTATTATTTATTTAACTTTACTTAATAATGTAGAATATATTAGTTTCAAGATCCAATTGTGCAATAGTAATTTGCAATGTAAGTTAATTTATCAATGTATAATAAAACTATTTTATGCATGCAAAGCTTGATCTTCTGTCTTCATCTTAATATATTATAATTATTTAAATCTATTCCTTCAATGAAAAAAAAAAACTATTTTTCGCATGCAAAGCTTGATCTTCTGTCTTCATCTTTCTATATTAAGATTTAAAGTTATTATATATCATATTTAAACAGTTACTATTATAATAATTAAATAAGAATTATATATTTATGAAAATTTAATACATTATTCAGAATTAATTTAACAAACAGTAAAATTAATACAGAAACTCACATTTGACTGACGCTGAAACAGTAACTTCATTTTCTAGCAAATATTTCCTCTGTAGAATTTTCTTGCTGCAGTTTTCATCCTCTTGATTTCTCAGATGACATCTTTCAGAGATTTAAGTTCATAAGTATTTTCAATTTATGTATAATGCAATTGTAATAAACAAATACCTAATCTCTTTTAAATTTAAAATTTTGATAACAAAATTGATATTTGATAAACTTGACACCAAACATAAAATAAATGGTTTTAATATGAGCTAGCATTCACATAATACCTTTCATCAAATAAATAATAGAAAAAATTTACCCCGGAATCTATAAATTTTAAACTCTTCTGGGCGCTCTAGCGAATGATCAATTTCCATCGTTTCATTACTTCTCGATATGTTTCGCTTGATTTCTACTTTAATTTTCTTCAATTCTTTAGTATCAATTTTGATATTTTGCGTCTTTTGTACATTTTTTTCTGCACTTGATCCCCTGAATCTACAATTTGATAAAATTTAATGAAAACAAATGTATATTAGCGAGGGAAAAGTACAACCTTTTATCCATCTTCAATGATCTTAATTTGATACGGAAATTTATTTCTAATAAAAAATGAACTAGTTTGCTCGAACAACATTAAAATAGTTGTTTTATAGAAAAGAAATTGTAATTATAAAATAGTACTAATAATTGCAGTTTATAGCAGTTCTGTTCAACAACATTTCAAAGCTTAACTGGACTCGGAACAAATCTCTAGGTAGCTACTGTATGTATGACAAAAATGAATGTGACGTGACTTCTAGCAAAAAATATTAATATAAATAGACACTTAGTAGCATTATAAATACACAAGGAACATTTTATAACAATACACTAATTTAATTTGGCTTTAAATATCGATATTAATACAATATAACTTGCATTTACTACTATTAAGTAAACAAAATCAATTCGCCATCTTCTAATGTGATCTTCAAGAACTGGTGTCAATAACTGGAACTTTTAACAATACTTTTTTTTTATTATTATTTAAAAGATTTTATTCTATCTTTAAATATTTAAACATTCAATATGTGACTGTATATACATTTATAAACTACATGAATATCCGTCATTTTTTAAAGCGATATTTGAATATACCATCCGCAGTTGGTAACAAAAAGAACGAAGACGAAGAAGAAGTATCCATTTCAATTTCTCTTCTTCGCTGGCGTCCATTTGTTCATTTCTAATGCATCTTCTTACTTCTACACAACTGTATCTCGATTCAATTTTCTTGGTTATTGAATTATTTATTTACATTTGAATATATGTGTTTATTTCATCATATTTGGGCTATAAAGAGTGAAAACAAGGTAATGAATTATTTATTTTGCAAATTTTTAATTTCTTTGTATTGTTTGCAAGTACCACGTGTTATGTAGTTTTTTAAAATAAAATGTAAACAATATTGTTCGTCTACTTTTTCAAACATTATATTTATTGCCAGTGCCTTTCTTTGAAAGTTACACATTGGTAGAAATAACAAGGACCTAAAACATTTATTATAAAATAATTTCGTTTTTAGTCAACATACAAACATATAATGCCACATAATATTGCAGATTTGAAAAGAATTAAAATTGAAATAAAGAGGAAAGTTTCAACAATGGCAACCACATCAGATAATATGGACTATAGTTTCTCGAACGATGAGAAACTAATTATACATAATCAACCCTGTAAGTTAAAGAAATAAGTTCATAATTTCTGTATATTATTAAAACTTTACATTCTTAGCTAAAAATAAATCTATTGAGGAAAATACAGCAGGACCATCAACAGAAACAAATAGAGCATCTTCTGTATATTCAGCTGCTGATAATCGTGATCAGTCTCGTCGTTCGATAGATTTGGGCACTTCAGAAGAAAAGAAAATCATTAGCGTCAACGAAGCTATGACAAAAGTGGACACTGTACTTCATAATCTCAAAAAACAAAAGGATACCTCGCCAGAAAATATAAGAATTATACGAGATGTATCAAAAAAGAGATCTCGCAAATCTAGAAAAAAATATGCCAGCAGTCCAAGATCTGATTCATCTTCAGACAGTTGTCCTGAGCGAAGCCCATCGCCAAAGAGAACAAGAAAACAAATGCCGCGTAAAAAGTACGACTCAGATTCTTCAACAAACAAAGAACGCTACAGAGACAGTTCGTTTAGCAGTTTAAATAGTGATCGTTCTTACAGCTGTGTGTCCAAAAAATTAAAAAAGGAATTGTCCGGCTTTTTAGGAAATTCTTTTGTATCTATAAATTCTAAAAGAAATGCAAGAAAATTTAAAAATGATAGATCACGGAGTCCTAGAAGAAGTAAGTCAAACACACGATACTCTAGAAGAGATTCATACGGCAGATCTAGATACTCCAGAAGAGATGCTTCGTACGACAGATATACTAAAAAAAAATCGCGTAGAAATTCTGGCAGATATAATAATTATGATAGAAATTATCAGCAAATGAAATCAAATGACATGGAAGAGAGATATTCAAGATATTATGCAGTTATGTACGCGTTCAGTATTATTATGGACATTTTACGACAAGATGACATTTATAGCACTTATTAAAAGACTGTATTTATGTTATGACTATTTAGAATAAGACTGAAACATTTTCTAAGTATTTTACTAATGGCTGTAGTTACCAAATATTTTACTTTTTAAATATATTTTTTACTGCATGATAAAATATGCTATTTATTCAAAATATCACACTGTCTCATTTACTATTTAATTTAACACAAACATTTCAAATATCTATTTATTACAATCATTTTAACTTTCAATAATTTATTCTCAAAACTGCTTTACAATTGATCGAAACAATTTTCTCATTAATTATCTTTTAAAGGATAGGAAAAAAATAATAATCCTATTTCGAAATAATTATATTTTTTACACTGAATATTTTCAGTTTTCATTTATTTATAAATTATTTTTCAACAGAACTTGTAGTTTACCAACCAGAAACAAATATTATTCACTCATACGTCAAAAAAAGTGCAAAACGCCAATTATCGAGGCCTCTCAGAAATTAAATAAAAAACATGACTTACTATTTACTGTATGTGTAAAAAATTCTTATAATTACATTCAGTGCTTTCTCGCTGCAATCGAGCTCAGAAGACGATGTCCGGCTACAAAAGTGATGAGACCAAACAGCAACAACCATCTGCTAGTGGTAAACATATCTAGTTTTAGCCAGAACACGAAGAACAATCCGAAAATAGCTAGAAAAAACAACAAATAAATCAATAAGCAGCATTATTTTACAATAATTATTCTCATGATTACCTCCTAATCCACCATGGAACAACAGCGCACTCAACGAAAATTTAAAGTTTCCAACATTAATTCCCAACTTGATCCACATGCCGAATAAAATCAATAATGGGGCAACTACCAGGGCAGTGAAGAGTGTCGAGATGACTTGCGGAGGGCGGCGTTCTGGTTCACGGAACATGTGTTTGATTTCGGGACGCATTCCTCTGATAGGCGTCAAAGGAGAAGTATGGGGCGTAGTACCAGGGATACGCAACTCGACATCAGCGAGAGTCCATCTGAATGGGTTGCTGATGATAGCGTCTCCGATGATTAATTCTACGTTGTATTTACCCGAGACTATTCCTAATTCGGTTGCTTTTGATCCGATATCCTAAGAAAAAATTAATTAATAATCAAAACGCATTATTTATATTTATTTACTTACCATATCAAATTTGTAGATTCCATTATTATCTAAACTAGCAACAAAGATAATTTCTCGGTTAGATTTTTGACATTCTAATCTAACAAACGCTTGATGTACAACACGATCACCTAACGAAAATCTGACAACTAATCGTTGTTGAGAATCAGCCTCGAGGACTGGACCCAATTTAGTTCCATAATGGAGTTTTTGCAGTTTGCTTGGTGAAGCTTGATCGGTATCACCGACACCAATTTCTAACCATTGAACGCTCACACTTCCCAGAACAGATGCAGAAAGGGATGCACTGTGAGATCCTTCAAATAAATACAAAATTAATATTGTTTCAATAATATGTTGGTGCATAATTAATGTAAGATTAAGAAAAATAAGTATGTGAAAGTGAAATGGAGGATGGGAAATTGCGTGGATGCGGACGAAATTATGTTAGTCAAAAATTAATTACAGGATAAATCTAATGAATAATTTCTTTTATCTTACCGGCATTAACAGCGATTCTGTATCTTCCAGGTTCGTGCTTGAGTTCAAGTTCGTATAAAGTGGGATCTTTGGTAGCTACGAGTTTCTGTTTAGATAAAACAACTACGTCATCAGCTAGTCGGGTAGCACTTTGTGCAATAACTGAATCAGTAGCTAAAGATAGTGGACGACCTAAAATATCGCAAACTCTGACAGAGAGCGCGGGTTTTTCGGCAGTAACTACTCCTGAACCAAGTACTGATATACATGCAGGAGACAGTTTTGTATCTATAAATATATTTTTGTTAAAAAAAATATAATTTATCGTTATAATTTTTTAGTTTTGTTTACCTGCAAGAGCTTTGGTGGCTTCGAGTAAACATGAAATGCCTTTGGGACTTTGTACACTACGTCTGGATAACAAATAATTACCGAATTTTTCTACTTGTACTTGAGTAATTGGAAGAGATTTCTTGAAAGATTCTGTGAGTCTCACAATTCCGGATAACAGCAATGAAGTTATTCCTGAAATTAAAATAATTCAATATAGAAATATTCATGTGAGGTCCTACAGTTAGTCTTCGCCAAACATTCCTATCATGTTACTCCAGGCTTCATTCAAATTCATCATTCCTTTTATACAAGCTCGTTTTATCTATCTCACCCTCAATTTCACTCATCTTTCATTCGACATACGTTCCACATCTCGATTGTCACACACCCTCTCTTTTAACAACATTATTTTCAATCTCACACTCATATGCCAATATGATCTAATAAATTATTTGATTGTATTTCTTACCAAGTCCTCCTTCAAATTGTAACATTTTACCGTCAACTTCATCAGCTTGAACAATAATATCTTCAATACGGTCATAGGCAAATTGACCGCTAGCACCTAAACGAGATGCTGCATGGAACGCGTAACCAAAACTAAGGAAATTCAAATTTAGGGCTGCAAAAGTAATACTATTATAAAATTCTTACTTCATAAGACTGTCGTCAGCTTTTAAGCGAGCTTGTAAAGCTTGAGCCAGTTTCTGTACATCAGGAATAGTTTGTCCCATAGCGTGTAAGCTTTCCAATCCATAGTAAATTTCAGCTGAACCAGCTTTATCATTTACTGATGCTTTTACTTTCTGTAAATATACAGAAAATAGTAACATTTTGAATAAATATGTTAAATTTAAAATTATACATACATCAATTAATTCTTTTTTGTAAATATTACCAGGACAACTTAATTCCTTCCAAGCAGCAATCATATAGAAAGAATTTTCTTGTGTCAACTCAAGTTTCGTTGCTTTTTCCAAAACCCCGCAAGCAGTTTTGACCACAATTGGTGGAATCTGCTTTTTGAGGAACGTATAACCTCGCGCAGAATAATATACAGAGGCTAAATCATCTTCTTTCGTAGTCAAAAGTGTTTTTTCTAAAGACACCTTCAACCGGTCTTGATCTGCAGTTGATATGTGGCCAGATATACTTGCCCATGATTGAGAAATGTAAGCAAAAATGCACAGTAATATGACTGAAATATAATAAAGGAATTTATTAGCAAATATTATAATGAATTTTGAAGTTTATTTTTCTTACTGTATCGCATTTTGCTGATTGTTTTCCACGTTATGCCGGCATCAATTTTGACACGTATCGCACACTTGCCACAACTGAGAGAAGAAGTAAAATAAGATTCTGATCAGACGCAGACGTATATTTTGGCGGTTCCACTCAAAATGATCAAAAGCCAATTGTATATTTAGAATAAAAATACGACTGTATTTAACAAATAGCGCAACCTTTAGACACTTTCTCTTTATTATAAAATTAATTTATAACATATGACACATTTTTCATTTGCACCTTCTTCCTACCAAAATATTTCTGAAAAAATGGAATATGAATTAAATCTAATATGATTTAACACTAAATGTCAAATAAATCCATAATTTTTTAAAATAATAAATACAGGTTACAGTTATATTTTAATAAATATTTCTAGTTGTTCGAATAATTTCAATTATTAGTTTTTATTTATTTCCCACGCCACAGAAATTCTAATTGTAGGCGATAAAGGTTTTATTATTACATACGTATATACAAGGTGTGTTTTTACTGGCAATTATCTTAAAAATAAATCATATTTACATCAGTAAAAGTACATTTTGAAAGAGTTGTAAACTTTATTAAATATATCTTATTGAGTATATTCAAAAGGTGTTTCCTGTACGAGCATATTTTCCTGTAAAAAATTTTCAGCCTGTATATTCATACTTTGCGCTAAATTATAAAACTCTTCAGGAGAATGAGTAGCTTTATGTTTTTCTAAAATATGTTTCTGCGTGAAATTCTTTCCGCAAACCGGACAATCAAACGGCCTCTCTCCTGTATGAATTCTTATATGTCGACTTAAATGGAATTTTTCACTGAAAGTTTTAGGACAATACGAACAAACAAACGGCTTATCACCCGTGTGAATCTTTAAATGACGTGTTAAATTATTTTTTTGAGTGAAATGCTTATCGCAGAATTGACATCCATGTGGTTTTAGTCCTAAGTGAGTTTTTACATGCAAAGTTAAATTTGATTTGTGTAAAAATGTCTTAGGACACATTGAACATTGCAATAAATCTATTCCAGTATGAAAAGACATGTGTCTTTTTAAACTGTTTTCGTGCAGGAAATGTTTATCGCAAAGTGTACATGGAAAATGTCTGTCTTCATCATGTGTTCTATAATGTCGTTTTAAGTGAAAGTTGTGTAGAAAAGATTTTTCACAAATTTCACACTGATAATCTTTCGTACCCCGTTCATGAGACTTCATATGTCTATCTAAATTATTTTTTTGTGTGAATGAACTTCCACAAGATTCGCATTTAAACGGCCGTTCACCAGTATGAGTTCTATAATGAATTTCAAAATGAAACCGATTTTTGAAACTTCTGTCACAAGTTGGGCAATGAACCATTTTCTCTCCGGTGTGAATTCGAACGTGACCATCTAAACTAGTTTTATATAAGAATCGTTTTGGACAATACTGACATTTATGAGGTTTATCTCCAAGATGAATCTTTGAATGAATTTTTAAATTAACTTTTCGTTTGAATTTTTTATCGCATATTGCACATTTGAATTTCTTCTCTTTCGAGTGGCTAGTCATATGTGTATCGATGCTACTTTTATATCTGAAACATTTTAAACAAACTGGACATTCATAAGGAGTCTCTCCAGTATGAAGCCTAGAATGGATATCAAGAACTCCTTTTTTAGTGAAACATTTTCCACAAACTTCACATCTAAACGGACGAATAAGATTGTCGCCTTCTTTATTTTGTGTCATGAAATGATCGTACGGTTCAGGTAGTTCTTCGGAGTTTTCAGTTTTGATGTGTTCGGGGTTAATAATTTGGGAATGAGACTGGGCGTCTTCTTCGATGGTGCTGAAGATTTTTTCTGTAAAATATCGCACTTTTAATAAGAATATTTTATACTTAAGTAGAGATAACTAGCTACCTTGGAATTGTTGAAGTAAAGATAATGATCCGGGTGCTCCAACTGCTTCAGAATCGATGTTGCAGATTGGTATGTCATATCCTGTTGATTCTTCTGAAAATAAATAAATAAATATATCATGACTCATTTTACTTATTACTGAGTGTAACACTCTGCCGTAGTAGCTCTCGGAAAGTAATATATTTTGCGGATCACCATGCGTCAAATTATACTTTACTAATTACAACTAATACAAATAAACAAATATTTATTTCGATATGTATTTTAATTGAGTATAATTTGTTGTAGATAGATAAATTGTTAAAATACATATTTATAGACTCGGGAGTAATATTATTCTAGCGTTAGTAATTTCTGGCACGTTGATATACCGTCTCATCAATCAAATCTCATGTTCAATTCATCATGCTGTCATTCGTGTACGCTCAACATGATATCGATCCAGTTGCCTCTGCGTCATCTTAATAAATGAAGTAGCACGAACCCTGCTGCTCTATAATGCATTTATTCATCAACCCTCATTAATCATTGTCATGTACTCGTATTCAGACACGCAAAGCTCTTTGTTATTCTTTCCAGTGCAAAGTGCAATCATTCTTTCATGCAAGCAATCAGGTCATCCACACAATTTCACCTACACATAATTTTTTACTGAGTCATCCCACGTTCTAACAACATTCTTCTCAATTTCACATTTAGTTTGTAAGATGTAACTATGTAGGTATTCCGTACACGATCTAGTCTCGTGTTCCCACGCATACATAAAGATAAATTAGTTTCATGGGTGTATCATAATATTTTGCTCTTCTTTAATTTATTAATTGATTTAAAATAGGAAACGCAAAGACTTCTTTCATTTAATCATTTACAAATTTATGAACGAATTCGCAATTCAAATACAAAATAATTAATGGCCAAGTGAAACCTAGGTTCGTCTGCGTTCCTTCTACAATTCTATATCTGACATGTGGGGAGAAATGATTGAACGGTACAAAAATGAATGTGGGAGAGATAATAACACACGCTACACGTTACATAGACGGACGGGACGAATTTATAGATCGGATGCGGGGATGCGAGCACAGCATGGGCAGTGAACAAAAGGATAAGTATGATTGAAAGCAGTTGAGAATGCTGGTCTCGTCCGCGCAAGCGTTGCTGATAAATGGGGCGTGCGTGAATGTATGAAAGGTATTTCGTTTCGCCGTAGCCTTCACGATAGAAATCGTGCTTCGTTTATATTCCGAGAGAGAATATTAGAAAATCTACAGCTTAGCGCATGAAATGATGAAACTTGAAACTGTTCAATGTATAGAAATCATCCTTGCGGCATCTGGCTCATCCTTTACTAACAGCTGGCGTGATTTGACGCCATTATGTTCTTTATGAATTTAGATTGGTTTTAGCTTCTATTTGCAATTTAATTATATTTTAAATATTCATCAGAAACTCTAGCTTTTATATGTTTTTAGATACAAAAATATGCCATAAATATCATTATCATATTCCATTTTAAATTCAAATACCTGTATAATCTCCAGCTCTCAATCTTTAAAATATATGTATTTTTTTAAATATTTATTTAGAATTAATACTCTATAATGCAACCAATTTTATCTGATCAATTCAGTAGCGGGTAAAACATTAATGCAAGTATTAATAATTCCTTTTTCAGGAACTCAATCTCATTTAGTGGCTTACAGTGGGTAGGTTGAAGCCAGTGAGATTTGAACGCACGACCTCTTACTTGATAAATAATAAAATAGCCAGGGATTCGAACCGAAAAATTTAGGTATTCAGTTACGATTAACGATTTTTGTAGTAGTAAAATTTAAGTTTTGTTTATCAGTTACGTTTTTTTTGAAAATAATAGATATTAGTTTTGATTATTCAAAATTATCAATTTCGGTTTTTGACAGCTTCGGTTTAAAATAAATAATTAAAAAAAAAATATAATCAAATTTATGTATTTATATATTATATTATTTTCGGTAGGGTAAGTTGTTTAAATTTACGGTTTTAGAACCGAAATAATATCGGTACGCTTAAGTTTTCGGTTACCAATCAAATTTTCATATTTCAAACTAAAAAAAAACGGGTTTCGGTTTTCAGTTAAAATTTAATGCGATTTTCGGTTATGTGAAATTTTTATGGGCTGAAATAAGTTGAAATGTATGAATTGAATATTTATTTAGTGTGTATATTTTAGTTTAGAAATCTAGGACATGATAAAATTGCTTTGCAACAAAATCTTTATTTCTTTCATGTAATAAACCATCAATCATATTAGTCATTGTCCACGCAATCTGCACCATCAATCTCGCAGGAAAGAAGGGAATTCTGACGTGTGTATAATGAATGAGAACCCAACTCGCACGCCACTGGATCGAAGCAGCCGGGCTTGAAAGAACGTCCCAACGTCCGCAGTGGAGATGGATTGCTAGCGTGAAAGAAATTCAAGTGGGCGAAGTGAATGGTGTGAGAAGGATGGAAAACGAATACGAATACCAGATGGAGAAGTATGACTGAAAATCAATAGAAAAAGCGGAGCGAGATATATGATGGAAGCCTCACGCTCATGTCCTCGTCTGAAAGAGATACATCACCGAATGTGAACGAAAGAAGTATGTCAGGATTTCGAGTGAGCGGATGGAATGCAGTGTATTCGCAGTAGAAATTAGTTTTGATATTAAATAGCATACATCATCATAAAGTATAATAAACCACTCCTCGATACACAGCTCTGTATTTGCAGATCTCACACATATACACTAATGAAGTCTATTCAGTTACAGAATTGATGTTTATGCGCGAGATTTTATTGTATTTTATTATTTACTACTCTGCACAACAGAAAATTAATTTATAGTACACACAAGTAACTTACAGCAACAAACCATTCGAGCGCAATTACATGTGCTTAAAAGTATAAAAGTACCAGAACCGCATCAGCCCACTACATAAATTATTTGTGAATTCATATTAAAAATACATGATAACATACCTCCAAAATGTTGTTGCATGCTCTGGAAATGTTCCTGTTTCACATTAATTATTAATTCTTCCGGACTTCCTAATTCGGGATCATCGGGAAAAATACTCTCTTCCTCATTTTGTTGATAATCATCTTCTGCCTCTTGTTTAATTAGAATTTCCTCTTCGGATTTCTCTTCCGAAACGATGTTATTTTCTTTTGAAATTTCGGCAGATTCGTCTAAATTTTCACTGGATTCAGTATTAGATTTTTCCTCAGTTTGTTGTTCAATTTTTTGTTGTAAATGTTCATCGATGTCTATTTTTTCTTCGTGTTCCTCCTCGTTAGTTTTATCTTCAGAATTATCTTCTGGTTCCGAATTTTCATCGGAACTGCTTTCTATTTCAATATTTTCAATAAAGTTATTTTGAAGTCTTTTTTCTCCAAGATTATTTATATGTTGAGTACTTGTTTCTCCAAAATTATTTATATTATGAACGTTTTTTCCTCCAAAATTATTTCTATTTTGGACACTTGCTTCTGCAATATTTGAAATTTTTGGAGAATTTCTTTCGTCATAAGTTTTTGCATCGTTTTGAACATTTGTAAGAATATTATTTAACTGATTTTCAATAGTTTTCGCAGATTCAGTTACAGTTTTAATTTGCAAGGAATACTTTTTTAAAATACTTATATTTTTAATACTTAGCTCTCTAAATTTATAAACATTTCTTAATTCACCACAACAATTATTACATATAAATAAAGGTATATCTTCTTTAAAATCCTGCAAATATAAATATTTATTCAGTATAAATTTAAATATGATTTTCAAACAACTTACTATTTCTGGAACACACGATTTAAACTTATCGCTGAACATCATGTTATCTTCATCATAACTGTACAAATTCTTCAGACTAAAATCAACTTTTAAACACACATGACAGAACTGTGAGAAACACAACATTGTAAATGTAAAAGAGGTTAATCACAACAAACGTGAAACTTTTCTGTCTCAGAGCGCACACGACCGTCTCGCGGGAACCATCAGCACTCACTAACACCATTCACTTCATGCTACGCCTTTCTATTCGATGCCAGGCGAAGATGGGAAAGAAGTACTGACAGATTCTGACTGATGTGTTAAGGTCACTTGTGTGAATGAAAGAGCCGGCGAAGGGTGGGACGAAGGGTGCACACATGTAGGCGCTCTAGTGGGAGGAATATAGAATCGGAGATTATACCATAGGCGGAGATGATTTCGGTGGAATACATTTACTGTTTCATCGATTGTTGATAATGTTTAATTCACACAGTTTAGCAAATAGCAAATGATTAATGCTACTGTTACTTACAAATTACTGATTTCCGAATATCATTTCTATCTTCCTATAATTGGAAAGTAAATACCTACTAACTTATTCTTAATCGGAAATCAACTATCAATCAATTGTCAACAAACAAAATTTGATTACTACAGTCAGTACCAATTGTTTCGTTATTCATTTATTTTTCTTTGTGGCTCCTCCACTAAAAACATATTTGGCGGGCATACTTTGACGGCTTGCCATTTACCAAAGTTTACTACTTATAAATGGGTAAATAACGTAATAATATATTTATATTTTTTAAATAAATATTTCTGGTATCATGTCTTTAAAATATCAATAAAACATGAGGTAAATGGTGTACGTACCACCTATGATAATCTTTAATCTATAATCTGTCTCCTGCTGAAATTATAAATGATCGTTATTAAATTTCTTAAAAACCTGCATCTGAGGTATTGATTTTATTTAGTTATATTTCTTTTAATGGAAAAAATGTAATGGACAGCCACATATATAGCAAAACGAGGAATAAATGCTCTATAATTCAAAATGAAAGGTGTGCACTATTTGAAGCGGAAATAATGAGAGCGTACACATGCGATATGTATTGATTTGACGAAGTATGTCAGGGTGGGAGTGAATGGAATAGATTGTGAATATGTAAATGATTCATGAAAGAATTCTGGTATTCTCAAATTTCTGGTAACAAACAAACACTCATACATACACAACTAGAACAAAATATTGGAATTATAAAGGAAAGGCATTTGACAATAATATTTGTAATCTTCCCATAGTTATAAGTTTTTATTTTGTCAAAAAATATTTGCACGAAATAACACAAACTAATAATAATTAAATATTACACTCAAAGCTTAAATTAAACAAATAGTTTACGTTAAAAGTAATTGCTTAGACTAGGATCAGAAGAAACCTTCGAAATCTGCGAAATGAAAATTATATTGAAACGAAAAAGCGAAATTATTCTTTATCACACAAATATAATCGTTGCCACTAGATTCTAGACATTCATCCAATAAAAAAATCTATAATCTTTAATTTTAAAAAACATTCATTTCATATTAGTCAAATTATTTAAATCTAACTAGACTATTATATTTCAGTCAAAAAAATCATCACAAATATTTTCTGAAAATGTAAATAAAATTGTAAATTAAACTAACATTCATTATTACTTAAAATAAAAGCAAATATTTTCAAGAAATAGTAAAATAATAATAAAATCTTTATAAGTTACTCTAGAATATAACAAATTAATTCGTACTGATTAAAGTGAACAGTCAAATGCATTTACTTTGGCTATAGAAGATGTGATAATTAATCTTTATTTTGACTACCAGTAGACATATCCGAAGGATGCTGATCTCTTTCTTTCATGCTGTGTTCTAAATCAGCCACTGAAGCTGAAACCTGAAATAATCTAGCATACACATCAGCTAAATCGCTCTCGGTATGCGTCATGATGTACGAATCTGAAATTTATAACCATTACAGCTTATTTGAATCAGTTTTCAGTTGTAAATATATTGAAAAACCTTTTACCTGTTTTGTCCTGTACAAGTTTCTTACTGTACACATTTAGGGCAGTTACTACGTCATCCTCTCCTCCACTTGCGTTTGATTCCTGTCCCCAACATCCACGATTATGTTTGACTAACGACAGAGCAGCTGACCATTTGTCTGATTGCAGAAGCTCATATAGTCCTCCTTCTAAATCATCCCCAGTGCTAAGGGATGGTGGAGGAGTCGGCGTGGCCCCTCCACCACTTTCAGATGTTTCAGTTAGTGTTTCGTCTAAAGAAACTCGTTGTAAAGAAGTTTTAATAGATAATATATCTTTGGTAATGTCGTTTAACTAAAATAAAATATTATTGAAATGTAGTTTGTTTTACTTTATAGTTAGTTTAAAGTTTTATGTTTACCTGAGAAGTTTTGAGAGCAATAGTTAAAGCAGAAGTCATTTTATTCGCAGCTTCAATAAATAATAGGAACTGGAAATGAAGTTTGTACAAAGCTCGACCTAAATCTAGTAGCAATTCTTCTGAGATGATATCTGATTGAGATTCACCCAGCAATTGTAATTTTAACGCTGTTTTCACAGCATCAATACACTGCAAATCAATAAATTCAATTTATTCTTCAACAAATTGCAAATAAAAATGTTTTTTACCTCGCTGGTGTGGTCTTTCCGATCAAAGAAAGTTTCTAAATGTTCTTGCATCTCTAGAACCCCGTAACGCATGATATCTGTAATTCTTGCACCACCTAAAGCCGTAGATGGAAAGCAAATGACATGAGATGGTTGTACAGTTCTAGAGAACAAAAGATCTGCTGTTGATGATAAACGAGAGCTGAGTTGAGCCACTAAGGAAGAATTTGCAGCACACTGATTCAATAAATGACAGGAATCTCGAGTCATTGACACTGTTTTGCCTCCTATATCCTATAAATAATATTTATTACTGGTAAAATAAAATCAGATAATAACTAACTAACCTTAACAATGGCGTGTAGATGTTGAAACAGTAGAAGAGCATTGATAGCGTGGGAAAATCCACTCTGCAGTTGTTGTCGCCAAGCTTCTTCGGTATCATTCCTCACAATCGGTCGAAATGTAGTCAACAGCGATGAAATATTCGGTGACGTGTTGCATGGAGTAACATCTCCCAGGTCACCAGCGCTTGAACCACTGAAAACCCATCATTGAAATAAACCCATTGGGTATTTCACTGACATATTAACGTTCAAACATACAACCAACTGTAAAGTCAATCTTGGTTTACGGCAGGTCCATCGTATGGCATATGACAGAAGATATATCAACTAACAATTACGAAAAGACACTGGTGTTTTAGAATCGGTGAGAATGTGTAATGTAAAGGGTGATAAAGATATGGGATGGGTTACCTGGTGTCAGATCTAGTGCTTGAATCTCGCCGCTCGCGGTGGTGTCGGTGGTGCACGTGCTCGCCGCTACTACGAAGACTCAAAGACGAAGGAGGGTAGACGGCACCGCTGTTATCTTGACCGACAGAACAATTTGCCTCGAATTCTGGCGCTACAACCATTTCGTCCAGAGGAGATTCTGAACCTACTTCGTCGTCGGAAGACTCATCTGGGGCATTGCGCTGAAAAATATACATAAGATTTAAAAACTCGAATCTAACTAAAGAGGCGAACTTTACCTTTCGTTTAGCAAGAACGGGCGTTTTTTCGCTAATACTCTCTTCATGTGTCCTTACACTAGGTAGATCTGGTTCACCATCACTAAGAGGTCTTCTCCTGACGCCCCAGTTGAAATTATCAGTACTTTCACCCTAATAAATAACCACGAATAATAAATACATCAATTAACATCATTTGAAAAAAAATCTACCTCCACACTTTCGCTTTCATACTCCAGGAAGTCAAAGTCTCTAAAGACGCCGAACTGATCAGCAGCAGCTGCAGCTGCATCGATTCCTCGAGCACCAGAACCTCCGCTTAAATCATTTCCACCACTTGCAGACATTTCTTCCGTGGAAGATGCCATGCTTGACTGACGTTCCATCAAGTCTGAACTTTGACTGAATATTACCTACGTACATCACAAAATAATTAAATTAATATTGCAGAACATCTTTCTTCTTTACTTGTATTGAAATATGTATTTCAATATTGTTTATACATATTTCAGTACTTGTGATATAAAAATTCACCTAAAGTTAGTTTAACTACTGAAATATAAACTACACTACACTATTTCTGCATTCTTCTACAATTAGTCGCTTTTGTGAAGCTTGTTATTTTGTTAAAACTGAAGACCCACTCATCAAATTACAAAAAGTTGTACGTACTTTGTGCAAGTGTGATCCGCAGTTTTTGCTTGTGACAGAGAAACAGAAACACTGAAACATGCATATTCTTACGATATACACATGCTATCTAACATGCAGGTCTTAAATATAACAAAATTTTTATTAAATACCCATTCTGTGGTGTGTCATTTTATTAAAGTGATCCTATAATGTATGAACAATCAAAAATAGTTTAGTAAATACTGTCTGTAAACGCGGAAAATACAACAGAAAGGAACTCTTAAAAGAATGAACTGCTAAAAAAATATTTTCCGTTCTCAAACGTTCCTAAATAATTTCAAGTCCTTAAATATTTAGGAACACAGTATTTTAAAAACTTTATCGCTATATCTAATGAAAAACTATTGTGTCGAACTGTTAATATCGCATGCAAATTATTGTCAACAAGTTGATTAAATTTCTAGGCGAGAAGCTGTAAGAAGTGTTAAGACGAAAATCAGTGACTTAGTGAGTTAATAGTGTATAATCTGATTGTATCTATAAATTAAACGGCACTGCACAAAAAGCACGCGTACCCGGCGAACACTGCTACGCCGACCATTCTTTACCTTGGAGTATATCGTGTTAATTAGTTCATCCTATACACAGACAGAGAGATACAGAAAGAGAGAATCCCGTTATCAACCCAGGCATCAGGACAGAATAATTATACATTATCATAAACGGATAACGAAGATTACTCATTTTGCACATTGCCTAATTATTTTATAAAAAATACCATTAAATAAGTGTTAGAAATGTGAGACACTTTATCCCGAAGATACCGTTTCATTTCCCAAGCCGAAGAAAAGAATGACAATTTCTTCACGAAGAATACATATAATTTTGTTCTCTATCCTATTATAAAGTATAATTTTTAGAAATACATAAGAAACTTAGATAATATTTATTATCTTCTTGAGATGTTACTAATGACAAATCATACCGTTGTTTTCCATTTGCCCGGGGAAGAAAAATTTGCTTTCTTCCCTAGGGAGGAAAGTATTACTTTCTTTTCTCAAATGAAGGAAGAAAATTTTATTTTCTGACAAGAGTGAAAAACAAAGTCTATGCAACTTTTATTTTAAGTATTTTTCTGTAAATTAATTTGGCAACGATTTAACAGTCACTTTTATAAAAAAGTAATATTGTATATCCGTTTAAATATAAACTTTCCCATACTACTAATTAATATATAACAATATAATATATTCACAAACCACTATTTAATCATAAACTAGAACCATGCCGCTAAGAGGGTAAATAAAATCATATACATTATTCTAAATTTAGTAATAATACTTACCGATGGACTCTTGGGTAGACCAACTCTTTGTCCACAAGTTGTTAACAAATTAACCAGACACTCTCTTACTCTTCCCTGTAAAATAAATACATAAAATTTTAAAAACAAACAGTATTTTACTATTGTACTAACTTGAGACATCCATGGTCGTTTCCATCCAGCAGTTGGAGCTGCATCAGCAGGAGAAAGCGAGCAAGATCTTCTTGGCGAAGCAACTGGAATTGGCGTCAAGCCTTTATCATCTTTATCCTTATCATTCTTCACCAAAAACCTTCTTCCAATGACAGGAGTTTGACTCAAATCAAAAGTAAACTCCATAGTTCTTCCTGGCAGTTCTTTCTTCACGAAGATTTCGCTTTCAGCGAATGATGGATGAGGTGTAGAAGAGATGATTGAAGATTCCCAATGTGATTGATTTTGTATCGGTGGTGCGACGAGAGTTGATGAACGAGTGACGACTAGTTTTAATATTTTTAAGGCTTCTTTCCAATGAGCGCCTTCGAGATATTTAGCGATTACTCGAAGAAGGTCTGCGTTGATTGGTTGTGAAGCTGCTGATGCCAAGTCGATGTAGTGCAACATGCAGTGGATTATATTTAGAACTGGTAGTTGCATAGATGGTGGACCTTTTTCTAACATTTCGACCAAGAATGCTAACATGTTGAGACTTAAGTGAGCGTAAGTATCATATAAATATTTAACGACACATTTTGTCCACTGAAAACTTTCTTTGCTGAAGTTGCGGCGACTGTATAAAGTCATTACTGTGCCTAGATTTTCTAACTTTTTGCTTTTTTCTGCACTGACCTGTAAAAGAAATATTTCTGAAATTCTTGTTCTATTGAAATACAGAGTGTAGTTCCTACCTGAGCAATATTTTCAGCACTTCGAATGCACAATTCATTGGCATCTTCGTAATTATGAAGCATGTAAGGTAATAACGCAACAACGTTCATTGGAAATGCAAGAGATTGTGAAGGATCTACTACAACTAAATCCAATAAAGGCGTAAATTGTGACAAGAGTGTTACTACATTTTCATAAATATTTGGATGAGTACAGCCCTACGAAAATATCAAAATAATTCAAATATTTATTGTAAATGAATTTAAAATAGTTGTACCTTCAAAAGAAGTGCATGAACTCCAGGAAACGAAGACCATCTCAACTGTGATTGTAACTTTTCAACTTTATCTCTTGCATCTGGTCTGTCAAGAGGAAGTCGATGTAAAACTCTTCCTAAAAGTCTTAAAGCTAACAGAAACTCATGTTCGTAATCGCTTTCAAGAAGCGAGACTGATAACCAAAATAATTGAGCTAAAATAGTCATCTTATCATCCTGGGAAGCTGAATCACCCAATAGTTTCAAACTTTGTGCAGAGCGGGAACGCGACAAACTAGAATTAAATCTAAATAATTGTCAATACACAATCAATCATATCATTGGGCGTACAACCAACCAGAAGTACATAATCTTTACCTGTTCAAGTTTCGAGTTTCAATTTCATTTGTTCCCCGGCAACGTAAATCTTTGCCATCGCTTGCAGGTGACGCCGATCCTTTCCGAAGACAATAACTGACCGAATAACTTGTACTTCTTGTATGTCCAGTTTGATTTAAATATGAAATATGGTTACCAATTGCGTTGGGATATACACATTCACCACCAGGTGATCTTTTCCCTCCAATTACAACCATATCTTTATTATTTAAGTTCGGTGTACTCTTAAATATTTCTTTCATAAAATCAAGAGGACGAAAATCGGATTCTAGTGAATCAACAGCAGCTTCTAAAGTTAAAAGAAGTTCTGTAACATATCCTTGCATATCTTCGCCTTGTTCAGCGATAGTTTCAACTAAACGCGACAGAATATCTGAGAGCATTCTAGAAGTGATTGGAACTCTTAAAGATCTAAAGATTTGTAGAGATCTTCCTGCGTAATGACGAGAACTACAAGATAATCCAAGTTGCAGAGCTGTTTGAGCCCAGCGTTCGTTGATATGTGCGTGCGGTAAAGAATCTCGGAAAACTCTTAAGACATGTTGAAGGAAAATGTCAATATGTTCTGCACTTCGGACGGACCAAACTTTAGCTGTTATGTCCTCATAGTTCCAAAGAGGTGTGTTTTGACGTTTGGCTAGAAAGTCTATTAGGGATTTAATTACGTCGGCTATCGGCATATTAGGACCTGGTTCTGGGCCAGTCCATCCGATTGTATCTTCGGGAGTCACTATTACTGGAGGGACGTTTGTTTCGATCGCTAATTCATCTGTAAACGTAATTAAATAATCATTAGTAAAAATAAAAACAAATTGTTAATGAAATACATACTGTTACTTGCAGTACTGCTAGTAGTAGCAACAATAGTACTACAAGTTGAGGTAGCTGGTAGAGACACAATAGAATTACAAGGAACAGGACCTTGTAAATAACTATCAAACACTGGATCAGATTCTAAAATATTAATCATTAACATTATCTCTTTTAATTATTAAACTTTTAATATGTCGTACCAGTAAACACATGAAGAAGAACTGGTAGTTGTGGTGTAGTCAACCCAAGTCCTAATCTATCAGTTTTACTGTTTAATAAAATATGCGCAACAGTTAAATGGTCACAATGTTCTGCAAGAACCACAAGAAGATTCAACAAAAGCTGTTTGCAATGTTCATGGACCAACGGTCTCGTATGGTCCATCCCCAACATTAATATATGTAGCATTAACGGAACATGCATTGACCAATCAAGATCTACACCGTCTATAACCACGTCAGTTAGAAGCATCACTGCTACGTTGCATCTTTAAAAATAAATTAAAATTTAATTAAGTTGCATTTCCGAAATGATTAATTATCTTATACCGATGAAAGCTGGAGATTGGTTGAGAACTATCAGGTAAATATTCCGTCAAAGGCGCAAAATATCCTCCGTATTCTGGCATTGGTAACGGATGTGGCTGAGGAACTGACATGTTAAGTTTGTCACTTCCGTTTACGCTTAAAACTTGTAGACCTGTGTAGAGATCTACGTCGGGGGCTTGTAACTAAAATATTAATTATATTTAGGTGTGTTCAGAGGGGAGGGATGGTAGTTATTAATACTTCAATGTCCGTAGTAGGTGTAGAAGTATCCTCCGATAACAGAACCGGCCCATTGATGGAGCGACTTTTATCATTCCTTGGTGAGACGAATCCAGAATGCATGCGTATAGTAGTATCTGATTTAGTATTTCTGAGTAAACCAAAATAAACAAATATATAAAACAAATTGGCATTATTTCTAAAGGAAAATACTTGAAATGCAGGGAATGATTATTCGAATCTATTTGAATCAGCCATTCTAGGAATTTAAGATGAAGACTTAAAATTACTAAATAACTAGGGATGCGCCAAAGCTTCATTTAGCCAAATAACCGAATACCAAATGATATGTCCAGAATTACACTGAATATATGACCGAAGCATAAATATGTATTATTTTTAAAGTAAAACCTAGAAAAAAATATTTGAAAGAAAAATTGTCTTTTGCAATTATTTTTGCTTTGACCGGCCATATACCGAAGCAAATCAAATATTCGGCGTATCCCTATTAATAACTAGTATGAAGTAATATAATAAAGTATAAAAAATACAGTTGTCCTCGCAGATGATGTGCGACTTACCCAGCTTTGATAGGATCTTCTCCGCTGTGTCGTTTAGTGTGTATGGTCCCTTTTTCAACGCCCAGTTCACTCCGAGATGCGGGATCTGATTGTCCGGAAACGCCCCCCGCACCGCCATCGGAATGACTACTCGCTTTTCGCATACTTGTAAGCCGGTAAAACGGCGGTGTCTCAGTACGCTCTATCAAACAATTTAGAGTCTCTACTGTTTGTAGTTCCGTCATCATCTCATCTAGAAGTCTGTCTGGTCGGGCTCGGGCGAGATAGAGAACTACTCGCTTTGCCTAGAACAAACAGAATTTATTTAATTGCCAGCACTACAGGAGTTCATGTAAATGGGGTAGATATCGCAGTGACAACGCGAGTTCGATTCTCACAGCTGATAAACACCTCTAACCACGGCTTCACACGCGTAAATATATCATTTATTGAGATTTGCTACAGCAGAATACACGCAGTAATGGGTAGAAGGCATGATTATATGTTTATTTTATTTTATCGAGATTTGAATTCAATAATTTTCGCATACTTACATATGGTAGAAGTTCACACGGAGCCATCCCCGATACAATAATTAAGTATCGAATAATGACTTTAAGATTATTTGGCCAACAGGAGCATAAAGTAGACCAAACTTCTTCCATTTCTTTCGGATGCTCATCAGCAAACTACAAAATAAAATTCAAGTACTCTCAACAATTTAATAATGTTTTATTAAACTCACTTTAGCGGTGATATAAAATACATTATTAAGAACCATTTCCGTTGCTTCTGCAGATCCCCATCCTTCTCTTCTTGATCCTGAGTGTCCAACATCGTTGGTGTAATACTACAATTTATTAAAAAGAACAAAATTACGTTCCGTCCAGTTATAAAAACTGTCATTTACAGTTCGTTTCATTATCGATTATAAGAGACAAGAAAATGAAACCGGTAAAGTGTTTTTGTAAAATCTTTCCAATAAAATGTAGAATGAACTCTACCTGATAATAAGACAGCGGGTTCGCCGGTGGAACGTTCGGATCCACTAGTTCCATGTTGTGTAGCCATGGTAACAAGTACTGCAGAAGAAGTTGACGAACTTCGGGACGAGCGGTTTGAAACCGATGAGTAATTTCTAAAACATTTTATTTTGTTTATTCAAAACTTGCAGAAAGTTTAGAATAATAAACAAATTTAATGAACTGGAAATTAAATTATAAAACAATGCCACTGATTGATGAAAATATTATTGGAAATATTCGAAACTTTGAAAGAACACCTACATTGTATTAGCGAATAATTTATAATTCATTATACATTTTCGAAACAGATAATTATTTTTAATGAAATATATTAATTTAAAATTAAATTTTTAATGAAATAGTTAGGGTCAGATTAACGACTGCTATATGATCAATATTATTTATCCGGAAAATAAAATGAAAATACAGAGTAAAAATTCTTCAGCTAAGTAATTATTATGACTTCCTGAAAAAATTAGTGATGAAAGCAAATAAACAAAGCGTAAAATTTTATAATAAAACTAGTTGAACTAGATCAACATTTTTAATTAACTAGAAAAAGTATTAAAACTTTATTTTATAAGAAAATCAAGATCTAACGAATCAAATAATTGAGTAACTTCGGAAAACGAAAAAATAAAAATAAAGCAGTATGAATGAACAAACCTGAAAACATGGGCATAGTAAGTTCTGGATGCAGCTGAGCCAACTGTCTAGAGAGATACATTTGGGATCTACAATAAGTTGTGCAGAGCAGAGCATCCAAAGTTCCTCGGCCTCGATCTTGTTGCTGATGGACTGCTGGAATTAGAAATTAAAACAATAGATAACTTCAATCCAACTCCGCTCGGGAAATAACGGAGGATGAAAAGTTTTAAAATATAAAGTAGATAAAAGAAACAACTCTTCTACCCAATTTTCTTTCGAATTTTCACTCATATTTCGAAAACAATTGTTGATAGAGAGTTGATTTTAATCTCAATCGATTTCATGGATGCCTATATTTTAGATAATTAATTTTTCATGAATTTTCTTCCGAATTTACTTTCAAAATGACATACTAAATGAATGTCACCTAACTATATCGTTTTCTAAGGCTAAAAACCTTCAATAATATTTATCCATTAATTCCTTGGCGATGCACGCAATTTCTCACCCTCAATTTTACCAACATATACGTACATTTATTTCAGTAAGGCATTATGATTATTAAATTAAAATCAATAGCGAGCTGGAAGAAAATTATCCTACACACAATTATACGAATAATTCCCTTTTACAAAAAGAATCCCTACAAAAAGAGCATCAACAAAATTACAAATACCGATAACTATGAAAAAACATCTATTGTGTCAGTTATCAAGAAAATAGAGAAACAATATAATAACCGGAGTTTGTTTTATATATGTATATGCTATTTTATAAATGAAAAAGCTTTAATTATAATCAATATCAAATAAACAATAATTCATAAAAGCATTGACAACCTGATATAAATCAATTCATGTGAATCGACATATCTTGACATTTATTTTAGCGATTAATAGACATACTCGTATAGTTGCTATAAATAAAATATTTTGCTGGTATTTATAATTGTTCATTTTTCTTAAGAAAATATAAAACAATAACTATTGATTTCTTATAACAAGAAACATGTGGTTTCTATTATACATACATACATACATAACATCACGCTGTCTTATCAAATGAGGTAGCACGAACCCTTAAAATATTATATTAGATTTATCCTGCAATTACTATTCGCCAAGCATACTGCACTTTAGCATTATCCATTTTAATAATTCCTTTTATGCGGAAGAATATTTTCTTTTTTCTTTTTCGCAAAAATTATTTATACGCAGTCGATGAATCGAAAAATTTATTCTAGTTTTTCAGAGTACATCATATTGAGAATATTCTATATATAAAAGTGGATCTTGTTTAGTTTTTAAGATACCTATGACACTAATGTTTTCGTATCCGAATTAATTTATAAGAATTTTTTAAGAAAATTCTAAGTAAATAATTTTTTTCTTTAAAATTCATTCTCGTTTAAATATATTGATCAAAAATTGTTTTTTTGAGAAAATTGTGAAAAATTAATATTTGCTAAAAATAAGTTTATAAATTAATTTGGCCACAAGAAATTCAATGCCGTTGAGCGCATCTTCATATCTTGGTTAGTTTTTGAGATATAGCCTCGGTAAAGTATAAGTGAAATTTGGAAAAAATTCTATTATTCCGGTGGCAAAATCTTAAAGCTAAATAAAATATTAAGATGCACTCAATTCTCAACGTTTAAACTGTATTTCATTTAGTAAGTATTAAATTGAGTCGCATTAGTACTGAATTTATCGGAAAAAAGTTCGTTGCACAAATGCAACAGTAAAAGTAAAGCAACACGTTGCTATGAAACCAGCGATGTAAATACATGGGCGTGCTTCCAAACGCACAGTCAACTGCGAGACATCAAACAGACAACATTTCATTCTAACTGTTTTTAAAAACTGTTAGAATGAATTCAACAAAACTTTTAGAATCGGTTGAATTGTTTCAACTTTACTACACCCCGGTGTTGGTCCATTTAGGAGTGTTAGGAAATTGTTTATGTATCTACGTATTCAGGAGTCCAAAACTGAAAAAATTGTCCACGTCTTGTTATTTATCTGCTTTAGCTATTAGTGATACAGTGTTCTTGATTGCTCTATTTACTGTATGGTTAACAATGGTTGGTTTAGATGTTTTTAATCAATCTGGACCATGTCAAGTTATTGTTTATTTAACTGCCGTGTGTAGTTTTTTGAGTGCTTGGTTCGTTGTTGCTTTTACTGTGGAAAGATTCGTTGCCGTCAGGTAAGTTACTTTATTCAAGTTTCTAATTTATATTTATTAGGATTCTTCAAGTATTATATTACAATTGATTGTAAATGTTAAGTACTACAAAGTTAATCAAAAACGGGTCGCGTAATTTAATTTTTACTTCAAAGAGTGTTGTATTCAGTTGATGTTTCCATTTTTACATAAATTCTGATTTGCATGAAGATTATAATTAATCTAATATTTTCTTGTATAATTTCTGCAATGTGCCTTTATTTCTAAATTAAAATGATATATCAATATTTCTGCTTGATAACATTTTTTAAAATCATCCAATTTATTCAACTTGTTAATTTTAATTGGCTCTTCCAAAATCTGACAGCCCTTTAGAAATGTTGTCCACATGTTATCATTATTTGTCATTGAAAATAATAAAATTAAAATATGCATAAAAATATGGTTTTATTACATATTGTACATGTAATTATTCTGCACGTGAGATGATTTTACGGTAAAATTTATTTTGACAATAAAAGTTTCGATAGCATAAAAATAATGAAAAAAATAAAATACACAAATATTCCAATAGTTAAAAAATGATCACTCATATACGATTATTTGAAAAAGAGAACTTTTATGATCAATATGCAAAAAAAATCAATTTTTACTACACAATAGAAATTCTTAGTTCTGTATTTTCAAATAGAAAATATGAAGAGGCGCATTCTTTATTAAATATTTGCTATCATATATTTTTCAATGTCAACTATTCTAAATTAGTTTATAGAATAATGTAGAAGTAAATTTTCTGTCATATTTCATTGTGATCATTGCCGAAACGGAACTACAAAGCTTAAAGTATAATTGACATGAAACATTAAATTACAAACTGTAAGTGACATCAATGCAATAACAACGCTTCAATGCAATCATAATAGTTGAAATTCTGCTTGTAACAAATGTGGAAATAAAAATTCTCAAAAGCAAATATTTCAAAGCCAACAACTACATGTATACTGGTTACAAATATCTATTGAAGTTTGTATTTGTAAAGAACGATATATTTTTGAACACGTTGGTATAGAAAATGTAACAGGAGCTTATTTAATCAATATTTTATTTGGCCAAAAAACCAATTAGTATTTCAGTTTGTAGATAATTATTTTTCCAGTTTTATATTTTGTCTCATTAATTTATTACTTAAATAATAACTCAGCCCATAAACTTTGGTGGTTTGAACTAATTTTTCTTTGGGGAGTCAATATTAGGGCTGTGCAAAATAATCGATTAATCGATCAAATGATTAATGTTTATTTCAGATATCCCCTTCTCCGAAGCAGCATCTGCACAGTAAAACGCGCTCGAGTGATTCTAACCGTCCTGACAGTGTGCGCACTAGGTTTCTACTCGCCGATGTTAATTTTTGCTGATGCTTATTCACCACCTGGTGACCCTACGAATACGTCGACGGTTTGTACGGTCAAACCACCATGGAAAGATGCTGCAGGTGTATTTAATGCCATTGATACGATTGTTACGTTCGTCATACCGGTAAGAAAAGAATTTTATTACAATACGAACGCTAGCTTGGTTAAATAAATACAAAATTGTTAAGTAGTTTACTTGTAGGTTTTAGTAATAGTAACGCTAAATATTTGTATAAGTCGTTCTGTGCGAAATCTTGATAAGGTCCGAAAAAAATTGACGCAACGAAGAGAAAAAATTTGAAAGTTAGCGAAATTCAAAACAGAAGGCAAGAAGATAAAACATTGTGGTGGAAGCACTCAAAAGAAAATAACAAAATTGTTATTGGTTGTTTCTACCATCTTCCTTTGTTTCAATTTACCCTCCTACATTATGAGGGTTCTCACCTATTTAATAGGGGTAAGTTATAATTTAATTTTAATTATCGACGAATTATACATCAAGCATTTTCGACTAACAAACATTTCCAAATTAATTTAAAGGTAAAAGCTTCAAATGTAAATCATTAAGTTTTCCGTAATTTTTATTACAAACATTTCCTTTTTTATGGGGTAGGTGGCTCAGTGGTATCGAGTCGGCCTGTGGATCTTGAGAACCCTGGTTCGATCCCCACAGCCGACAAACAATTTTCACCAATTTAAAAATCTACTCCTGTGGCTCCCTCTCCACTAATATCTTTGAGGGCCGTGATTTGACGGCTGGTAACCGCATTTCACGCGACAAAATATATCACTTACCGAGATCTGCTTAGGCAGAGTGCCACACCCAGTAATGGGTAAAAGGCGTGATGATATATTTATTTATTTATTTAATGAGTTAGAACCTTCTGATAGTGGAAAATATTCGATTCCAAAAATCTAAATTAAATTTCAATAATGGTTCGTAATTTATGAAAGTTTTATCATATGTACGTGATGTTGCATACGTATGAATCATTATATATTTTGTCGACGGATAACAATCATTTAATAACTTTGTTGAAAAGGGTATACATTTAGGACGTGATACATAAAAGTGTATATTTATTTTATATGTCACTTTGCAACGATATTCGAATCGGCAAATAAAATCAATCATTAACTGTCAACAAAGAACAAATAAAAATACGACACATTAATATCAATCATTAATACGGAGATTTTATTGTTTTGTCGTTAAAAATGAGGTTTTTACGCTCGTTTATTAATAACAGTTTGTTTATACACAGAAAAGTTTTCTTTGGAAAATTATTATTTTTAATTATATAGGAACCTATCGTACAATAGCGAATTCCTCTTTTTTAAATAAAGTAAATCCTTGAAAGCTTAATTAGAGCAAACAAAATAGCAAAAAGATTATTTAAATTATGTATATATTTACAAATGCTACTTGAATGATGAAATCTATATTTTACACTTTAATGAAATTTCTACAATTTATAAAGTTAAATAGAAAACTTTTTAACTTCAAACATTTGAGATTACAAACTGCATACTTCTAAATCGGAAGGAAAAGTTATTTAATTTCTACTTTTCATGACAGAAATGAATACGTGATCGACATTTAATTATAATTTTAGTCAAAGACAAAGATTTTGGGGAATAAATTCCTGCTATGCAGCCAAATAAATAAATAATACTGTTTGGGATATTTTTCTAAGTTCCAGATGTTTACTACCGTGGATATAACACTTTTCATGGCAATTCAACATATGTGTATGCAGTTTTTCAACACGAATTTTGGAATAAACTTTATTTTATATTGTGTTGGAGGCGTGAATTTTAGACGTGCTGTAATCACAAGTCTTTGTTGTCGAAAACGAAGAAAAACTGAAGAAATTACGCCGCGAGGAACCACGACTCCCATTACCCGTAAGTAAATAAAATCAACAAATAAATGCACATATCTGAAAAATTTATGGAGTTAAAATTATGCCAAAATAATAAATCAATTATTCTTCAGAATACAGATTAAATTAAACAAGAAACCTTATTTATATATGTTGGTTTTTCAATTATATTAGAGTTTTATTCTTATTCTAAAAGTATTCTTACAATGCAGAAATTAATTTTATGTTGTTGGTAAAGTTACAAAGAAAAGCATTCGGTCGAATAAATGCAGCGTTCTGGAAATTTTGTATTTATATATCCAATGTTGCGTTTTCAAACAAATGTCTAAAAGTCGGAAAACAAAAACAAAATAGTTTTCTTTACAGAGTTGAAAGACTTATTTTTTACAGTTTCGCAAAGCAGAACTCTATCTTATAGATCAAATCGTGGCCCGAAAAGATACCTACAACAAACAACGAATAATGGTCAAGAAATGATAGAAATTTCTGACGTTCCATTAAAATACCAACTGTAAATGTATGTCAATAAATGTATCACTGTACGTTGAATGTTCTGTTCATATCCTGCATAATAAATGTGTCAATACAAAGTGATAAGTAATTTAATCAATTCGATCGATCATTGTGACACTCAATTAATTCCATAGATATATTCGAAACACACGTAACACGTGTAAATTTGATATTATTATTATTATTAAATCAATTTATGTAATCTATTAGCGCTATTAATGTTGTTTATATAAACTGAATTGTGTTATTATTATTTTAATGGAAATAAATATTGAAATATTTATGTGACTGATATTATTTAGATTTGTTGACCTATATTTAATTTAATTTGGTGTTTTCACTATTTTATGCGTTTTAAACAGACTATTTAATTATCTCAGCACAGAATAGGAATGTACAAAAGACATAAAAACTTACCAACTTCTTCTTCAGTGGCGGGCAACGGTGGTACAGTCCCAAAAAACCTCTTATCCAACAGCTGCAGTAATTGCAGAGCTGTATCGCGGACATTTGGTCTTGGACAGCCCGTGCTCATCAATGTTACGTTGATCACAGCCGTATAGTGATCACAGGGATATTCTCTGACAAAATTAGAAACACTGATATAATAACTTGCTCCAAATTTACATAATTGTTAACTATGTTTGTAATTTACCTTGCGCTAAAGATAGTTGCTAAAGCCAGGAAACAGCCATCTGCAACTGCTGCTGTTCCTGTATAACATCTGTCTACAACCCAATCTAGAAGAGGACCTATATCTGGATTGCATTCTAGCAAGAGAATGACTGTTTCGCGTGCCAGTTGGCAAACCTATAAAAATATCATAATCCACGTTGTTTTTGATGTAATTGTTATTGATGTAATTGTTATTACTGAGGCCTGTGGATCTTGAGAACCCTGGTTCGATCCCCACAGCCGACAAACAATTTTCACCAATTTAAATCTACCCCTGTGGCTCCTCCCCCACTAATTTCTTTGAGGGCCGTGATTTGACGGCTGGTAACCGCACTTCACGCGAAAAATATATATCACTTACCGAGATCTGCTTAGGCAGAGTGCCACACCCAGTAATGGGTAAAAGGCGTGATGATATATTTATTTTATTTTTTTAATTTATATACCGGACCAACTACTCAGGTCATATGCTGATATGTCCTTTGTATGGCCGCCATGGGCGGGATCCGAACCTACGACCTTATGGTCGTCATTCAGGCCCTCAACGCGGGACAAATATATTTATTTATTTATTTGTTATTACTGAGAAATGTATTTTGTCCCGAATTTCTTTCAACAAATAGTAAAATATATAGGGTACATAATTGATGAAAATCAATCACTTCTGTTGGTTTTAGTTCTTTTATTGTGCGAATATATCAAGCAACAGTTTAACTATACAGAATTCCTTGTTTGATAATGACTTAAATCTGGAACTGAAACGTGATATCACAAAAGGATTTAAAATCCACTAATCCAACAAAAGTTATTGAGTTCAACCAATTATTTTCTCTAAATCTTTGGCTTAACTAAATCCAAAATTATAAAATGCAAAATATTAAATTGTTTCATAAAGTAATTATTTGAAAAGTTAAATGAGATGTGTATAAATTTTAATATATGAACCACCCACGCTAGCATATATTCTACTCCGTACTATGAGTTGATAATAACTTCAATGTTATGTTATAATTAAAACTTTATACGACAATAACTGAAGTTCCTAAAATTTAATTAAAATAAGGTAACACTAACTTCAAAACTGGTTCATTATATTAAACCGCTCAATTAATTTTCGTACTATCAAATATCACTTGTTGCGCATTATCTCACCTTCTCATCTTCGCTGGCAAGTAGCATATCAAGCCACTGATACAACAATCCATCCTCAGCTAAACTAGGTGGATCAAAGCAAGGACCACAACATAACAGCGCGCTCATTGCTTGCAGAGCCGCCATTTGTAATTCTAAACGCGTCCCCCCTCCTGTAGAATCTGTTTCTAGAGATTCTGAGCTACTTATAGTGCTCATCATATTTCCAGAACTTGCGCTTGTTCGAAGAGGTCTCGCATACGGACCAGACCAGGTGGAGAAAAGATTAAAGAGATTGCGACGGAGGTCGCGTTTAAGAAGTGTTTGGCATGTTTCCACTAAAAAATAATAATTAACAACATAAAATGTCAGAATCTTTGTAAACTTACGTGAAAAGCTCTTGATCATCTTCCGAACAAAGTTACAAAAATGCAGTGTAATTTCTCTGACAGCAAAGGAGCTTTTATCTGGTTCGCTTTCCAAATATAATCTAGCACCGTCCATATACTCAACAAAAGTTTGGTGCAACGATTGAGTGTCTCTGTCTAGAACACACTGGCTAACACCAAATGTGCCATATTCTGCAATCAATTCTAGAACTCGAACTAATTGTAAACGTAGAGCGTCTCTTCTTCTGCGTCGTCTAACATTTTCTTGTTTGCGGTCAACTGCTTCGCGGATATACACCACTAGTTCTTCCATTAAATCTCTAAAATATTATAGTTTACTTATTAGTATGTTTAAAATTATATTTTTCTGATAGACTTACTTTAAAGCGTCTGGATTAACTTTGCCTAAAGCTTGAACCGTAGTGTCCCTAACATCAGAAGTTTCACAACGAAGTAAAGGAACTATGAGTTTGTATAAAGCAGCTGGTGAAACATTTCCTGATGGAGTTTTACTATCGCCACCTCTTTCAGCTGTTAAACTGTCTGGAGATGAACTGTTTATCAAACAAAATACTTTACTAACTAATATTTCACTCAGAAATAATTTAAATAGGTTTGTAAATTTCAAATTATACTTTTCTCACCATTGGAACCCCAAAATACTCTAATAAAACTACAGAAACAGAAAAGTAATAAAATATTCAATGTAGGGTTGAGCAATCCTACAGAACTACTTTACTAAATGCAATACTGTTATTAAATCATGCTCAAGAAGAAAAAATTTAGATGCATCTTGAATCAACCGATATTGTATCACAGTAATTACTACCTTAAAAATACTGATAACTTTTGCAATTTTACCTAACAGCCGATATTTCAATCTCCTAACAAAACTCCTAGTAAATTTATCCATCTAACAAGGAAAAAATAGTACATAAAAAGTACAGTAAATATAATTTTCATAATTTGAGTAATGATTTCGGTGCGATATTTTTTGTGACAAATTCATATATTAGGAACTTTGTTAACAGATTAAAATATCAGCTCTTAATTTGTACTTTCTAAATTCCAACACTTCTATATGATTATATGAAAATGATTCGTTTATATGAATTTTAAAAAAAGTATTCAAAACTGTGATGCAGTATCATTGACCGCTAGTACAAGTATTTTTATTTTTCAAATGTTCTTTAATTATTTTAGAGAAAAATATTTCTCTGTATGTTTTAGTTACAGTATATTTCTCTGAAATAATTTAGCAACATTTTGCAGCGTAAAGTGCTACTAGCGATTATTGTACAGTATAATATGGTTGCACGATTTAGATCTTTGTTCTGGGTGCGTGGTCTAGATTGTTTATTGGTTCATTGAAAGATCATGTCACCTTGTGCGCTTGTGCTGTTTCCGGATGGCAGACAAGGGCAGGGTGAACCTCCCTGTCGTGACAAAACCCTGCGTCTGGGCCAAGTTCTCAAGACTCTGGCTCAGTGAACCGGTGTCAGAACCCACCATCTCCTCCGTCGCCATACTTATAACAGAACACACCGCCCACTTCAGTCTACAGTCACTGTTTACGCTAGCTCCGAACTATCATCATCAAATTACTATTAAATTATTTATTATAATCTTACTAGAAATCTTTAAGGAAAATTTAATCAAACATAAGCTTAAATACTTTCTTCGAATTAAAAATAATAATAATTTAATACAAGCGGTAATGTAAGAAAAACGAACTTTATTTTTCCGTTGTCAATAAACGTTCCAAAATTATTTTGCAGAAAAATGCTTTAAATAAATATGTATCTTTTATTTGAAGCATATTTCCCGAAATATGTTAGTTATATTTGGCAGAGGCAAAATAAAATCTGTTCATATTAGCGGTCATTACAATCTTATAAGAATTAAAGCAATTTCTGTACAATTTAAATTTTAAAATACAATATACTAGCATAAACAGCACAAGTGAAAAAATCGTAAAAAATAAAATTATTTATATGAAAAACTGAATAAACGATGTGAATAATAAATCTAAAAACGATATTGCTCGAAAACATGAGATCCCACACACAGTGTTACCAAAAACAACACAAAACGCACAAAAATTCAGAATGAATAAATAAGAAAGTTGAAGTAAGTACCCTAAACCAAAGGAAAACAAATTAAACAAATTAAACAACATAAGCGGTGCTCCCAGATGAATATAACGGCAACTATAAAATGAACAACAGAAAATGCAAAACGTAGAATTAAATTATTTGTATAGTGTTGTGCAGAATAATTATAAACAATAATAAGATAATTATTTGTGATTTACAATTACACAGACGACGTTTGGTGCGAATTCTAAAAGCAGATCTAACTCTATTTCTATTTCTATTCGCTCTAATCTATAGTTTGTTAGTAATTATAAAACACCGATGTACCAACAATTTAGTTAAATATGTACAATAAAATTTTACACATATATTTATGTACATGATTTATTTTACTATCAAGAAACATTTAGCTGCCCAAAACATATTTATTGTCTGTTTAAAAACAATCAACAACTAAAAATGGTTTAGTATTTCATTTAAAAAATAAAATAAACATACCTTAAACTGAGATCGGGCGACGCACATCTAACAACTGGACTTGGTATTGGAGGCACGACCCTAAATGCAAAAGTAACATAATTCTTCCAAATATGAATATACATATCTCGTTCATTAACTGGTTTCCGAACCGTTGCAGAACTACGCAACAAAGATGCTCTGTTATCATTTACAGGTCTGCAAAAATAACAAATGAATAAATATTAACAGTTATTAGAAAATATAAGTACTTACGTAGGGTCTATAACAGTAAATAGAGCATTAACTCTAGTAAAAACAATCGACCACGAATGCGCAACAGCGGTAGGACAAGATGTCAATATCCTTCCTCTTTCCAAAAATCCGAACAAGCAAATATTCCAAGGATCAGCTACATTCAGATTCAAACTAGCGCTTGTTTTAACTGTAGCATCTTCTAGGCGTCCAGCTGTCCAAACGCAAGCATTGCGATCTGCAATCCATTGCAGATCCACATTATTCGAAACAGATAAAGCTGCTGCTTTTTCAGTTGGTGGAAGATGAAGAATACATTTTTCCATTACTTGTGGGCAACATCTTTAAAATAAAATCAATTTAACTAAAGTTTAAGTAATACAAATATTAAACTTACTTATCAATGACATCGATTAATGATTGATCTTCCGTGCAGTTAAGTTGTTTAAGTAAGAGTTTGGTATCTTTTAAAATGTGTACTGCAAGTCTCCTAGAAGACAATCGATAATTGCATAACATAACTAGAGCAAATGCTTCAACTAAATGAAGAACTGAAGGTACAGGTTCAGGTTTGTGATCAGTTTTCTTTGCAACGCCAAGAATGGGAGCAGTTCTAGCTGGGTCATTGTTATCTTTTCCTGCTACAATTCTATTGTTATTATTTCCTAAAGCATTCTTCCAGCTGTTCAACAACTGTAGCAGCATCCGAAGCCCGTTATCTACAAGTTGCGGGAAGGTATCTTGAACATCTCTAACTAAAAATTGTGTAAAACCCCACAAAACATCTTGCCTCCAATCCGGGAAATCCATAACTAAAGTTTGTAAACTCTGATAAGCTAAAGCACGAAGTTCCTCGTCCATGTGGACTGTTAAACGCGCAAGCAAATCTACAAGTTCACCTCCAGTCATTCCATCTGGAATAAGACGAGGAACTGCGGCTACGCAAGTTCTGAAGAGATCTATTCGTGGTTTTCTTTCACCCGTAATCATCTCATCGGGTTCTTTGTTCACATTTTGTGTGCTGGTCATCATTAATGGACGTCCATAATGGACATCCAGAGCTCGTAAAATATCTACAAAAACCCTTCGAACATGTGGAAAGTATGAACTGATTCCAATACTTCTTGCAGTGTCTTCTGTCAACATTTTGTTTAAAAATGTTTTCCGAACTCGTAAAGTATTTCCAGAAGGTAAAACTCCTACAGTTCTAGGCATAGGTGGTTCGCCTTCTTTCTGTTGTAGACTGTCAGCCACTACTAAGAAAGCTCTCAAGCCGATACTCATTCTTTCTGGTGTAAGAATAATTTTGATTGGACGTCCAACGGATAAGAGATCAAATACAATTTCGCGCATTGCGAAATCAAGTCTTTCTTGTGCAATAAATTGAATAATTTTTACAAATATGTTAAGAGGGGTGTCTCTAGGTACTACAGCTTTTGATCCTTTTGGGAATAAAGAGTTTACTATGCTTTGAAGTCGACTCTGAGTAGCTGAATTGCTTTCGCATTTTATACGAATCATGTAGACCCAAAGTAATCTATACAGTGATTCTGTAACCCAGAAGAAATATATCAGAAATTGTTGAATCAGTAATTAATGTTATTCTTACCTAAAGCAACTCGACTCATTTTAGGGTCCCTGTTTTTAAGATGGGAAAGACACATCGCCAAAAAGTAATGCCAGTTTTGTAAAAAGAATGTCTTTTGACTAACACAAAGTAAACATGTTACAAGTGGGAATAATGCTAATCTGTGTTTTGATTTAGTACTCGCATCTAAAGTTTGTGAATATAACATTTCAACAAAGTTCTTTAGACATGGTACATTTACTTCATTTTTAACAGTCTACAAATAAAATATAGTTTAATAACAATTAGCATTATATATACGAGAAATATTTACCGCAGCTACAGGAACAAGAATTTCAACAAATAATCCCGCTAACGCATGCTTAATGTCTTTTTCTTTGACTTCAAGAAAATACTGAGCTGCTTCTTGCATAAATTGAAAAGAAGCTTCGAATTCTTCAATCGGTACCATTTTAACTCTTTTATAAAACATTAAACAATTAAATTTTTTGTTTCAATTAAATATATTCTGAAAATCTTACCGGAAAAATTTCATGCCCATCAACAAACTGATGACACTCTGAGTAGTTTGTGGGCTCGGTTCTTTTGCTCGCAATTCTTTCAGTTCTGCCATGAATCTCTTTCTCACAGACATAAATCGAGATTGGGCTAACACTCCAATAACTTCGGCGTACAAATCGGCAATAATATGAATATTGCCAGCATTTGGTCCTGATTGAATTCTAAACATATTTAATTAATACAAATGTTCCAATTTTGAAATAGTTTTAAATCTTACCCATCTCTATATTTAAAATGCTTAAAAGCTAAATTTTCAATATACATAACTAAATCCTCATGTCCAGGATGAAAATGTAATTGTCTAAGAACTTCTATGAGGCACAAACAAAATATGAACTCAACAGCAAGATCTCTTTTCTCTTGTTGTATGTCTGCTTCGCTTCGTTCAACAGTTTCTGGAGCATTACCAGAAACTATATACATAATACTTTTGCCTTTTTGATCAACTTTCTTCTGTTCCGTAGCTGTAGCATCCGACATTTGCCGCTCGTACCACGAAAATAAAGCTCGCAATAACGAAGGAAGGCAATGTTCAGCTACGCTTCCAAAAGCAGATAAAAGTTGATCAAATTGGAGATCTTCTCCGCGTTGTAGTACTTTTGAAATCGGTTTTTCCTTTAATACATTTCATAAACAATCAATATATCCAGGTATGAATAAATTTATAAGCAATTACTGTTGGTTCGGTCATAACGCCCTCAATTTTCTTAGCTGCTTGCACGGTAAAATCAGCGAATAAGGTTCGCATTACGAACTCTCCTGGTCGGATGTCCATGTCACTATTTACACAGGGTCCTGCTGGATGGGGCGTACGCTCTTTATGAGCTCCCCATGGCAGCAGAGTACCCCTAGCACTACATGCTGCAGCGGTAACTGTTGTATTTATGGTGGCATAACTTTTACTCTCTCCATCTAACAAAATATTTATCTGATACTGAGCGATATATTTGTGTATTGCTCCTCATACCTGATATACTGCCCGTAGTGCTAAAACTACCTAAAACAACTGTGCTTGCAGTTACATCACTGCCTCCGCTGCTAGAAGAGTTGATAGGTGGACCTGTCAAGGAGGAACGATCTCCAGCAGTGTAGTTCTGCCCCGCTTGAGAGATTCCATCGGTAATAACAAGACTGGAGCATGTACTATGTCCTACAGATTCTATAGAATCACATTCATTTTGCTGTGCATTGCTAGCAGCATCTACAAATTGATGATGGTAGAATTTCTGATCGACAGATACTATTTACGCAGTTTACTAACCTGTGCAGTCGCTCACTGAATCCGTGGCTGTTTCTACACTATTATCACTCATTTTTATAATCACAAGATAATCAATTACATATTTAATATAGAACGATAAATTAAAATATATACAAAATGACACTACAGTTTAGAATACATATTTACGTATTTGATTACTACCACATAATACTACAAATATGAAAGTCCAACTACACTAGAATTAAAATATATTACGATATAGAATAATATTAGATGTATAAACCATTATTTTATTATTTTAAATGCCTGCAAGCGTCCAAGAAATGAGCTGACATTTCTCGATACACAATTACACACGCACTCGCAATAATCGTAACATGACAGGGACGTACTTGGGCAACGTTTCAAAAATGATTTATGCCAGAAAAACAAACTCAAGTACACATTATGTGATATTAAATACATTCATTACATTTCAAATTATTAGCTTGCAGTCTTTGTTTTATTCTAAATATTATATTTATTTGAAAAAGTTCAAAATGAGTTGATGATGATGTAGGTGGGAATTATCGATGATAGCGCCAATTTAAATATTCTTTATTTTGTCATTTTTATTGTTTCTTAAGATGTTTCCCACTAAATAACTAGTAAAAAGACATAAAATATGTAAGATGTTTTATTAAAATTTAAGTTTAAAAATAAATACGTACATTTGACTCTTTATATTAGAAAAAATATTTAATACAATATATAATTATAAAATTGGTTTAATTTACTGCAAATTAACACTGCTAAATATAGTACATTCATTTCACAATTTGAGCTTCAGTATGATAAAATACACATTCATCAAAATGTAACAATAAAATTAATATCACTGACAATTGTATCAACCTGCATTAGTCAAAATACCAGTAATTAAAATATATAATAAATAATTATTCACATTAAAAATTACTTCAGCGTATTAAGGTACAAATTATGGTAATTGTTCTAAATAAAAATTTGTCTATGTGTAAGCAACGATGGCAGTACTTATGATACAGAGTTTGATAGACTAACTCCAGTAGCAAGGTTTTGTGAATGAACCAGGCCCGAAGATGTTGATAATTGCACTGTATGTAGAAGCCGATCCTCCTATTAAACCAATTAAAATTAATTCCCACATGTATACTTTTTTATAGAGCGGAATTGACCTGAAATGAATCACATAATCAAATTTAACAATAAGAATTAAACGGTTATTGAACTTTAGACGAATTGTTTCTTACCTTTCTGGCCAAGCCGGATCTTTTTGACTGCAGAGCTTCATATAAAAGAACGGAGGGAAAACAAAAGTTAACAATGTTATCGTAGAACCACCTATAAGCGATAAGATTTTCCCAAACTTTGGAATTGTTTCTCCAATGAATAACATAACAAGCATCATACAAGTACGAAGTACACTTCTTTTCCAATGATATTCTACAATTAATCCATACAAAATTAATATTTGAAATCATTAAAACAATAAAATTAAGTACTTACCATGAGGTACTCTAAAAATTTCCTCAATTTCTTGACAAACTGGATTAATAACGATTAAAAATGCGAGAACAAGATGAATAGCCATTAAAACATTCGCTAGAGTTACTAAAGAAGTACGAGACAGAGACATTGCTACATTAGGTTCGACATCTTCCCCGTAGATAAAATATCCACCAGCTGTTATTGGTAGATACAGTATTAATATAACTACAAAACAATAAAAGTATTAAATTATTTTTCAAATATACTATCGGCCAAATCAACCTGCAAAGCCGATCATTACACTGGAAGAGAATTTTTCTTTCTTTTCCATATCGTTTTGGATAGTTGGAAACGTGGATGCTCCACCAAAAGCAAAGAGCAGTGTACCGAAAGCCAAAAAGAAATCATGAAAGTCATGATTAATATGTTTCACTGGTTCAGTTGCTGATAGGCCGTCCATACATATCTGCGTGAAAATTAAGACGCATGCCAGAGCTGTGGTTAATGTTGCTCCAACGCCTACAGCCCTGAAAAGTTTTTAAAAATTAGTTTACAACAAGAAATGTCTTAATTTTGTCAGTGTGAAATCAAGCATTACTTGATGTAAGACTATTAATTACAAATGTTAATTATAAATTAGGCAATTGTGGACTTTTAATGCAGTCTATGAGTAAATAATTAAATATTTCGCACTTTTAGTTTGGTAATTTTCTGATGTACAACATATAAGTGAAAGTAATTGCAGAAGGAAAAAGTTGAATACATACCGGATCTATATAAGAAATATTTGGCAAGTCTTGCAAAAAGTAATTGCGCAACAACTTTTTGTATAATAATGAAATGTAAAAAACTTCGTAACTACTGAAATAATTACCAAGGATTGTATTTTGAATGAAAGATTGGTGAAATTTAGGGCGAGAAATTGCGAGCTAGAAATAAATGAATAGATATAATTGAAGATACGATGAATAATTGCGGAATTAATGTAATGAATACATATTTACTGAATGTTTCATTTAATGGGATATAGTGTGATGATAAGAATTTACTAACCAGAAATCTTTAGGTGATCCCAACCACATGGCAGGAGTCAAAACCGCAGCAATAAAAACATACCAAATACAGTACTTAATCTGCGGTACAATATCTGCTAACAATTCCTGCACAATTTGCGATGCTAACAACATGTACACAATTCCTGCTCCGAAGAGCGTAAACTGTATACATCCAGAGACGAGATAGCTCCCCCATCTTCCAACAGCTCTGTAAGCTATTGTTGCGTACGGATTCCGGGTTTTAGTTCTGTGTTCCGGAAAACGTTCTTCTAAGATCTCCCAACAACTGCCTAATTTGGTTCCGCCGTAACCAGCGTTGAAGCAGAATACTACCACGAGAATTAGACCTATCCAACCTGCAAAGGAAAAAAATAGGAACTTTTTTTTGTAGATTCGAAGTATTTTTATCTAAAATTATAACTACTCTGCACAACAGGAACTTAATTCCAATTACAATAGCTTATAGTGGAATCTGAATTATTCGCGACGTCTTGTTTTTTTTAAAATGTGTTCCAACTGCTTATATAATTATTAATAAATATGAAATACTAGATCGATAAACTACGAATATTAATTATAGAATGTGGCCAAATTTCAACCACGAACATACATTTTAAGTTACCAGCGGCAAATTTTCGTTCTTTTAAAGTAGAAAACGTTAATGATCTTTGCATTGAGTTAAGAACATATGTCCGTACTTAAGGTCAAATGTCAAAGAAACAGACAAAGATGTGTTCTTATCGTGAGTCACGAGACATAACACAAAAAAGAAAAATGTACTATCAGCAAAAAAAAAACAGTCTAATGAAACTAACAAAAAAATCATATCACGCTTCGTAACAAAAAGTATATCATTTATGTAACTATTCGCGTAATATACTTGTGCAATATTTACTTTTTTAAAAATAAAAATTTGAGGCCTAAAGTGTGGAACTATTTTGGTCAATACTATGACTAATTCTTAAAAATTAGTAATAATACAAATAAATAATACTTGGTATTTATGACTTATAATCAATTCTAAATCAAATAATTATATATCATCAAACATTACAGTAACTATGGGAGATTATTTTTATTACCCAGAAATCAATTTGATAAAGTATACTAATAAAATTATTTTATAATGTGCGCACCTGAATTAACTATAGCTCTTGGTAAAGCCAAGACACCGCTCCCTGCCATTTCACCTACAATAAAAACAGCCGCTGATATAACATTTAATCCCTTTTTTTGGAGTTTTCTTTTTGGATGATGAGTATGATGACCATTTTCAGCATTAAAAGCTGTACCCTGATACTAAAAAAAATATATTAAATATGAGATATCTATTAATATACTGTATCATTAACAGATAATGTCAGTGTGTTAATTAATAATAATGAAAATAAGTTTACCCTTTCGTTCATAGTAACAGTAGCTAAGCCATCCTCAGGGTCACAAGCAACTTGGGTCCATATAGGATCCCGGGATCCGGTTGATTGATAGCTCGGCATTTTATAGATTATTTAATTAAATAAAAATATAAATATCACAATTTATTGCACTAACAGGCTTTTATAAAATATATAAACAAAGATCACTCGTAGAAATAATCACATAAGAAATATACTGGATCAGAAGTAAAACTGTTGAGTATATTATGTCATAAATACTGACCGATAGTATAACACATGTTTTTTACGACAAATTATATTTAATCACATATTAGTTTAAAAGAAAATAATAAAATTGATTTAAAACTATAAACACACGTCCAGTGTCAAAATCATCTGATTTTCAAATCATTTGAAGTTAGCTACTTATAACTTGCACAAAGGAAAAACATTGGAAGCAAAACTTTTTTATGAATTTCATTTTATAAATGTTGAAAAATATAATAATATACATACCGATATACTAGCTTCTACTAAATATATTTTACTGTTTTGTTTATTTGTCGTCAATTTATTTATTTTAGAGTAAATAATTCCTTTCAAAGGAAGCAAAGTTTTTTGTTGTTTTGAAATTTCTGGAATGAATGAAGCTTTGACGTAGAATGTTCTTCAACTTCACCCGTGTCAAATCAGTCAATCAGTCAACGTGAAATAGCTAAACGTTATTTGTAACTTCCTAATTATTTATAATTGTTTCGTCAATAAATACAATACTAGTTCTTTAGTTGAATTCCTTATGAACTTAATAAATTATATGTGACAATGTCGTCAAGAGTTCTCAGAAAATTACAGGGGGACAAGGAATTAGTCGAGGAACCAAATTCTGATCTAGAGACTGATTTACCTATTAGCGGGGGTGCAAGAAGAAAGCAATTAAACATCAATAGATATGATTTGGTGAGTTAATATTTATGATTCAGTTTACAATTTTTTAATTATATTTGTAGAATGAATCATTGTTATCTATACTCGTAATAGATTATTAATGATTGATTGTTATCCAAAAAATGAACATATTTTAGTTAAATCAACAGTCACATTCAGAAAGCGAAGTTAAGGAAGATGATAATGAAACAGAAGCAAATAATGCACCTGATCATGCAGACGGCCATGAAGCCACAAAACGCAAAAAGAAAAAAAGAAAGAAAAAGTCCGGAAAATCTTTAAATGCGAGGAGGAGCAGTGAAGACAATGCTGATGTAATATTTTTATGTTCACTTATTGCTTTAGATTATAAAGAACACAGATATAAAATTCATTTTGCGTACCATTATTTTATATTTTTATGGTCAGTAAAAATAAACTAGTTCAAACACCATAAAATTAGTATTCGCGCCTACATTATAAAAAAATATGTGGGCGAAATGTGTATGACTTCACTTACAATAATATATACAATTGTATTAAACCGTAATCCGAATAATTAACGCATGCAAATTATATTTATTTCTACGGAAATAATATTTTTCCAACGGGCAATTGTTACCGCGCTTTTATACACTATAAAATGTAGGTCCTTCCATGTTGTGTAATGAAAATAAATAAATATTTTTATTTGAGGTTGATGAGATAGAACGAACAATTCGAGAGGTAAATAAATTATTAGGGGAAAGCCCAGCATCGGGACCGTTAACGATCACTGAAAAGTATTCTAACGTTCGAAAGAGCGTTCTCAGTGTCCAGCATAAAAATTTAAATCCTAACAATGAGCTTAAACGGATATTTGGTTCCAAAATCATTCAGCCTGAACAGTAGGTCTCATAAATACTAGTTTAGATTACAATAAATAATTATTTAAAAAAACATTTGCAGTAAGAGGAAAAATCGTGGTCGTGGTCATTTAAAGTCAACCTGGCTAGTTACAGGCAAAGAAAACTGGCCACAAGTCGGCAAAAATGGTTTAGGAATGCAGTTGGTGGAAAATAAAGATGGTGTTATAACTTTCACATATGACCACAGTTCGAGCTATCAACAGATTCAAAAGAAATTCTTGGAAGCTGTTGAGAGTTTAAACCCAGACAACATTGTTGCGATTATTAACAACCATCCATATCACGTAGACGCATTGATCCAACTCAGCGATTTGTGTCGTCTGAGTGAAGATTTGGCGATGGCTGCTGAGTTGATTGAAAGAGCGTTATTTTGTTTGGAATATGCGTTTCATCCACTATTTAATATTGCACAGGGTAACTGCAGATTAGATTACAGAAGACAGGAAAATAGGTACATCATTTTATTTTGTTTATTGCGGATGAAAGATTAGTGTTTGTTGATTAAACAATGCATGGATGGATACGATTGAAACTTTTATGAATGTGTATGAAGCGAAAATAGTGTGCCAGGATAGGAATGTTTGTTGAATATTAATAAATCTAATGAATAAATGTAACCATTATCTTAGCGCGCTCAGCTAGCTTGTAGAGCAGTTTAAAGAACTTTAAAATGATTCTGAAGGATTGAAGAAAATTTTAAAAAGCATTAGGCAATTGAGATTTGTAGATTCTAGGATGAATTTAATTTAATGAATAAATAATGTTCAGCGAATATTTTGTACTATCTCATTTGATAGAATACGGCGTGTATTTAAAACTGTTTTTATTTTTTTTAGGGCGTTTTTCATAACTTTATTCAAGCACTTAATATTCGTTGGTGGTAGAGCTTGTTATAGAACTGCCCTCGAGTTCTGTAAAGTGTTATTGTCTTTAGATCCGGAGGGGGATCCACTAGCAGTTGTTTTAACTTTAGATTTCTATGCGCTAAGAGCGCGAGAATACCAGTGGCTTATTCAATTTTCAGAAGAATGGGAAGCTAGAAGAAATCTATCCCAATTACCTAACTTTGCTTATTCACTTGCTATTGCACATTTTCACCTAGCTGATGGTGATTTTAAAGAAGCTGATACTTTAATTCAAAATGCGTTAATAATGTTTCCCAGTGTTTTAATTCCATTGTTGGAAAAGTGTTCCGTTCAGATTGATTCTAGGGTTCAAACGCATAATTTCTTCGGCCCGAAAACACAATCAAAGTAAGATTTATACACCTGCCATTTCCAATAAGATTCTATTTTTTTCTCATTTAGGCAAGCACCAGCTTTAGCAACTTTAGTAAAACTTTATATTTGCCGCACATATCACGTTTGGAAAGAAGCTGATGTTCTTCCATGGCTTGAACGCAACGTCCACGAGGTTTTAGATAGAGTTGACGCTGGAGAAGAATACGTGAACGACTGTGAAGCTAAGCGATCAAAGAGATATCAAGGCACACCTAGAAATATTCTTAGACACATTTTACTTTCTGATATTAAAGAAGTGACACCTCCACTGACAGAAGTAAATTAATTCATAACAATATATATTTATTTCACGATCCTATCCGAAAGTAAAATTTTCTTGCATCAATTGAGAAAAAAAGTGATATTTTTCATGCATAAGGAAAATAAAGCCATATCCATGGTAACTGGAAAACAATAATATATTTTAACATTAGTAATGTACCGGGAGTTTTTTTATCAGTAAACATAGGGATATGCCATTACCATAGTTACAGTTACAAAGTTTGACAGCAATACATTAGAGCGTTTATTTTAAAAGTAAACAGGGAAAATAACATTGCTGTCATCTATAGTTGTCAAAATAATAAAACTGTCCTCTTTCAAAATCAGACCGGGTTAATAGGGGATCAAATAGTAGGGCGTTTTTATATAAATGGAAATTTAAATGGGGAAAATTATTTAGAGTTGTTACAAGAGAGAGTAATATTGAGTAAATATTGAGGAAGTGTGGTTTCAACAAAATGTACGAAATTATCTGCACCGGATATTACCCCAACGATGGATAGGACGAGATGCAGAAGTGGAGTGGCCTGCCAGGTCACCAGATCTTGCGCCAAACGATTTTTTTCTTTGGGGCCACTTAAAAAGTAGAATGAGTGTAGAACAATGAAAACGTAGAATTAGTGTTGCATCGTATGAGATTCCTCCAGAGCAAATAAATAATGCTATAAATTCATTTTATAATCGTTTAGGCTATTGTTTACAGGTAAATGGGGGTAATTTTGAATAGTTATTGAATTAAAATTCCTATTTAAACTAAATAAAATTTTCTTTTTTGGTAGTTGTGATTTGACAACTGGTTACTATACTTAATGGCTTAAAATGTGTAGTTTATTAGGACCTGCTATTGCGGAACTGCCATGGTCAGGAATGACCAGAATTTTGACATAAACATGCAGATGTGAATTTCTGGTTGAACCAGTTCAAAAAGTCAAAATTTTTATTATATGGTTCTATATAGTTCAGGGCACGAGAAATGCACTCGTTCAAACCGCATTTCAATATCTCTTTTATTTTTCGAGTTACAGCGATTTTTGACTTTTTTTAAATCTGAACTTTGAGACGCCATAACTCAAAAACTAAAAGAGATATTGAAAGCGGTTTGAACGAGTGTATTTCTCGTGCGCGACTTAACTTGTACCGGTATTTTGAAAATTTAGAAAATTTTTCAATTTTTTTCGAAATTTTCTTTTGTCGATATTTCAAAAAGTTGAAGAGATAATGTAAATATGAAAACACCAGTGAATTCCTCGCGTGAAAATACATAGGTATGCAAATTTTCAGAAGAAAATTCGAACGGATACATTTTTTATTTAAAAAAATCGAAAATGGCCGTTTTTTGAAGATTTCTTAAGGGGTTACCCTTAAGATTTTTACGATTTTTGGCCATTTTTCGTTTTTTTGTAATAAAAAATTTATCCGTGCGAATTTTGTTGTAAAAATTTGCATATCTATGTATTTTTACGAGAGAAATTCACTGGTGTTTTCAGATTTTCATAATCTTTTCAAGTTTTTGAAATATTGAGGAAAAAAATTTTGAAAAAAATTGAAAATTGAAAAATTTTCAAAATACCTGTACAAGTTAAGTAGCGCACGAGAAATACACTCGTTAAACCGCATTTCAATATCTCTTTTAGTTTTTGAGTTATGGGCTTTCAAAGTTGAGCTTAAAAAAAAGTCAAAAATCGCTGTAACTCAAAAACTAAAAAAGATATGAAGATGCGTCTTGCGCCATTCGATTTCTCGTGGTCTGAATTATATAGAACCACATTTTAATAATTTTTGATTTTTTAACTGGTTCAACCCAAAATTCTCATTATTTGTATGTACGAGCTCTTAAACGAAGAATTTGAGAACAAACCTCTACAAAAAAAGAACTTTTGGATTGTTTTGAGGTTCTAAATTTATACTTAACGTTTAGTTAATGTAATTTAAAGTAATTCAAATTCATTTAATTTGTTTAAACTAAAAATGTTTTAAATGTTTTAAAATTACACTTCAATGCATTGCTGAAAATATTATTTTCCCTATGTTTACTTTTAAAATAAACGCTCTAATGTATTGCTGTCAAACTTTTTAACTGTAACTATGGTAATGATATATTCCTATATTTACTGATAAGAAAAACTCTTGGTATGTCAAGAGAATCATTATCTTCTCTAAATTTTTAATTTATTTCGGAAAATTGTATTTTCTATTTGGATAGTGAAAAAATTACATGTATACCTTGTGAAGACGATGTTATTCTTCCTTCATGTATTGTATTTTAAAAACCTTCGGGAATAGATGTATCACTTTCTTTCTTTGATATTTCAAATAACTATTTTATTTACTTGTTTCATTTTAGGAAACTCAAGGTCCAGTCTTAGGATTTGATCCCGTACCACCTCCAGATTCAATTAATTTGTATTCCAAACCTAAAGGACCCACTAGAATACCGTCGAATACGAGTGCTTTTGGAATATTTTTCCAGTCTTTGTTGCCCAACTTTAATTTAGCTGCGCAAGCCGATCAGCTTTTAGAAGCACAGTTAGTATTAAAGTAAATACATTCATACATACATAACAATTTTAATCTCCGCAAAACATCCATCCTCATTTCACTTTTTCATTAAATATTAAGATTTTGTATTAAAACTAAAGTAAAACAGAACTCTATTTTTTTATTAGTTTTAAGTAAATCAATTATAATTTTAGAGAGAACAGTTAGTTACATGTTTATCGGTCGCATTTTCTCTTCATTGCTTTATTGAATATTACAGTTTGGAAGACGGAGCCAGAGGCGGGCCAGCCCCACTAGAAGGAGACGAAAGCAACGGTGTCGATTTACGTAGAAGTGTGGCCTCGCTGGTAGATGCCATGCGTGATCTGCTGAGCAACATTCGCCTTCCTGATGTCCCCAACGACGCGGATGACGACAATAGTGGTGATAGTGAAGAAGATGAAGACCATAACAATTATTTAACGTGAATCACTCAAGTATATGTGATGTGATAGTTTTCTAATTGAGGCTGCTTGAAACATTGGTTGTTTGTTAATGAATGATTTGTTATATTTTTATATTTATTTGAGATTGTTGAAAAGTTTTCTGCGCTTTGTAACTTTTTTCGATACATTTTTCATATATCTTTTAATTCATGTTTTAAATTATATCAAAATTGTTGCGCTGTTAAAATCTTTTATCAAATTGTATCTAGGTACAGTATAATATTTTACTTATTTATTTATTGCTAAATGCTTATTGTTTTTTTATTTTTCAATAATTCATTTATGGTTAACGTTACTAACAAATTGGTGATAATTTATCCTCATTATGTAAATGTTTCTCTTGCAGTCTTTATTGAAAACTTTAATGTTGTGAAATTCATATATGTGTAAAATGTATGTATGAATGATTACGTTATATTATATCAAATAAATATTGCAGTAACTAGTAACTGTAAAAAAATATTCTATACTGGCACATGTTATTAACACGAATCCGTGTTTTCATAATGCAAGATTTATAATAAAACATTTAGAAATATGTTCTTAAAAGTGAAATGAAACTGATCATTTTGTAAATAATACTTGAAATTGAAGTTGCAATTTAGCGGTAGAATTTTCAAGTGCTCGTGCGCAGTAGTTTCGCGAGGTGTGGTTAACTGATAAATGTCATTTTCTGTAGATCATCACAGGGCGTGATTATTTACATATATTTACGTTATTATTTTATAACTTTTCATTATAGTTAACTAAAAGTGTTCTTTTAAAATGACTGGAAGACTTCCGGCTTGTGTTATTGATGTGGGCACCGGGTAAGTTATTCACCTAACCTTACTTGCATTAGTCATATGAACATTTATATGTTTATTATTTAAACAGGTATACAAAACTGGGGTTTGCTGCCAACAAGGAGCCCCAATTTATTATACCTTCCGCTATTGCTATAAAAGAATCTGCTAAAGTTGGAGATCAATCAAGTAGACGTCTTGTTAAGGGTGTTGAAGATTTGGATTTCTATATTGGTGACGAAGCGTTTGATGCTACAGGATACGCTGTTAAAGTAAGCTGAAAATATGAACTGCTATTTCTGTTATTAATTGAATTATTTTGCAGTACCCTGTGCGACACGGATTGGTAGAAGACTGGGATCTAATGGAACGGTTCCTAGAACAATGTATTTTTAAGTACCTTCGGGCTGAGCCAGAAGATCATCATTTTCTGTTGACAGAACCACCGCTAAATACCCCAGAAAACAGAGAATACACTGCTGAAATAATGTTTGAATCCTTTAACGTTCCTGGATTATACATTGCTGTACAAGCAGTTCTGGCTTTAGCTGCAAGTTGGGCTTCTAGATCAATTGAAGACCGGACTCTTACTGGAATCGTTGTTGACAGTGGGGATGGTGTTACTCACGTCATTCCTGTGGTATGATTCATAGTTCTTTCTTTTAGAATTTTGTATAAAATAATATATTGTTTTTAAGGCCGAGGGTTACGTAATTGGTAGTTGCATCAAACACATTCCAATTGCTGGTCGTGACATCACCTACTTCATTCAGTCACTTCTTCGCGAGCGTGAAATTGGAATCCCTCCTGAACAGTCTCTGGAAACTGCCAAAGCAATCAAAGAACGATATTCTTACATTTGTCCGGATATTGCAAAAGAATTTGCTAAGTACGACACGGATCCCTTGAAATGGATGAAAAAATACGAGGGCATGAATTCTATAACTAGACAACCATTTTTTGTTGATGTTGGATATGAAAGATTCTTGGGTCCGGAGATTTTCTTTCATCCTGAGTTTTCTAATCCTGAGTTTACGACTCCGTTGTCGGAAATTGTTGATACTGTTATTCAGAACTGCCCTATTGATGTGCGAAGGCCGTTGTATAATAATATTGTGCTCTCTGGGGGTTCTACTATGTTCCGTGATTTCGAAAGAAGGTTACAGAGAGATATTAAACACACTGTTAATGCTAGACTAAAACTTAGTGAGAATTTAAGCGGAGGAAGAATTAAAGTAAGTTTGATTTTATATTCCTGTTTAGCACTCTACACTTCATCCACATTCATATTTCATATAAGCTCTCTAATTCCTCCCATTCAAAATCGTTCGTTCACCTTCAATCATATCCTTCCATTTATTTCTAGGTCGTTCACCAATCTTTCATTCGACATACGATCCACATGCCCAAACCGTCTCAACAGACACACGCTCACTCTTCTAACAACATTCTTCTCAATCTCACACTCATCATACACCAACGTATTGTTTATTTTTATTAATAAAATCATTTTACAGCCTAAACCAATTGATGTTAAAGTAATTTCGCATCATATGCAACGATATGCTGTGTGGTTCGGAGGCAGTATGTTAGCGTCAACGGTAATATTTTCTCTTTAATTTTATTTAAATAATTGTTCATTATTTTGTGATATTTTCAGCCTGAGTTTTATCAAGTGTGCCACACTAAAGCTGCGTACGAAGAGTACGGACCCAGCATCTGTAGACATAATCCTGTTTTCGGTACAATGACATAATATAATTTTATTAAAATTTCCATGTTCATGAAAATTCACGTTTTCTAGCATTAGGAAAAATGAAATATATGAAGTTAAATCATAATTTTAATTGCATTTAAAACTATTTTATAAATATATAATTTTCATTTCTTTTATTTCATGCGTTTTTATAATTATGCATATATTTTGATTCTAATTACAGTATTTTAAAAATAAAGAAGTTAAATAAAATCGTATTTTAGAGAAAAAATCAAAATATATGCTCATAAATGTTTTATTATCATTACATTTTTATATTTTATTTCTATGTTTAAGGTACCAAAATTAAATTAAAATATCTTTTAAAGAGAATAGTCTTGTTATTTTATTACATTATCTGAAAAAAATAGCATTAGCTTTAAAAATCCCGCATTGTGTAGTAGTTCGAATTTCGGACGCTTTTCACTACAAAAGTTAACTTACTTCCCTTTCCTGTTATAACTCGGCCATTTTCTTTTTAGACAGAAACAGTGTGGGAAAGGTGAGTGAATGTTTAGTTTTGATTTTACTTAGGAAAGTAGTAAGTTTAAATTGTTAATTAACTTCAATATAATATTAGTAATACCACAATTATTTGCTAAAGATTTCTTTAGGTCTTCAAACCTTAATTATAAATTGAGGTTTGCTTACATTTTACCACGTGTGCCTCTGTTTCTTGGTTATTTCCTTAACTAATGGCATAAGGACATTTTAATTACATTTATTTTGTATTTGAACTATCAATAATCTGTTGAATGATGCAATAAATATCATAGTCTTACATGATGACGATTATTTCCATCACCCATTTTCTGACGAATGATTATTGATTATACATATTTCTTGTTAATTCTTTACTAGCGAATGGTTTTTTGATTAAATATTTTATTCTAGGCAAAATGTCCGCCCATCTGTCGTGGATGATCATTCGCAATAACAATGCGTTCCTTTTGAAGAAACGTAACATCTCCAAGCCCTTCAGTACTGTAAGTAATATTTCAAGAAATATATTTTATTTATTTGTTTGCAATTTAATGATGATTTTTATTGATTATCACCAAGATCGATGAATGCCATGATTATGAATAATCTCTGACAAAATTAATAAATTTTATTTGTTTCAATAATGTACGTATCTTTTGTTACATTTCTTCCATTTTGTTACAGGAACCCAGTAACTTGCCTAACTTGAACTCGTTCAGATACAATGGTTTGATCCACAAGAAAACTGTTGGTGTTATTGAACCCAAGGACAAGAAGGGCTTCACCGTTGTCTACAAGAAGGCCAACAAACAGGTGCGTCTTTAAAATCATTATTTATTGTTCATAGTAACAATCTTTTTTTTTTAATGATGTTTTATACTTGTGACTTGACGTCTTTTCATGAAGACTCTATACTACCCACTGTATCTGATATTTATTTTCTTAAACCATAATGTATAATATGTTTCATAAAACTTTGGGTTATCTTTTCAAGTTTCTGTTTTAGAACAAGCCCCGTAGGGCTACTGTCACCAGAACCATGAAGGCTGGCCCCAGAAGGTCCTTGTATAAACTCAGAAGACTGTTGAACAAGAACAGCTACCGTAAAGATTTAACAAAGGTATTTATTTATCATGTTTTATTTTCTCAATTATTTTGTGCATGATGATTTTTACTACCAAGATCTTTGATGGCCATGATGTTATAATTTATCTGAAGCAATTGATTCTACTGTCGAGTGATTTATTTTGTTGGAAGATTCTGAATTGGTTTTATTTTATTACAGGTCGCCTTACGGAGAGCCAGCGCTATTCTTCGATCACAAAAACCCGCCCCTGTTAAGAAACAGAGACCGAAGAAAGCAGAATAATTTGTAAATTAAATTTTTTATCAAAATAAAAGTTATCTGCTAAAATAAGTTTTGTTCTTAAGCATTTTTACATTAAAGAATAAGTTTATTATAAAAATGTTGCCCGTTTTATTCCACTGCAATTGCATTCACACTATTTAAAAAATTTAAGAGCCGGCACTGGATATGTGACATTGAAAAACAACAAGTCACATATGTGAGGTTAGAATTGTTTGACATGTCAGTTTCAAATCAACATTTGTGTAATAATAATGGCTACAGCAGAGCATAAAGAATTATCTACATTTATAAAAACAGTGCATTCTTCTTTGAGAAAAAGGGCAAAAAGAATTGGTTATGATAAAGCATGGAAGGAACACTGCGGCAACGAAATCAGTTTGAAGAAATATGCTAAATCAATGAAAACTCTTGCAACAAAACATTGGAGTGATAATCAAAAGAATAATGCGAAAGTTGTATCACGAATATCATGGGTTCATTCATTTTGTCAGTTATATTTTTTTGGTGAAGAATTGAAGAGGCAAAGGAAGAGAGAATTCGAAATTTTAGAGAAAATAGAAACTGTCATTAATACACCTGGAGAACTGAATGATAGTTTTAAATGTTTAGAATTATTAGATGTTGGAAGCTGCTACAATCCTTTTAAAGAATATACGTGTTTTCAAGTGTTAGCAATAGACATAGCTCCTGCTTGTGATGATGTTTATAAATGTGATTTTATTTATACGCCTGTTAGTGAAAATATTAATATTAACGACAAATCTGTTTATCAGTTAAAAGCAAATGCATTTCACGTTGTTGTTTTTAGTCTATTGTTGGAATATTTACCTTCACCTGAACAAAGATTGTTATGTTGTACAAAAGCTTACGATTTGTTGAAGACCGAAGGTATTTTAATTATTATTACACCTGATTCGAAACATGTCGGAGCAAACGCAAAGTTTATGAAATCTTGGAGATTTGTTCTATCAAAAATTGGATTTTCTAGGATAAAATATGAAAAGTTACCTTACTTACATTGTATGGTTTTTAGAAAATCTATTTGTAGTGATGTAGCAAAACGTTGGGCGACTTTGAATGAAAGTAAAGATTTGTATAATATGCTGAATATTCCTCAAGATTTTCAAGAAAATGTTGAAGAAATAGTTGAAAATAAGAACAAAGAAATGGATGATAATAATTACATCCTTGAATTACCATTTACTGCAGTGTAATTTGTGAAATATATTTTTTACTTTCAGGATTTCTGTTTCATTTTGAATTTCCGCTGCCCATATCTTTGACCTGAAAATCCCTATAAATGAATAAAAGCTAAAAATAAAGTCACTAGAAAATGACAGAGTGACGCCATTTTTAAGGGGTTGTTAGTTTGTTTATTTTATTAGTCAAAGAATGGGATTAATATAATTTAAATAAATACAGTGCCAAAAGTATATTTAGTAAACGAATTGTATAGGAAATAAATAAGTCTTTAATTATGTCTCTCAGTGCCAGTGCAGAAAATTTAACTTCCGAACCACAAGTAAGTAAATAAATAAAAACACCCAAACATGGCATTTAAATTTATTGTGGAAATTTAAATTTGCATTAATTAACAATTATGCTTATGGGTATTACATAATTTAAATGGTTGAATTTAAAACTGTGTTATTTGTGTCACTTTCACTAGAAAATTGTTGAATTAGTCATCTTTATGTTAATTGCTGAGTTAATTAATTCCGGTGTTTGTAACTATTGTATTTAAATTACAGAATTATGATGGCTCAAGTTCCATGTGTCTGGAGCTTGCATTGGAAGGGGAGAGACTTTGTAAAGCTGGTGATTGCAGAGCGGGTGTAGCGTTTTTTCAAGCAGCGATTCAAGCTGGAACTGACGACTTACGAACTTTAAGTGCTATTTACAGTCAACTAGGAAATGCTTACTTTTATCTTGGTGATTATCCAAAAGCCATGCAATACCACAAACATGATCTTACACTTGCGAGAACCATGGGTGACAAATTGGGTGAAGCCAAATCATCAGGAAATCTGGGAAATACTTTAAAAGTGATGGGACGATTTGATGAAGCTGTACTCTGCTGTAAACGTCATCTAGAACTATCGAGAGAATTAGGTGATAGATTAAGCGAAGGTAGGGCTTTATACAATTTAGGAAATGTTTATCACGCCAAAGGCAAACATGTTGGAAGAGTTGGTCACCAAGATCCCGGCGAATTCCCAGAAGATGTTAAAAGTTGTTTGCAACAAGCTGTCACTTTCTACGAGTAAGTAAAGATAAATATTTAAATTGTATATGTTATAAGTATGAATCTTCTAGGGAAAATTTAACTCTTATGCGTGAACTAGGAGATGTGGCAGCTCAAGGTAGAGCTTGCGGAAATTTAGGTAACACACATTATTTACTCGGAGATTTCGCACAAGCGATTCGGTATCACGAAGAGAGGTTAGCAATTGCGAGACAATTTGGCGACAGACCTGCTGAGAGGAGAGCTCATTCTAATCTTGGTAATTCACACATATTTCTTGGCCAGTTTGAAGATGCTGCTCATCATTACAAGTAAGTAAGGTAACACCAAGTCTTGAAATATTCACTGAACATTTATTCATTAGATTCATCCTTCAATTAATCGTTGCCAAACCTTCCTATTTCCTTTCATACAAGCTCGTCTCACAGTTATAATTTTTATTAGGCGAACGTTAGTGCTGGCACAAGAATTAGGCGACCGAGCAGTGGAAGCTCAAGCATGTTACAGTTTAGGAAACACTTACACACTTTTACGAGATTACGAAACAGCGATCGAGTATCATTTGCGTCATTTGATGATCGCTCAACACCTAGGTGATCGCGTCGGCGAAGGAAGAGCTTGCTGGTCATTAGGAAATGCTCACGCAGCTCTTGGAAACCACGAAAAGGCTTTATACTTTGCTTCGAAACATTTAGAAATTTCCAAAGAGGTTAGTAACAACAAAATAATATTTTACAATCATACTATAAAATTATCTATAGCTTGACGACCCAATGGGGCAAGCCACAGCCAAGATGAACATCACAGACTTACGTAAAGTCCTCGGACTAGCGGAGACGTCTCCCGACGAGGCTCCCAAGTCTCCGGAGGCTGCAGAACAATCTCCAACACCTTCACTAACAACTCCAGTGCCTGCAGTGCAGCAGGTGAGCTCAAGTGTAGCTTCCGCGCAGACAGAAAGCAACAGCAGTCAGCAGAGTCAGAACAGTCGAATGTTGAGGGTGAGACGAGAGAGTATGGAACAGCTGAACTTGATTAAGGTAGGGCAAAGTGCGTTTTATAGGAAGTATTTGTCTTGTCTGTCCGTTGGTGGTGGGAACCAGAAAGTGTACGTAAATTATTTACTTCATTCAGATCAGTTCATTACTTGGCGGTACCATCATTTTAAGATATTACAATTATTTACTTGTTGTTGTTTTCATTACCATAATATTTATTGTTTATTAATTATTTGCGAAGGATGTAATTATATATTTATTTTGTTTTGAATTTTTTTGAATTAAATTAAGCTGTAAGGTTTATTTGAAAGTAGGAATGGAAAATTAAAGTTTCTTGTATTTGAAATCTTGACTTTATTTTAAAATGTATTTTTTTTTTAATGACGTTTCGGAACTATAGTTGGTTTTATTCTCAAGTCAACAAAATAATAGTAGATTATTGAACAAACATGTTTAATAGTTAAAGTAAATATTACAGTATATTTTAAAATTCAACAAAACTAATGGTTGTGTACACAACCATAGTTCAGAAACGTCATTATTGAAAATAAATTTTCATTTTAACATATTCAGTTTCTAAACGCAAGAAATTTACATTTAATTTTCCATTCTTATTTATCTTTCTTGCATGATTCTAATTAAGATGTCTTTGTTTGTGAGTATCAATGATTTGGTTTTTATTCTTATTTTTTTTCTTCGAAAATTCTGCAATCAAGAAGTGTCCATATTTTTTATTCTGAATATTTATGTGTCTGTAGTTGACGCCCGATGGAAAACCACGTCCACAAAGTAAAATAAATCCGGCCCTGAACACCAACGTAGTAACTAAAGCTCCCTCACCCTCTAGAAACGAAGATGAAGATTCGTTCTTTGATTTGTTATCAAAGTTCCAGTCGAAACGTATGGACGATCAACGATGCTCTCTACAAGCGAATAAAGTAATAAAATGTCTTTTAAACATTTCAACAGTTTTTCAGTTATAATTATTTACAGGTGGACAATAAAGAAAACACCAACGTGACATTAAATATTCCCAATGGAAACAATAACAACAACAATAATAACAACGAAAGGCCTGATGATTTACTCGACATGATTGTTGGAATGCAATCTAAGCGCATGGATGAACAGAGAGTTGCTCTTCCACATTTACCAGGTAAATTATCAATTTATTTTTTATAATCTGCTCTCTCTACATCCAAAAAAGTAATTATATTTTCAAAAATATAAACAATATTCTTTTGTGTTAAATTAATCTGAATTTGAAAATTGTGTTGTTTATAATAATATTTGGCGCCATGATTATCAGTTATTTTTGTGAATTAAAAATAAAGTATAAATTGGATCTAAAGAATAGGGACTTATTGAATGGATTTGTTCTCGTTATAAGAAGTTATATTTAATGTTTTAATAAATAATGTAAAGGTCTGCAAACGTCTTCTTTACAACGATTGGCTGGCACAGCAGCAAACCCCGCTCCGGATGACTCATTCCTCGAGATGTTAGCTCGTTGTCAAGGCTCTCGATTAGAAGACCAGCGTTCACCTCTTCCTCCTGTCACCGCAGCGGTCGTGGATGCCGAAAGCGAACCTACACCTACTCCACAAGCTACAACTGCAGCTCGCGCAGGAGCTACTGTCCCTGATGAAGATTTCTTTACACTTATTATGAGGCTACAAAGTGGGAGAATGGAAGATCAACGGGCTACGGTTCCCATTGCGGAAAATGGGTAAGAGAAAATTATATACCAACTCAGGACCAATTAAAGAATGATTTATTTGTAGATTAAATAATGGGGCTATCCCAAACTCAACGAACGGACAAATAAATGGAGCTACGAAGAAGAAGAAATGAAGGTAATTGTAGTAAGTTTTTTTTTAATTCTTGAAATCTATTTACTGCCACTCTGAATTTTATTTGTAAATTTTATTATTTCATGCGTTTCATTAATATTTTGCCATTTTGTAATTTTATTATAATTGTTTTAATTCGAAACTTTCTATATTATTTTTTTAATGAAAATCTATTAAATTATTTGATTAAGAAGTGCCCAAATCAATTAATTCATATCAATCTATTATCGGCAAAATGACGTCCAATTCTGACAAGTAAGCATATTTATAGTTTATATAAACGTAGAAAGAAAATAAATTCTTGTAATCAAATAACTCTTTATTTTAAAATGAAGTTGTGTTAATTTAAACTTTGCTACACTTATAAATAAGTTAAATGTCAACTAGTTAAATAATTATAGACAAATAGAAAATTGAAACATTTGATGTTAAATAATTAAATATTAAATAAGCTTTAAGTAGATTTCCTTGAAATTATTTTAGAATGAACAAAACAGAACAAATTAAAAATCGCAAAGTTAAAATTAAACACTAAATAGATCGCACTGATATTGAATTAAAAGTCTTTGTAAATTTTTAGATTTTCACCTAATAACTCTGAAATATAATAAGATTAAGTGAAACTCTCTTAGCGCAAAGAACAAAGCATTTATTTTAGTAGATTTATTTATTTTATATATATATATTTTTACATTTAATTATATTTCTATTATGTATATTTTAATCTTTAGTGTATTATATTTCTAATATATTTTTAAATATAATATTTCAAGTAAGTATTGCCACATTTTATTTTTGTACTCGATATTATTAGGATTGTATTTTTAAAACTGAAAGGGATGCAGGTTACAAGGGGCCACTATAAATATTACTAGAGTACCATACACCATCTATGAACATAGTTTTATCAAATGTAATTGGAAAGGCGATTTTGGAAAATGATTCTTTTCGTTTCAGGTGGTAATATTTATTTGAAATGTACTAATAATATATGAATTAATTATTAGTAACAAATTTAGAGTAACGCATTTATGAAAACCCCATTAGATAGATAGTGTGCCAAAAATAAATTTTTAATTGTTAGCAAAAATGTTACATGTTTTTATATAAAAGATATTTAAAATGTTTTCATTATAGTGAGAAGTCTATGAATCCTGAAAGATTATTAACAGTTTTTTAACATAGATTAAGAAATAAAACTAACATAAAACGATAGTAAGTACCTCGTTAGTATTATTTAAAATAACTAGAAGATCATTTCGATACAAAACTTTATCTAATAATATCATTTACTCTTGATCCATATTTTTGTCTATCTGTGTATTCAATTATGGAACATGTTGATATGTGATGAAATCATAAAAAATATTTCACTCTTATGATATTAATTCATTAACTCATTAGCGATGGGCCATAATCAGAATAATTATGATTTCTGAAATATGGCTACATCGTTTGCTTATATAGATTGTGTATAAATTTGATTGTATATGAAATATTTAACATAATTATTTTACAGAATTATTATATGCAGTCAAATTTAAACATCAGCTATAACATAGCTTTAAACAAACTCCTGCCAATCATTAAATCAAGATACCGTTTTAATAATGTTACATATTGATGAATAATAATGTTAAAATCATTCTTGTATTTTATAACATACGAAAATATCAGATAATATAGATTTGTAAATATTACGAATGTCATATTCATGGTTAAATGTTAATATTATTTGATATTTTCATATTTTCTAACTATCGATGTCTCATATTTCAAAGAATCGTTACAGTTTGGCTTTTACCCATTGTTCAAAACATAAAAATATTAAATTTCTACCCATTCTATCCAAAGATGATTAAAAAAATGTTATATATTATCATCTTTGCTATTCATTGAACTGTATTGAAATTTGTTGTCTTCTTCATGTACACAAAAATAAACATTAAGAAAGAAAATCAAAACTATATACTCAATACTCTCTTTATTATTAGTAAATAAAATATGTACAATAATTAATGATTAAACTTAATTTATATTGGAGGCAACTTGAGTAAAAACTGCCTGTACCACATAAAACTAGTAAATCCACATAAACTATACCAAGTAAATATATAAGATAAATGTTCATTTCTCAAGGTTACCCTTGTCTGTCCACCTACGGGTCCCCCAGGTACATCAAATTCAGATATTATATCCAAAAATACTGGAGCTGCATTTGTAAGTCTCCCCATTGTATTTAAATCTCTAAAATTTAACATTTTATTAGTTTTATTTACTGGTAATCATGAAATTTTAAATTTACCTATAAAACCAAGAATTGGCTTCAGGATTATTGTTCGGGATAAAATTGGGCCGATTTTCGTGTAGCCTTACTACTCCTACTAATTCAACTTGTCCTGAAATCTGGCCCTCCTTTCTTGAACGAGGATCTTTATTTTTTGAAGACACCCAACCACGATTAACTAAAATTGTTAAACTGCAAACATTTTTTAATGCATATTTTTGTTTCAGTTATTTTAAAATACTTACTCTCTATCAGCTAATTTGAAGGGAGTTACAACTAAATAACCGGTATTTTTGCTTTGATTTTTTGACATAAGGCCACCTTGAGTTGAAGCATCTCCGTGGGTCAGCAACGACCTGGGACCCATGTATAATTCTTTGTCGTGCAGAAAATGTCCTTTGACATATACTGGATAATATTCTAGACTTTTTAGTTCTCTTAAACTGAAGAAAAGACAAATGATATCATTGAAGAACTAAGTGTATGGATAAAAATTTACTCTTCCGGAAGAAGTATGGGTCTTGAATTACTCCTAGAATGTAGATCAGCTATTAAATCTTCTTTCCATTTTTTTCGTTGAACCTGCCAAGATCCTAATCCAAAGGTAGTTGTTGGAACTAACTAAAACAATTATATTTTTAATATTTTTTTTACTCATTTTAATATATGAGAACGAACATACAAGTAGAAACCAACCAATGGGCCCTATACTCTTTTCTTTCGACGGTATCTTAAAACTTGATTTAGCTATTTGATTTTGAACAGTACATTTTGAAAAATTTCTTAATCCAGAAGGATATTTTAATAAACTTTTTGATAAATTAATAAATTGCTTTATTCGTAACATTTTAGGTTATATCTGACACTCGTTTGCATCAATTTTATGAAATGAGTAAGAAGTTATAACTGATGAATATTTTTATTATTTTTAGCATGTAGGTAAATTTATGTTGTTTTTTTGCTATTTTTCCGCACTTTTGTACAAATATATTTCATTTTATGACTTATTATCAAGGCCAATTAAAATGCATGCAGCAGGACTGTATTATAAAATATTTGTTTCAGATAGGAAGTGTTTTGTCCGATTTACAAACTAATAGAAGAAATTAAAACTATTACGGGTTTAAACATTTTATCGTCTATGATAAAATTAATCAACCGGAAACAACAGAAATGATTGTATGTAGCAATGCAGCATCTCGTCTACTGAGGAAGTGATGTAAAATGATTTTATGCTTTGATTATTTCATATGTCAAAGCATCACACCATATTTATTTATATTCCTTGCTATAACGGAGATATGAAGGACGAATTACCATTCAATAATAGATTGTACAGTTGGATATAAAACGTCGTGTGCAGAACTTATATCAATCGTACAACAGGTGTTTACAAAAATTAAAAAAACTTAAAAATGTGCATTTAAAATCTAAAGCCGACTCTGCCCGAAAACAATATGCTATTGTTTGTGTGAATTATTCATTAGTGTGTGATATATTACAATTATTCAAATACTTCAGCTAGCTGTATTTTCATGAATGTGGAAGCAAAGTAAACTGAGTCTAATAACAGATAACAAAAATAAATTCTTTTTAATAACAATCGACAGGGACAAGTGAGTCATCGTTGTCGCTGTCATTGACTGTATATGCGTGCACATCCTTTTCATTGTGTGTGTGACTTCGAATTGGAGTTGATGAGTGTGACTAACAAACGTCAACGTATTGTAAACACCAGTGTATTTTCGCAGTTTTATCAAGATTTATTGTGATAAAGGTGTTCACGTGATAAGCATAATACAATAGTTATAGATTTTACGTGATTAGTTGAATTTGTGTTATCAGAAAGTAATATTAGAGCCGTGAGTTACTTGAATATTATTTTAAAGTTAAAGTGGTAACCGTGAATCACTACAGTGTCAAGTAATATATTAAATGATACGAATATATTAATTAAAATGCTTTGTTAACAAGTGATAATCAGAAATTTCCTTATTGTGTGAGTTATGCTATTAAGTCAAATGAGTGCAGTTCCTATTCCGAAGCCACGAGCTCTTGCTCAACAAGAAAATAAAAAACCAGTGCCTTTACCACGTAGAACGATCCAAAAAAATGAGGTAGTATCCGTGTCACCCCCGTCTGATTCACAAAATACATTCAGTCGGCGAATTAAAAATATTGGTTCATCATCCAAACAATTCACAGATGAAATATCTGAAAAAGTACAAGAAACAAAAAAAGCCGTTATTGAATCAACGCGACAAAGTGTGAGACGGATCACTAGAAGATTTTCATCGCCACACGATCAAACAGATGGTACCAATGAAGAAGTTATGAACAATAACATACCCCTAGACAATTGTAGTTCGGACATATTTAACTCGATCCGGTTTCAGTCACCACTTACTATTGAACCAGAAACAGAAGTTGATGATTCGCCGATTTACTCTAACACAAACGGCAATGACAGTGACAGCGATGAATTTGTCAGTTTGCCGCCACCAAACCACCCTCCTCCACCCTTACCAGACGAATCAATGTATGATCGTCCCCAAAGCGTTGCAGGAACACTTAGACCTCCACCGAGACCACCAGTTTCAAGTCGCATTCAATATGAAGCTGTTTTTCCTGTCATCCCGGTTTTACCATTCACAACAGATACAAAAAATGCAAAAACTGATACGGCAACTGCGTCTGATATCCCAGACTCTGCATCCAGCGGTCAAAGATGCGGATCGTGGTCATTTTATGATCCAGTTACTCTAAACGAAGTCACATACGCAAATCAAGAGAGCGCCGGCTTATTAATTTTGAATAAAAATGATAATCGATCAAGTGGTAGCGAGAGTAGTGCTTATTCTGAATTAAATTCGTGCTATGAGAATTACATTTTGGAATTACGCAAAAGAAATGAATCAAAAGAGACAAAACCACCAATTCCACCCGCTCGACCATCAAAAAGTATGATCATGGAGTTCGATCCATTGGTAAACAATTCTGCGGCGCCAGCTCCAAGTAACAATAATGAACTGGTAATGCTCGAACACCTGCTGCAATCAGATCTTTACGGAAATGCAACTGGAATCGATTCAAATTACGACAAATGGAGCATCTCCAGCGAATTAGAAACAGAAGAATATTTAAATCCTCCCACCCCTCCGAAAAGATTTGATTCTTTAGGTGAAGAAGTAAAGACTCCATCAGCTACTGAAGCAAAAAGTCAATCAAATTGGTTTACTTATGAAAAACCTACAGAAAAAACGCAACAAACTACAGAAAGTAAAAAATCTGGATGGATGAAACAGTTAAACGATGTTTTGAAAAAAGTTCCTGAATCTGCGAGAAATATTCGTGCTGGACTGCACAAAGAGAAATGCTTGGATCGGCCGGTTTTAAATTACAGAACTATCTCAAATCACAAGGGAATGTTGTTTAGAATTAGCCGAAAATCCGTAGAAGATTTATTCGGAGAGTTTAGTTTTAGATGGTGTGTACTTGGACAAGGGGCTTTAATGTTTTATACAGATAATACTTGTGATAATGTGAAGGAAAACTTTACTTTGGATTCGATTTTAAGCGTTCAAGCTATGGAGAAAAAGCTAAAGTAAGTATTTGTTATTTTTTAACAATAAATAACATAATGTCGCTGTTAATATTTATTTATATTAACATACCAATGTTTATGAAATATAAATAAATGCATTACATCACATTTATGTTTGCAACTAATATTTTTTAAGTATTTTAATCTAAGAGCTATAACTCAGTCTTAGCGTTACTTTAAATTGTTCCATAAATCCTAGCTTGTTTTTTAGTATTACGCTTTATATTTGTTGGAGTTATCATTCATTAAATAGATAAAATTTTGTTAGATAAATAAAATTTTATGCTCGTAGTTATCGTAAAAAATATTAATTAAACTTGTGCTTTACATACTGACTAGATTACCATTTAAGAAAATTATGACTCATGCAATTGTAAAAACTGCATTTTACTTTTCTTCAATTGTATTGTTATATATTCTGAATCTATTAAAAATTAATCATCATCACATGAATGTACTATTTTTTTAGATAATTTATGCGGAAAACTATTTAAAAATTAATTGTGATTCATAAACACAAACTATTTTAACGTTACACATACCGACGTGTTCTGATTCTAAGAAGCGCTTAAAGATTACACAAAGCAAATATTCTCACACCCAAGCGGAAAATGCAGCATGTTTTTAAAGTATCCTCGTCAACATACATGTTTACTTTATTTAAAATAAAAATTGTTTATCACAAGCTACAAATACAAATCTCATTTGAATGACTGAATATCAATCGAATTTGACCTTAATAGTTAATACACAAGAATGAGGAACAAATATTAACTAATTCACACTTTTAAGGTCGTTGTTATGCACAAATTTATTGAAAATATGTTTGTTTATTTATATTACAGATTTGAAACAGAAATGCATTGTTTTGAAGTGAGCGTATCGGGTAAAAGTGGACGGTCTGGCCATACTTTTGGGTGCCCTACCCTCAATGATTGTAAACAATGGATGCAAAAAATTGCAGAAGCTCTAACAAACAGATTTCCAATGAATGTTGTTACAGACTACAGAAGAATGGGATGGACTTATCTTAAAGAAAGTAATAATAACTTTATCTTATCGCTTTATAGCTAATAACACAATTAAAATATTATTTAATGATTGTTCTAGTTTTATTGAAAAAATCTTAACTGCATTATGTGTGCTGATAAATTATAAACAATACTTGATAATTTTTAGCCTACATACCAGTAATTATTATAATAAAACAATTAATTTTTAATCTGAATACTAGTAAATATACATTATTTTAACTAAAAAACAAGAATAAAATTCAAATATACAATAATTTTTTACTGAAATAATTCTTTTTATCCTTATTTGTTAGGTGTAACTGGTTCCTGGGCGGGTGCTTGGTTAATAGTAAGTGCTCGCCGTTTATATTACGCAAAAGATGACTCCCCGATGTGTACAGTTGATCTGCGAAAAGCCCGATGCATTCAGTTACAAGATCCCGATCCAGATTCGCCTAAAACTACAGACAAAGGACCTAATTTACTCGTTGATTCACAGGATGGAACGTTGTACCTTCGGATGTGGACAGCAAGAGAGACAAAAGTAAATATTGCCGTTAAAACTGTGTCATTGACTTGATCCATTGTTATATTTTTTTAGAAATTATACATTAGCGTGAAATTATTTCATCATTAGTTAATATAAATATATAAAACTGCTCTCAAACAGTTATTTGTTCACTGATTTCAAATGTTTCTCATTTTGAAATTAATATCTTTAAAATAATTTAGAAATGTTTCACGACAAAAAAAATAATATTGGGTTCATATTAATTGTTTCTTTCTAGTTGTGGTGTTATGTCATTCAAAATGAAGCCTACAAAAATGGAAGAAAGTTAGAAGAACAACAACTAACTAAAGACGACGTTCCAGTCATCGTAGAAAAATGTATTAATTTTGTGTACGCGAATGGAAGTATGTCTGAAGGAATTTATCGTAGAAGTGGTGTCACCTCAAAAATATCTGAAATTCTTGGAATGTTCCACCAAAATGCATGGGCTGTAACATTAACAGTTGATAATTGCTCAGAACACGACATTGCTAACGTTTTGAAACGGTTTTTGAGGGGTCTTCCAGAACCCATTCTTACAACGGAAAGCAGCAAATATTTGTGTCAGATCGCAGATTGTACGTTAATTAATTATTAATATATATTTGTTTTACATAATTAATTTATTTTTGTAGCATTTCAAAATACTTCCGAAAAGATTGTACTGTATAAAGCTGTATTGGAGCAGTTTTCACCAGTTGTTTATAATACACTGCGCAAATTATTGGGTCATTTACATTTTATCCAATCGCAAGTTGCGAAAAATCGTATGTCTGTTGATAATTTGGCTGCTATTTGGGGCCCTACACTCGTACAACACGATGTAAGTAAAATACATATAAACTAAGATTTATACAAAAAAAATCAACTTTTGAAATATTGGCTTTCGAATTCCAGTATTTCCAAAAAAAAAACGATTAATCGGTTAACTAATTAAAACAGTAAAAAAATATTTGTGCTTATTTACTTTTACTAATCATCCACATTCATAATTCCTTCAATTCAAGTTCGTCTCACGTTTCGTTCACGCAACAAATCTCTTATTAAATCCATCTATTTATTCCTAGATTGTCTGCGCAATATCTTACCTTGCAGCCAAATAAATAAATAAATAATTATTGATTTTAAAAATTCTATTTATATTTTTAATTATTCTTGTGTCTGATAGGGCCCCGATGGCGGCTGGTCGCCGACAGAATCAAATTTAGTAGTCCAACTAGTAGATATGTACCGTGATTTGTTCCCTATATCAGCTGATGAACTAAACAAAGAACGTATGATGCTTCAAGTTCTTGAGCGATGCTACAGAGGAGCTACAACAGGCCAAGGACCAGCTCATGTCCGAGCATCTGGTGATTTGAGAGTTTGGGTACATCTTGGAGAGAAAAATGGAGAGACTTGTAACATTACAGTAAGTTTGAAATATTAATTTATGTTAGAAATATATATAAAATATTCTTTTCTTATTTTCTAGATCAGTCCGCAGAAGTTGGCTGCAGATATCTGCATAGAACTCAGCGAGAAAATGAAAATTCCTGCGTATGAGCTACAACTGGAAGAACTTGTACTGAACGATACTTTAAGAAGACCAGTACATTATTCAGAGAAAGTTTTGGATGTGGTTTTGCGATGGGGTTATTGGGATGAAGCTGACAGAAAAGATAATTGTTTGGTGTTGACGTACATGAGCAAATATAAACAGTTTGATCAACCGGGTGATTCATCTGTTGTCCTGTCGGATGAATTTAAGTTCGCAGACAATAAAAACAAAGCGTTTAAATTGTACACGTTCAAATTTTCGCAGATGAAACTCTGCTATTTCAAGGACAGAGCCGTAAGTAGTTCATTTGAATACTTTTTAAAATTAGTATCCAGTTTAAAATATATTTGACTTTTAATCAAATACTTAGCAAATATTTATCAAAAGAGAAACTTTTATAGATCGAGAAAAAGATTAATATTTGAAAGTCTTTTCCGTTTGAAATGCGGGGATTGATTTAATTTATGAAAATAATGTCTGTAGGGTAACATGAAGGTGCAGGAATGGAACATAGAAGACATTCTCTGGTACTTCGGCCACGAACAACGTCACAGCCCTCAAACAAAATGGTCTTTAACATTTATCTTGCGGACTCAACCTCCGAAACGAACTAAAGCCATACCGTTCTTCGGCAACACCTTAGGCGGAAATGACGTCACAAGTCGAACGAACTGGATCCGGGCTATGATTAGGGCTGAGCACAGCATGGGTCTGCAACCGCCGCTCATGATCGGGTCGCTTAATTAGAAATGAGAAAGTTTTTAGATGGTGACAAACTTTGGCTGTGGCATTGAGGTAATTTGATTTTGAGGTAATACAATTTATAACTCAATGAATCAATTTTATTTTACGTACAATCGTGTGAAAACTATTTTAATTGGTAATTTTGTGTTTTATGTAATTTGTTAATTAATTTTTACAACTATATGACCTTTAATCTTGCACAGTTATTGTAAAATTAATTTTATCTTGTACAGGAACTAAATAGGATCGACAGAGTATTTAGAATTGAACTAAATTATATTTTATATTTCAATTTTAGTTGTGATATTAATTAACAATTAGTTATGTGGTTTTAAACTAAATAATTGCTACGCCGATGGGTTTCTAAACATTCCTAAATAATTTTAGAGGAAAATACTTCAAATATACATACAGAAAATTAAATTTTCTGTAAATTTTATTTGAAGCATTCCCCTTCAGAATTATTTAAAAATGTTTGAAAGCGAAAAACTAGTTAATAATTAATCGGTGTTAATGAAATTGAATGTATTAATTTTAATGCTGCCGCAGCCTCCAAATATAAGTAATTTTGGTGCTATATTAAATATATTGCTGTGATGTTTCCTACAAATATTTTAAAATTAAAATTTTACAACTAACTTTTAGTGTGCTTTATAGAAATGGTGCCTTAACATTTCTAGTAAATCAGGCAATTTTTAATCAGGTTTTAATGCATTTAGTAATGCGTTTGTGAATTATATATTTTATATATCGATAGTTTTATCGCACTATTTACACATTTTATAGTATGTATTATTACAATTATGACAAAATATTTTTATATAAAAATACACAAAATGTAGAAAGTAGAATAATAACTTGCCAGGAATATAATTTAGGAGATAATTTTGTCTTCTACAAATTATTAAAAGATATAAACTACTAGACATTTAGTAGTTTTATAACATGATTTTTAAAATTATACATATATTTTATCTAGAATTTGTATATAAAATAAATTATGTAGCACTAAGATTTGTATTTTAGAATTGAATTGTACTCTACATAAATAATATACAGTATTAAATAAATATATTTGTTCGTAGAACAAATTTTACACTAATTTATTTTATTCTGCTTTCAACACAATTGAGAGAACTTTAAAAATATTTAATTGAAATACATTATTCAGTACTGAATACACGTAGGAAGTGGTAATGCTTTTTAGTCTGTTTACAGTACTGAATAACTTGTTGCCAATTCGTTAGGCGTTTTCAGGTACAGGATAATTTCTGCTACTGAATACGTAATATGATATTTAGTGCATTTGTAATAAATTTATTTACACGTGCAAATACTTTTTACTTGTTTTTAAATTATTTAAAAAGTTGAAAAATATTTTAAAATGTCAATATTGATTTATTAAATTTTTAACTTGTTTTGCTAATATATATTTTTTTTACATTTTCAAAGAATATACTTTTAGTATTTACAAATTATAGAGGAAGTTACATAATTTATTGATTTAAAATATTTAAGAAAGTTTTATTATTCATTAGCATAACTTAGTAATTATTTAAAGCATAAATATATACATAGATTATTCAGCTTCATACAGTATAACTATAAATATCAAATAACTTTATTTCGATTTATTAAAAAAGAAAGTACTTCCAATAAGAGATGAAGACATGATTTTTATTTGGAACATTGATACGAGTAGATTTTCTAATTCATATAATATCGCAGTTTCAAAATTCTTGTTGAGAACCTCTGTTCATACAGGTAACCTAAGCTGGTGTTTCCTATGAGAGGGCGGGGGATCTAAGACAATCCTCTGCATTGTTACCGTGATCACCAGCATAGGTAGTTCAGCGCATGTCAAAACTATTTAGAAATGTTGGAAATATGAACACCGCGCGAGCCAGTTTACTTCTTGCAGTGTTCAGCGTTAGTTGTGCGTGTGTTGAAAGTGTTGTTGAAGGATTGTTGAATGTTTTGAATTATTGTGCGAGATGTTTAGGTAACAACCTTCGAGGATTTTTAATGGTACGTACTTGGATTTAATAGGTTTAGTAAGAAAATATGTTAACAATTTATGTATTCAATATTAATAAGTATAAGTTGTTCTCGCTTGCTTGAGTGGTTGCGGGTTCAAACCTCGCTGACTTCAACTTTTTATACGAAAAATATATGCAACTACATAGTACAGAATTCCACTATAAGTAAATAAATAAATAGCAATTTATTTGTAGATGATAAAGTGTTGAGGAGTACCTATTGTTTGTATAAATATTTGTTATTTGAACTCAATATTTAAGCACACTTGGGTAAACTTGCTTAAAATGGGCAGCAGTAATTATTTGTAAATATGAGTGTACTTCAGTAAATACTGTAAGAAGATGCTTTGATTTCTCATATGATTGTTTTCAAAAGATCTTGTTTCATATTTAATTTATATAATAATGTGCGTCGAATAAATTTATGATTTGTGTTTATGTTATAATAAATATTATTTTATTATAAATTTTATGGGCTATAATAACATAGCGGAAATATGGAACAATTTGCATCGTAATTTTTGCAATTTAATAATTAATAATCAAGGTCGATTAATTAAAAACAAGCAGATTTATAAACATCTTGTATAGGATTTTTTTTTCAAAATTATAACATTTAAACTGTTGATAAAAACAACATCAAGTATTTCATACGTCATTTTATTATAAAGTAATTTACATATTTTTAAATATTTAGAAGTTTGAATTTAAAATATCTTACAGTTGTAACTTAATGTTCAGAATATTAAGTATGTACACGCGTTCATGCTTGTGTTGAATTCATAAACATCCATTTTTTAAATTAATTTGAATTTGCAACACCATTTATATTGCTTTTGTTATAACAGATACACCAAAACTTTTTCTACAAACAAATACGAACAAATATTATTGCTGGTGGTTATTTTCTAAAGTAGCCAGCTATTTTGCAAACAAATAAGAAATACCCTTTTTTACAACCCTGCCATAAAGTTAAATTTTCTTCTCTTGGGTGCTTTATATCTCTTGCCTTCAGTTTGAAAAATGAAACGGTATCTTCGGGTGGAAATGTTTCACTTTCTTTTCCTGATATTCAAGTAACTATTAATTTTCTGCACAAATTACAGAAACAAAATATAAATATGTCTTAAAATTAATTATTAATTATAAAAAGATTAATTGTTATATTGTCAAAATTTGAACCTGGGACCTATGCACTTCGGTCATATGGTCTATTAACTGAGCTACGGTTGCCACGTGATTCAAATCAATTTTAAATAAATTCAATTTGATATTATCAATTATTAAATATTGACTTTAAAACAATGGTAATTAAATTACTCTTTTTAAAGTTTCGTATCCTGCTTTAATCAAATTTGTGATAAATATAATGAAGATAAAAAGTTTCACACGCTGATATTTGAACTATTTTTAAATATTATTATTTTGATTGTGATTCTTTTGGCGCACAATTAACAATTTTAGTATAAATAAAGAGACATTCAATTTGTGTGTCGGATCGTTGTTTTTTGACCGTTAGGTCATTAGTTCGTAGTGCACGTATTGTTTGGTCAGCGGACGACTAGGGTGGGCGTTTGACACAGTTATTCAGAACAGAGCCCACACTTGGTTGAGGCTTAGTAATTATTTTTACAGGGAAGGATTAAAGTGAAATGTAAAGGAGGATAAAAACATAATTAAAATATTATTAATAGCCCAGTTGCGCAAGTTTCGCTTTAATTCATGGATGGATTAATATTTTTTTTTAACTTGATTTATAGTTTATGTATTAATTTTTAATTTACAGCAATCAGGCAGTTATAATTTATTTTATTTGCATAATTAAAATATCAAAAATGTCACAATATTTTATTGTTTCATACCGAATAATCAGTTGTATTTCATATTATTAATTTAAATTAAAAAATAAATAAATATATCATCAAGCCTTTTACCCATCACTGGGTGTGGCACTCTGCCTAAGCAGATCTCGGTAAGTGATATATTTTTTCGCGTGAAGTGCGGTTACCAGCCGTCAAATCACGGCCTCCAAAGATATTAGTGGAGGAGGAGCCACAGGGGTAGATTTTTTTAAATTGGCGAAAATTGTTTGTCGGCTGTGGGGATCGAACCAGGGTTCTCAAGATCCATAGGCCGACTCGATACCACTGAGCCACCTACCCCATTATATTATTAATTTAATTATGTATTAAATAACTTTTACTAAATTTTGAAATTTTTACTATTATTTTCAAAAGTTGATGAATTAATCTGCATGTTTTAAATTGCAATCAGGAACTCTCGCTTGTAAATCAAGAGCGTGAATAATTTTGCCACAGCTATCAACAACTAAATAATTTAACAATCAAACAATGACATGAAAGTCTAACATTTTGACGTTCACTGCAGTATCTGAAATAAATGAATGCGGGTTGTTGTCATACAAATAGCCATCATTGAATAATACATATTGTTTGGCTGCGGCTGTGTGAATGTATAGGGGAACCAGTGAGCCATTGAGTGAACCAGTCACTGGTGTCAATAGCCCCGTATCCTATACGTGAATAATGAACGTTAAAAAGGATTGTTTCCAACAATAGTACATACACTAATCCTGAATAGATCTTCAATGACACGAATACGGCTGTTAAGTAAACATTCAAAGTGAATTTATTATGATCAGTATGACAAAATTAAGCCAGATCTGCGGTTGCAGAACAACAGTGCCAGCTGACGACTAAAGAATTTCAATTGCTAAATACATTTTAAAGTTGTCTTAAATCGAATCATTTTAAAATAATAAATATATCACCACGTCTCTTGTGTATTACTATTACAGTAAGCGTGAAGTGTGGTAACTAGCTGTCAAATCATGTCCCCCAAAGATGTTACTGAATATTTTTTCTATAGTGAAAATTAGTTTATCGGTTGTGGGAAATAAACTTGGATTCTTAGATTCACAGGACTATCTACCTTATAAAAATAAATATATCATCACGCCTTTTACCCATTACTGGGTGTGGCACTCTGCCGTAACAGATCTCGGTAAGTGATATATTTATACGCGTACGTCAAATCACGGCCCCCAAAGATATTAGTGGAGGGGGAGCCACAGGAGTTGATATTAAATTGGTAAAAGCCAGTTTATCGGTTGCTAAAATCGAACTCGGGTCCTCAAGAACCGCAAGCCGACTGCATACCGACTAGACCACCAACTCCATAATTAAAAAAAAATGTTTAAAGGTTAGCTGAGTGTTCTAAGACGACGGCTGGAGGATCCTAAATGACAAATACTTCTTAATACTATTTTAAACTCTTCAAAATTATTTTAAAGTATTTTAAGTTGTCCTAAAGGCTAGCAAAGTTCTGTAAGAAGATAGAAGATTCTAATTCCCAAATTCTTCATAAAACTGTCTTAAACTCATTACGAATAGAATGATTTTAAAGTGGCCTAAAAACTAGCTGAGCATAAGAGTTGCAGTTGCAGAGCACAGACATAATTTACATGTATCAAGCAATCCATGTAGCTCAGTGATATCACAATTTACACCACTTTATATCTACCCCTGTGGGTCCACCTGCACGAACATATTTGACGGCTGGTAATCGCACTTCATGCGAAGAAATATATCACTTACCAAGATCTATTCCGTCAGAGAGCCACACCCAAAAGGTGTGATGATATATTTATTATTTATTTAAGCAATTCAAATCACCACAGACTTCAACTTATTTCCAAAAAATCCGAGTGTGTGTAAGTGGTTCGGATTTCACTATAAGCTACTGTAATTGGGATTAACTTCCTGCTGTGCTGAGTAGCAAATGAATGAAAATATTTTGTCAAATAGAAATCCGTAGAAATCTAAACTTTCCCATGTTACATCGCTCGATGTAACTCAAACTTATCAAGCGACTATTATTAATTTTTATTGCGGAACTATAGCAATATTCAAGGTCTGTGATATCACACAGGTAGTGAAATTATAAAGTTATGATATACAGGGTGTTTCAGGACTAGTGTAACAAACTTTAACAGCTTATTCCTGAGGTCATTTTGAGCCAAAAATGTCAAATGAACATAGGTCCTATTCCTTCTAGTTACCAAAATACAAGAGGTTGAAGTTCTATAAATAACACGAAATTTTCAAATTTTTGTAATCAAGATACTTTCAGAAAACAAGAGTTTTATTGAAAAGTTATACCTTATTTGTCTTAATTAATTTTATTCATTAATAATAACATGCATACGTGTTCAAAGCGCTTATTTTGAACACGCTGTAATTTTTTTAAAATTTGATATTTTATTTCATATTATGTTAACCTATTCCATGTTTGGTTATGTTGTTCTGTGTCTATTTAATTGTGTCATTTTATGTTTTGTTCTCTAAATCGTATTCGTTAATATTAATAAATAAAATTAATTAAGACAAATAAGGTATAACTTTTCAATAAAACTCTTGTTTTCCGAAAGTATCTTGATTACAAAAATTTGAAAATTTCGTGTTATTTATAGAACTTCAACCTTTTGTATTTTGGTAACTAGAAGGAATAGGACCTATGTTCATATGACATTTTTGACCCAAAATGACCTCAGGAATAAGCTGTTCAAGTTTGTTACACTAGTCCTGAAACACCCTGTATACGAGTAAATATATATTCATGTAGTATATTGTAGGTGTTTGCAGTTAATTTAACTTGAGCTATAGACAGACAGTTGTTATAAATAGTTATGTATGCGATCTGAATTATATACGAGTACATTCTAGTTTGACAGTTCGCAAGAAGTATCATTTGCATGTCAGAATAAATAAATCAATGAATAATAAATTATAAATGTTTGTTGTTTGACTTTGAATTTTGATAAATGACTAAATAATTTTACAAATACTTAGTCTTGAAGTTTACAAATATGTTTAAAGCTAAATTGAATTAAATTACAGTAATTAATGTAACAAAATTAATTGCTATTTACTTGTTACATAACTCAAACTATATTTTTCGAAAAATTTTGACAAAATTAGGATTTCTAAATACGATAAATACAAGTTTTTTACGTTCAAGAAAAACTTAAAAGCCACTCCTAAAAAAATAAAATTAGTTGTTCTACAAAAACGCTATGTTTTTTTACGGTTTAAGTATAATTATGATTACAATTCTTTTATTTTTATGCTTGCTTGAAGTGACAAAGACAAAACGTTAACTGTTAGAAAATAATTGCATTTCACAGAACAAAAAGTAAAAACAAAATTGATAAACCAGTGATTGTAAAGTTGTACAGAACACGATAAATTATTAAATAAGGTACAATGTATCGTTCGCAGATTGATAATTTTTACAGTATTTTATTTTTAATTTAAATTGTTTTTATTGTTTGTTTATGTTAGTAATGTAAACAACTTTGTTTTCAAAATAGAACTATTATTTCAAAAAATTTTATCTTTTGCGCGTCATTTTGTAGCATAAATTATAGATTTAATGGCAAAATTGTTTACTCAATATGGTAGGTTAGTTTTTAAATATTTTTTTTCTTTGAAATTGTCATAGTCACGGAATAGGTATATCATATACCGGGAGTTTTTCGTATCAGTATACATAGGGATATATCATTACCATAGTTACAGTTAAAAAGTTTGACAGCAATGCATTAGAGCGTTTATTTTAAAAGTAAACATAGGGAAAATAATATTTTCAGCAATGCATTGAAGTGTAATAGTCTATAGTCGAAAAGAAACATTTTAAGTTTAAACAAATTAAATGAATTTGAATTACTTTAAATTACATTAACTAAACGTTAGGTATAAATTTAGAACCTCAAAACAATCCAAAAGTTCTTTTGTGTAGAGGTTTGTTCGCCAGTTTTTCGTTTAAGAGCTCGTACATACAAATGAGAATTTTGGGTTGAACCAGTTCAAAAATAGAAAATTATTAAAATGTGGTTCTATATAATTCAGACCACGAGAAATCGAATGGCGCAAGACGCATCTTCATATCTCTTTTAGTTTTTGAGTTACAGCGATTTTTGACTCTTTTTAAAGCTCAACTTTGAAAGCCCATAACTCAAAAACTAAAAGTGTTATTGAAATGCGTAACTAGTTACCTAGGAAACGCCGCAAACAGATAATAATCGTAGTCGAGAGAAACATGCTACCTAGGGGAGAAAAGCAGTGTTTCTTTCTCTAAAATTAGGGAATAAGGACGTGTTTCTTGTGCATGTGTTACGAAAAATATCTAAATGATTTTATCAAGGTGAGTAAATCACAACACAAGGCAAAGAATGTCATTTATCTTGCCAAACAAGTGAGGACGACCCTGATTTCTTCACCAAATCGTTTGAATCTGAACATTCCCGTCTCATGCATCAGCCAGGTGAATTTACCTGTAAAGTGAACTGTCATTTCCTGTAAATGACTGATTTTCCCCATTACATGACTCACGTACTGAGTAAATACTATAACAGATTACAATGGGCTGTGACGACCTTGGCCAAGACGAACAAACGTCTTGAAGGCTTTCACTAAGACACGGAATCAAGAAAGACTTAGACAGAGAATGAATGAACAAAAACACTGCGTAATACTACCACAGTTTCCTTGATTTTGTACAAAAGTTATGGTAGATATCATTGTTCTTCTGAGGTCGCGTACATGATTATTAAAATGAATAAATATTACATTTTATAATTGTGCAATTTGAATTGTCCTTAGATTAATAATATTGTTATAGATTCTTGTAACAATTTGTAATATTTATTATATCTACTATTAAGAATGGTGTACGTAAAACTTGCGTTTATTAACAAGCAAGAGGTCGCGCGTTCAAATCTCGTTGACTTCAAATTTATATCCAAAATATTGTGTCCGGGTGGTTCAGATTTCACTATAAACTACTGTAATTGAAATTAAATTCCTGTTGTACAGAGAAACAAATTAATAAATAAATTAATTAATTGTGGAAAAAAGAAAAATAAATTTCCCAGGTTTTTTTCTTGACGATTTGAGCCTATTATTGGGCCTATTATTAAGTAAAAAAAAAAACATAATTAAAAAATTGAACATTGAAACCTCTCGTACTATTTGTTTAATTTAATAAAATTCAAGTCGTATTTCAATAAAAAGCTTAAGTTAATTTTTCTTTTTTTCACAATATTATTTTCGGCTTAATAAATTCAAAGTTAAATTAAACAAATTAATTAGCATTATTATGCCTACTGTGTACTTTTTAAAGTGTGGTGAATGTAAGATTGAGAAGAATGTTGTTAGAAGAGATGTCGAATAAAAGATTAGTGAAGATAAGAATAATATCTTGTATCTAGTTTTGAAAATTATCTTAAACCTTTCAAAAATGATTTGGAGTAGGTAGTATTTAGGAATCCGAGTTCGATCCCCACAACCGACAAATTGATTTTTACCACAATAAAATTACCCTTGTGACTTCCCCTAATATCTTTGAAAACCGTAATTTGACGATGCCATAAATATATCACTTACCAAGATCTGCTACGGGAGAGTGCTACGCCCAGTAATTGGTAAAAGGCATGATGATATATTTATTATATTTTATTTTAAAATTATTTCAAAGTCTCGAAGATTATGACTAAAAGATCCTAGTTTGCCAAATACTTCTTAAAATTGTCTTAAACTCTTTTGAATTATTTTATAATTTGTAACTGTAACTAAAAGTTAACAAAGAGCTTTGAAATGATGGTCAGAGAATAGTTGTTAAACCCGATTACATATTCATTATAATCTGTTCCTTTAAAAGGATAATAATAATAACAGTATTTGACATTTCCGTTCTATGGAGACTAGTAGTAATTTATATTCTTCTCAGGTTGTTTCTTTTGCGGATATGTTGTAATTTTTAATATTACGTCATTGTAAATTGTAGATTTGCTATAAGTATATATGTAGGTGGATTCTACATGTCATATTCTATCTTTAAACCTTAGCTAAACACTCGTTATTATATTGTTAGATATTTCTTTTAAGTTCTTTGTTTTTTGACAAACGTTTATTTATATCTATTTGTCATGTAATCACAGATGCACCTCCACCAAAATTCGCAGTACGGCTTAATAATAAATACAACGTTTTTTTTAATTCAACGGCTGATCTAATTTAATTATTTATTTTTGTTACTTTATACAAGAAATTACTCCAATTATAGTACACAGTCCGTTCATATAAATGTAGCTTGAGTGGGATTCGAACTCGGAATCTTCTGATTCGAATGCTACACACACTACAGTACTGTTGCAATTTTAAACGTTTTATTGAAATAAATAAATAAGTGAATATATCATCACTCATTTTATCCATTACTGAGTGTGGCATTCTGTCGTAGCAGATCTTTGTAAGTGATATATTTCACCGCGAGAAATGCGGTTACCGGTCGTCAAGTCACGCCTTCCAAGGATGTTAGTGAAAGGAAAGCCACAGAGGTAGTTTTAATATAGTAAAAATTGTTTGTCGGCTGTGGGAATCGAACCAGGGTTCTTAAATCCACTGAGCCACCTGCCATATAAATTAAATTTTGAGCATGTATATTTTGTTTAAAGGGGAACAACGAAACACACACTGAAAATTATTTAAATTTGTTATTAGTGTTTTTACTTTTGAGAATATTGTTTGATAGTTTTAGAACTTCTTTGAATACTGTAGGTATATATATTACTTACTATTCTACAGAAGATAAAAGATAATACATGCGGGACAAACATGTTGCGTATCTATTTATAGCTAGTGTCGAGTATATAGTAGGAGACAGTTAACGACCTCCACTAATTTGATAATTAAACACACTTAAAAATAGTAAACAAACATTACCGATTAATGAAGTTAAATAGCATGATCATCAAACGAGATTATCTGGGAAATAATCACTATAAAAAAAAGCTATTTATAGTTATGTAAAAAGGTTTTACTAGCGGTTGTTTCGTGAGCATGTAACAGCTCTGCACTTGCAGATCTGGGCGAAGTGTGCACGGAAGGAATGGATTTTATTCACAAGATATACAATTTTTTTTTCAACTTGTGAAAATGACAGTTTCTTTATTTAATTTAGTTGTAATAGTAACAGTTTTCCTTACTAGTAAGGAAAGTTATTTACTTTCATCACTAGTGATGAAAACGGTTACTATCACAACTAAATTGAGCTATTTATGAAACTAGTAAGGAAATGAAGGTTATTATCTTACGCATGTGAAATTTGCCGAGTTATGTAAACACATAAGTAAGGTAATAACCTTCATTTCCTTACTAATTTCATACAATATTTTTTCTACTTCCGTTCTAATAAATACGAAAGAGCGTTTTTGAAATTATGAAATTTTGACATATTAATGACAGTTATAAATTCAAAAAATAAAAGAATAATACATCAGAATTCGTCTACCAAGATATTTGTTGCTATGTTACCTCATTATTTTACTAATTAAATAATGCAGTTCGTTACCTAACTCAAATAAGTGAAATAAAACGTCTATTTCCTAACGCAAATAGAAAAAGATGTTAAATGCGCTCTTATTTTAATAGTTACATGGGACAGTAGAAAAATGTCATTTGGGAAACATGATGTGCATTTGCAAATACAACTCTATTAATATTTAAAATGCGTGATTATCTATTTTTTTAAATTGTTGCAGTGATTACCCCTAAACAAATGCACCATGGACGACAATCCTCTCTACCAGAACGGCCACAATGGCCACCCTCTCCACAGACCCTCCAGCAGACCATCAAGCTTCTACGACAACTACGGCGACGCCCACCAAGACTCGATCAATTCCATTACCTACAAACCAGACGAAGTGAAACAGAACAATTCTGAGCACGATGGCGAAACTGACCGCGACAAGAGTCCCACGCAGGAGTTTCTGCTGAAGACGACGGTGCCGCAGAATCTCGCTGCTGCCAGCCTGGCAGGCAGACATACCCCTACTAGAAATAGCTTGAGACATAGCAGGATGATTGTGATGAACCGGACTGGAACAAGTGAGATATTTTTGATATTTGGTTTTGATTTATTTTTGGCCGGATGTTGGTTGTTTTTTTGTGTCTGGTATAACGAGGCATGAATGAAGATATTTCAACAGTATTTGTGACGAAGATTTGTAATTGCGATATGTTAATCTGTGGAGAATGATATTAAGTTTGTTTGTCGACGCGCAAAACGATTTGCAGATGCAGAAACATACTTAAATTACGAGTATTATTTTCTGTTGTGGTGAGTACAATAAATGACAGTGAAACAACCGAATTCACAACAATCTTTGATATTACTTGAAAAAATAAATAATTTCTTCTTGTACTTTTTACTTTGAATATTAATTCATTTAATTATTTTCTGTCTGCAAGATCGTAAAATAATAATGATTAGAGACATAATCTTCAAATAAAAGTGGTTGACAATTATTTCCAAGGTTTTATAGCCATGGACAATAACAACAGAAATGTTTAATAATAGTTAGTTATGTAACTAGTGTAACAAATGTAACTTTATTGCACGAGTTTCAAGCACAAGACATAGGCGTGAGTTAGAAATCTATGGATTGCGATAATAGTTTTTTTTTTTTTATTCTGGCTTCCTGGCGGACCAACTGCTAAGGTCATATGCCGCCATTACGCCCTGATCCTGCGTTTTAGATCTTAGAGTCAACAGCAACGCGGGTTTCTCGGGATGGTCACCCATCCAAATACTCCCCGCGCGCAACGTTGCTTAACTCGCGTTATCGCATAGATCAGTTCCAACGAGTTGAGCCATGGCCGTTGACACGATAATAGTTATTTGTGTATTAATAGTAGAAAGTGATTCTTTATTACACGTGCACGATAATTGCACGAGCCGAAGGCGAGAGCTGTAATTGTGCAAGAGGAACAAAGACACTTTACGCTCGTGATACACACATAAGTTTCTGTTTTGATTCTGTCCCATGTAACTATTAAAATAAGAGCGCATTTAACATCTTTTTCTACTTGCGTTAGGAAATAGACGTATTATTTCACTTATTTGAGTTAGGTAATGAACTGCATTATTTAACTAGTGAAATAATGAGGTAACATAGCAACAGATATCTTGGTAGACGAATCCTGATATGATATTCTTTTATTTTTTGAATTTATAATTGTAATTAATATATCAAAATTTCATAATTTCAAAAACGCTCTTTCGTATTTATTAGAACGGAAGTAGAAAAAATATTGTATGAAACTAGTAAGGAAATAAGGTTATTACCTTACTTATGTGTTTATATAACTCGGCTACGCCTCGTTCTGCAAATTTCACATGCGTAAGGTAATAACCTTCATTTTCTTACTAGTTTCATAAATAGCTATTATTTAATTTTTCGATTGCTTCTCCGAAAACGTCAACTTTTCACAGCAATTCACCAGAATGTCACTTGTCAAATTATACCGTTACAGTTGCTATGGATATGGAAAATCTACATTCTTCTCTAGGAATCCTAGGGATGAAAAGTATCACTTTCTTATCTTAAATGAGGGACGCAAACGTTACTTTCTCACTGGATTGTGAACAAAAAACTATTATTTGCTCACTTTTGAGAGCTGCTGATGTCCGTACACAATTCCAAACAGAACAATCCATTCATAGAGCTAGCTTTTCACTTATCGCTGCATCGAGTTTTGCGCAACAAATGTGTAAAACAATGGGACATTACTGCGTCATATAAGTTGCTTTGTTTCGTTTTACGTGGATTTCCTATAAAACATACGATACGATGTTTTATTTGACAGTTCTCGTATGCAAATGAAATGTTGATAGCTAGTTAGTTTCTTATCTGGATAATTTATTATTTTGTGATTATTATTGATTGATTGATACATTTAATACGACGTACAAATGAAAATAACGTTTATTTTTTCTAAGAACTTATTTATACTTGATAAACTATTTTGTATTCAGGGAAATCTCATGTTTACTTTATATTTTATTAGTTAATTTCTTAAAATAATAATTGCATACTTGATATTTATTGACTTTTTATTTCAAAGCTGAGTATTTACTCAGAAATGTACATTTTTAATTCTCAAATTCTTTTAGAAAATAAATGTGATAAAAAACTAAATTTTCTGAAGTAAAATATTAATTCAACATAATGGCAACCATTTTATTTTTTGTTCAAAACGAATTTACAAAATTACCAGGAAAATTCAAGTAAACAATTATATATAAAAATTGTACAAATAAACAAAAAATGTGTTTGTCATTTAAAAAAGTTTTTATTTTCCATGTCGTCAGAACAAAAATAACTTGTAAAGATTTATCTTTCTTAACGAGTGAAATTATCGTTATTTCAAGTGTAGAGGAAGTATAAAAATACACCCTCTGTCATCTAGTACAATTATAATAAAAGTTAGTTTGCTTGGTGTCAGCATTTAACAAGAGAAATACTAGTGAGTACTTCCGGATGGACATTGACATGTTATAGCGATTATTTCTAAAATGAGTAATTAACAGGAAGGAAGTGAAGTGTCACAGTTGACTGAACTGAAAAATTAAACTCATTTGCATTATGATATAAACAGGGCTTGAAATGTATCAAAGCTACGAGTAATTCCGTATTTTTATCTGGTGATGTTATATAAAGATGTGCTCAACGACATTGAATTCCTCGTGTATGAATTGACTTGTAAATAATTTTTTAGCTATTTTAAGGCAATTTAATTTTCTTTTCTACTTCCGTTAGGAAATAGACGTTTTATTTCACTTATTTGAGTTAGGTAATGAACTGCATTATTTAACTAGTGAAATAATGAGGTAACATAGAAACAAACAAAAATTAAGATATCTTGGTAGACGAATTCTGATGTGTTATTCTTTTATTTTTTGAATTTATAACTGTCATTAATATGTCAAAATTTCATAACTTCAAAAACGCTCTTTCGTATTTATTAGAACGGAAGTAGAAAAAATATTGTATGAAACTAGTAAGGAAATGAAGGTTATTACCTTACTTATGTGTTTACATAACTCGGCTACGCCTCATTCTGCAAATTTCACATGCGTAAGGTAATAACCTTCATTTCCTTACTTGTTTCATAAATAGCATTAATTATTTGTTAAGAGATACCCCTTTTGTTTTTTTAAGATTTTAAGCCAATTTTAGACCATTATCTTTAAAATTTGTTGTTATAGAAAGAACGACAAAACTATTTTATAAAAAAATTTTGGCGAAAAGTTTGAAAAATTAAAAATTGCTAAAAATTTATTTTTAAGTTGCACTACGGGAAATTCAATGCCTCTTCATAACTAGTTTAGTTTTTGAGATATAGCCTCAGAAAAGTACAAATTTAATGAGGTCAAATTTGGGAAAATATAATTTTCTCTCTGCATTTTAAGGGAGAATTTTAATAATAAAATATTGCTTCTAAAAATTGTGCCTGAATGCTTCGGATTCCACTATACTATAAGCTATAGTATGTTCAAAGATATTCCGTTATGGCTTTAACTTACTAAGCCTGTGTTGAACCGCACACAGTAAGAGATTCTACCTGTTGGCGCTCAGGGTAGGATTGCAAAATATTTAAATTGGGAAATTTGTACAAAATTCTCTGTTTCATTATTATAATATATATAAAAATAAAATAAAATTGGGAAATACTGAATACATACCTGTCCTTGCACCCCTATAAATCAAGCTTAAATCCCTAACAATAGACCCGCTGAGAGGGCCATAACGGAGTATCTTTGAACATACTATACTGTAATTGGAATTAAGTTGTTAAAAATATACAAAACTTTTTGCAATTGCGGTAAAGTTTACTTTACAACCTGTCTATAAATAAACAGTACTATAAATGAACAATTTTCCTTTACCTTTAGTGTATTTATTGACGTGGATGGAATGCTCTTCTGTCTGTTGTCGGTGGGTCTATTCTGGTAGCAACATGGGCACGTGTGAGTGTCTGATTAGAGCAACCACGTTACTTCCGGAAGGTAGCTTCGTTTGTAACATGAAGCGGTGTTAGGAAAACAAATGATGCAGTTAATTCGATGGTAACTAGCACACAGGTAGCGGGTTCAACAGCCAAAAGCTATATTTAGAAAAGCTTAGATTCTCTACTTGACATTTTAATCAATTAAACTTTTTAAATTATTTTAGAGAAAAATATATTTATATTACAAGTACAATTTAATACAATACACAGTAAATATTATTTTATTTTTGGGGGGGATCTTCTAGTTGATGTGACAGACAGCTGGTGTCGGCTCCGGGGGACGGTGCTGGCTCTGAGGGACTCTGCTGGATTGAAAAGAGAAAAAAATGGCGGTTTTTATTTTAATAAAATAATTCTAGGTTCCCATTTGAAAAATAAAAGTTGATAGTCATATCATGTAAACCTGACTTTATAAAATTTTTCTATATGTGTCATAAATTAGTATATTTAATATACTAAATCTTCCATATGAAGAAAATTTTTCTATTTCTTATAATAAAAAAGTTAAGGGGGGATTCGTCTTACCAGACTCATCCTGTATTTATTATTATTTATATTAAAATTAAGAGTAGCAAGATATATTTATTTGTTAGTCTGCACAACAGGAATTTAATCCCAATTATAGTATCTTATAGTGGAATCCAAATCATTCAAATATAATCGTATCTTTTGGATGAAGTTTAAGTCTGTGAGATTTGAACAACGCACTGCCTCTTGCTTGCAAATTAATAAACGCAAGTTTTATTTCAGTTCTATGCACTAAGCTACGATTATATATAACATTCTGTTGAGAAAATAAATTTTCTATCTTTGTAAATATGTTTGTTTACACAGATGTGCAAGAGGAAACACATATTCATCTTGTAAACTTGTTAATTGTCCTCGGGGCTCTGCAATTATTTTTACCAATAGATAATTCACATGTTTACTCCAACTAACTATTCATTTATTTTCTTTCTTGATGTAAAGATAGAAACACGAACGTTTCAAGTTCAACTGCGAGATTATTTTATCTTGTACATAAATAAATAAATATTTTCTCATGCAATTATATTACAAAATGACTGAAGGGTAAAAGACTTGATGATATATTTATTTGTTTTTATGGGGTAGGTTTTTATCACATTAAAATTATATCTGTGGTTCCTCTTCCACTAATATCTTTGGGGGCAGTAATTTGACGGCTGGTGACCGCACTTCACGGGAAGAAATATATCTGCTAAGGCAGAGTGCCTCATTCAGTAATGTGTAAAAAGCGTGATGATATATTTTATTTTTAATACCATTATATAAAAAAAAAATTGTCCATTTAAAAAAAATACAATTTTGTTCTATCGTTTTTGAACCACTGGTTGAATATAAATTTTATTATACTAATAAATTAGTCCCGTATTCTTGATCATTTTATGCATACAACACATTTTTATTCGCCTAAAATAGCACTGGTTGTTTCAAAGGAGACACCTGTATGAGTTTGAAATTAAAAAGATTAAATTTATGTGTAAATAATATAAATATAAAATAAATATATCATCACGCCTTTTAACCATTACTGGGTATGACACTCTGCCAAAGCAGATCTCGGTAAGTAATATATTTTTTCGCGTTAAGTGCGGTTACTAGCCGTCAAATCATGGCCCGCAAAGATATTAATGGAGGGGGAGCCGCAGGGGTAGATTTAATTTGGTGAAAATTGTTTGTCGATTGTGGAAATCGAACTACCCCATTTCGATAATACAACTTTAAAGATAGTTACTCTAAAATTAAAAGAGATATTGTAAAACTGTTTTTACTAAAAAAAAACATGTAATAGTTTTAAAGAAAGAAAGCAAGGTAATAAAAATGCAGAATATTTCGTAATTTCAACTAGAAAGAAATAATAATACGATTGTGACTAAATGAAATAAATTTATTCTTAATATCACTATAAGATATCTTTGTAATATTAATATTTGAAATTATCATATATAATTTGCGAAACTGATTCGGTGTATCTGTGAATTCAGCACGAATAACAATACTTTCGGTTTCAAATAACAGATTCAGTCACGGTGCTACGATCAGTTGGAATGAGGAAATTGTTCAGTTCCATTCTGCGTGTATGTTGAGTGTTCTGATCATTATGAAACTCACGTTCATGATCTGTTCATTGAGTCACGTTTGCTGACAACGAACGCGTGTCATTATTTCATAATTATTTTGTTAAACTGTCAGTAATTAGACCTAAACGTCAAATTGACTTGCTACAACGTAAGAGTTCAAACATTATGCTGTATAGTTCATGATTTATATTTAGGTAAACAGTTCAGCTATTGCGGATTTCAGCGCTGTTACAAATAAATTTACAGCTGACTTATGGCCGATTTTAATTAATGAATTTCCAAAATAAAGGTGTCATTTCATTTCTTGAATCGAAGACTTGATATATAAAGCATTTGAAGGAAGAATGACGCTGAGGAAAGAATTTTATACTTAGGATGAAATTGTAAAAAAATTGTTGTTGAATTCTTTTATCAACAATACATAAAACTGTTCCTGTATTTACATAAATAAACTGCACTACAAAAAAGATAATAGATGTATAATTAATGAGTTAATAACAGCAATATATATATTTACAATGTTAGTTGTAAATATTTACATATTCTGTTACAATTTCTTAGAAATCTTTTTCATATTTTCTTAGTTTAGTTAATTTCTATAATATTTAATGGTCTAAGATAATATAAATAAATATATCATCACGCTTTTTAGCCATATTGGGTGTGGAATTCTGCCGTAACAGAACTCGGTATATGATATATTTCTTCGCGTGAACTAGCCGTCAAATCACGCCTCCCAAAGACGTTAGTGGTGGAGGAGCCACAGGGATAGATTTAATGAAAATTGTTTGTCGGCTGTGGAAATCGAACTACCCCATTACGATAATACAGCTTTAAAGATAGTTACTCTAAAATTAAAAGAGATATTGTAAAACTGTTTTTACTGAAAAAAATCCATGTAGTACTTTTAAAAGACAGAAACTTAAATTATGTTATCCTCTGAATATGTAATATATTTTTACGTTTTCTGCTACATGTAATCGTAGTAATTCAGTGGTTAAAACCAAAATAAAACTTCAAATAATATTTAAAAATTGAGATTAAGTTCCTGTTGTGTAAAGTAACAAATAAATAAATAAATAAGGGGTGATAAAGGTAGAATTGCTAAAAGTTGCTTTTAAAAACAGAAATCACAGTTGTCTGTTCTTATTTGTAGTGCCTCGATCTTTCCTTCCGCCTGTCATCCGACATCACCGCTTAGCCACAGTGTTAGTGACGCTGCAGGCATTACTAGGGGCAACTGTGTGTTGTTTGTCCGCTTGGCTGCTGGTCTGGACTCCTCATCTCAGGAAGAGAGACAATCCTTACTGGAGTGGGCTACCGGTGAGTACATACAGACATACCATCACGCTATATTCCATCAAATGGGGTAGCACGAACTCCTGAAACAATCACAGAACATCCACTAATCAGATTTAATCAGTATCCAACATTTCACAGTCAGTTACTAATGTAGCTTATCTTCATTAAAAATGTATAGTTCTTCACAATATTATCCCCTGTTCTATACAATAGGGTGGCACTAACCTTTAAACATTCATTTAATTTATAAATAAATAAATAAATACATATATCATCACGCCTTTTATCCATTACTGGATGTGGCACTCTGCGTAAGCAGATATCGGTAAATGTCTTCGTCCAAGATTCTCATTTTGACTCCATCCTCGCTCCAACCACATTCACGTTCCCTCCATACAAGCTCATATATAATAAATTATAAAACTAAACACTTGTTTAAGTCTCACAAGATTCAGCCTCCAAGTCAACTTATGAGGTTTTCGTCCGAGGCTGGCCAGCACAGTTAGCTCATATATTCTTCGCACTCGGAATCTTTCATTCCGTAACAAATTTTCAATCATATTCAATTTATTAACTTGTTTCACTAATTTTTCACTTACACTTACTCCTCTAATAAACGAGTCTAAATATACAATTAATAAATTTAATTTTCAACGTTACGATACAAAGAATTACATACAAGAAAGAATAGACTTTGTTTTTAAATTATTTTGAACATATCCAACATCAAACTCAAAATCTTTTTATTTTGTTCACTGACGAATGTTTATTAAAAAAAGATATGAGTGAGGCTCCACTAAAACCTATTGGGATTTAATTTTTATTGTACAGAGCAACAAATTAATATAAATAAAAGTTTATATATTTTATTTTTCTTTAAATTTAATTTATTATTGCTTTGTATTACTGTAAACTCTACATATATTTTTATTTATTGTTTGTATTCTTTGTTTTAATTCATTTACATTGTTGAGCTTCTTATGCGTGAAATGAGTGAATTTGTAGAGGAATGTAAGGCAATAAAGGCTGATATAACTGCTCTACAAAATGGGACCAGTGTGACAGATGTAGTTCTATGTTTTTAGAAGCAGCAGCCCAATGTGCATTCATGCTACTACATTATCTATATTTCTGATATCTTACTTATTCTGCTAGTTTTGCATTTCTGCTGCCCTGATAATCATCATAAACATTTAAATTCAAATTAATTATTGTTTATTTTCACAGCCAGAAATATCATATCTTTGTAATAATTACTGAGTAGATCTCCCATATAATTAGAAATAATTTCCGGGTGTGCAGCATAATAAATAAATATATCTAATAAAAAATTTAAAGTAAACACTTGGCTATGTTTCACAAAATTCAGCCTCCAAGTCACCTTATGAGGGCATCGTCAGAGGCTGGCCAGCACAGTTATTCTCTGCTGGCACAGTTCTTCGTCACCAGCTCCTTCACGTGAACTTTGTTCTAGGTGAAGAAGTGAGTTATATCATACTGATGAGCTCTAATAAGAGCGAAACGCGTCTATGGTTATTAACTGTACTGGCCAGCCTCTGACGATGCCCTCATAAGGTGACTTGGAGGCTGAATTTTGTGAAACATAGCCAAGTGTTTACTTTATATTTTTTATTAAACGTTGTTTCACTAAGTGTTGGATGACAATTAATTTTGTCTTTGTTGTTAAATATATCTAAATTTGATCATTTTGATTCATTATTTACTGCCTGATGATGATACTATTTTTATTGTTCTAGTTATTGGCTTCTGGAACTCTGGGTCTACTCTTCCTGTGCTGTTGCCGAAGAGAACATCCTAGAACATTTAAAGGATACTGCATAACTGGAACAAAAGTATACATTTTCTTCTATCATAAAAAATCTCAACTAATCTGACTGTTCTTTCTTTTAGATATTCAGTGTGCTACTCAGCTTAATCGCAGCAGCAGCCAGTCTCATCGCAAGTGTCTTCGCCTTAATTCATCTCTTGATGTTGGCTGCCATGACTTGTGAATCCAAACTGCAACTCAATGATACTTGTTTTTGTCAGATGGGACCGAATTCCACCTATCCGGTGAAGACTTACCACTATTCGGATTTGAAGTGTGCAGATGTTGACCATTTATTCACTATTTTGTTGATTTTTTCTTGTGTGGTGAATGTTTTAGCAGGTATTATTTCTTTATGGTATATTTATTTGCATTGTTCGACGAAATATAATTATTTGTATTCGAAAGTTAGGACGAAAGAGAATCAGACAAAGGTTTCTAAATAGGATTTAGTTTAGCTTCATCCAAAGAATAAGACTTTATTTTTTGTTATACACTTTGGTTTCGAAAAGTATTTATTTTGATATCTTTTAGGGAAGGACGCGATTCTTAAAAGGTTTTTTGAATTCGTTTTTTATCGTATATTTTGTACATAATTTTTTCCAAGGTATTGCTAAATTATTTTAGAAAATGTTTTCAATATAATTTTTATTTGAAGAATTTTCTTTTAAAGTAAAATAATTTGAACGCGTTTGGCATTAAATCATATACGATACTAAATCTAGATTATGTACGATAAAAGCGGGGCCACAAATTTTGAATTATTTTTTTTTTACGGGGAGCTTAAACAGAATAAGATTTTTGGAAGGTAATTTTTATAAGAATTATATTTTTTTGTTTTCATTTTTTGGCAGGTATTTGTACTTATTTACTATTTTATTATTTCATTTATATTTTCAATAATAATTTTGTAATTTTCTGTTTGCAATAATACTCAAATTAACGATTTATGAACAAATGTTCGCCCGTAAATTTGTTATGATTTCCGCAATTTTGAGTCTCATAAAAATAATTATAAATATAGTTACTAACCTCGATATGCCAAAACATTATTAGAAAATTATTTTATGGTAAGGGTGTAAGAATAATATTGACTGATTAATAAGATTAAGATGTGTATTTTGAAAACATGTCAAATAGTAAATATTAATATACATACTGAGCTTGACCAATTATTATTCTAGTGTGTTTAATAACTTTTATGTAGATTTCTGCAATCACTTATTTATATTTGTGTAGTATATTATAGATTTCAATTTCAAGCTAAAACTCAGTAACAAATTTATCTGCATATTGCCACCGATAAAATTATTAGCAATATATTAGGGTTTATCATATTAAATAAAAAATCCAGTATTTTAATTCCTAGTCTCATGTATGGATTGTATATAGATATTAAATCTGTAATGTACCACTTTCACATAAAATTAAATTGTTTAAAATATAAATATAGTTCGATAAGAATCTGTACATATTATTTATTGACTTGACAAATATATTTTCAAAGTTATTAAAGAATTTTAAATGTTTGTTTAAAGTAAACAAGAAATTATCTTTATTTTATAATTTTACTTGTATTTTCTTTGATAATGTTCATATGACGATACAAAATGTTTGAAAGAAGTATCAAAATTCCTGTTTACAACGTTTTTATTGTAGATTTTTTACACAAATTTAAAGTAACAGTTAAAAAAAATATTTACTATCTGTAACAATCATAAAATAATGAATGTTGTTCTATTTGATTTTTATTAGTAGGTACAGTGTATAATTTGTCAATTATAAACTGTAAATAATTGAAAAACTGCTACGATACAAATACAAAAAGTGATTTTCGTGTATACAGTAACCATACAACAAATAGGTATATCACTTCTATGTCAAATTTTAAATTAAATATACATAAAAAATCGATATTAACATCAATATACACGAAAAATTAACTATTATATTATTTATTAACTGTTCAAAATACATGTTGGTACCGAGAGAAATTTGAAGCTTGGATTCCAAATTTTAAAATACACATACTTTGTAAGTGATATTGCTCGAGTACGCCATCAGATCTATAACGAAACAAATGAATGAGAAACAATGAAAAATAAAGTGAATATGTGGTGACTTACGCCGTCGACAGGATCCGCTTCATCAGCTGAACTAATATCATCTCCGAATTCGATATCTTCATCGAAACCATCCTCCACGAATGTAACAGTGTCATTGATACGAACCGTTTCAGGAAATTCTCCGTACGTTTTAAGATTTCGGGCTTCATCTGGCGTATACTTCAAGATGACATCAGCTTTAGCATCTTGGTAATCTCGGAGCCCGATCAAGATAATGTCGCCTTGATTTATCCAAACCTACGGAGGGTTTAAACTGTTTATAATTGTTTTTGTGCTACAGTATAAAATATATGTACTTTTTTCCTAAGTTTTCCACGAATGTGACATAACCTCTTTACGCCATCAAAGCACATAGCCTCCAATCTGCCATTTCCTAACATTTTTGTTACTTGCGCGTATTCCTGGCCATCTTCTTTAAATACTAACTCACGTTTTTCAGTCTCATTTTCATTCTTTCCCCTTCGTCGATTTTTACCTCCCTTTCCTGAAAATTGAAACAATGTATTTCATATGCGTAATAAAAACACGACATGTTGCAATATAAATAATGACATTTCATTTCCCCATATGTCTAAATTTAATTTGTAAACCATGGCAAATCAAGAAACTCATATGGAAATTTATTAAAATGAAGAAATAATGACTTCGGTAATATAAAAATTAATAAAAGTAAAGTGAAATGACATCGCATACGCACATTTATTTCATGCTTTGTCATACGATGGTATACAAATTAACTTTGATATATGAATATATATATGTACCTTTATTCTTCGGCATTTTCAATCTGTTTTCACTGACTTATGTATGTAATTTCAATAAAATTTTACTTTTCAGCCAAGAACTGGCCTGTCTTCGTGCACAGACAGAGCCGCGCAAAGGACTGTGGGACACAGGGTTGTTGAAAAGTAACTAAAATTTGGAAATTAAATTCACTATTTTTTTTCTTTTATGGACGTATTCTTGAGATATATGTCATATACTGAACAAATAATAGTAAAAATAGAGAAAGTAAGAGTTTAAAAACATCTGAAAATAAAATTACAAAAATATTAAATTTTTCATTATTAGCCACTGTATAATTTTTAGTGTAAACATATTTAATTTTCTTGTAGTTATAAGTAACTATCGTGCAGTTTTATATAATTGAATAACATTTAATCTAAAAAGCAATCATAAAATTTGATTTTAAAAAACCATAATCCAGGCGGAACAAGATGGAACAAATGATAGGAGCGAAAACGGAAAGTTGCGCCATCTACTTCCGGTATATCAGACAAATATTCATTCGTGTCAAAATGGATTCTCTATCTCAACGCGACGAACATGAATCCTGTGCAAAAAGATTAAAACTCGATTTAAGCGAACCAAAAAGTAGTGTTCTGTGTGATGGAGGTGCTTTTGGAGACTTTTCTACGTTCAAAGACATCCATATCGATGCTTCAGAAGGTAAAATTTGTAAAATATGTTTGATTGTTTAGCTAAAATATTCCAAGGAAAATGGCGCTGGGAACAAAATCGAAGCGTCAGACATTTTGTGGGAGGGGCAACCGAAGGCTAGGTTGGGTGCGGCCGTGATAATAGAAAATTATTTTTAAATATAATGAAATATAGAAAGATGCTCATTTGATTTCCCAAAAATTAAAATTTTCATGTCCTTGAAATTTTTATGTGTTCAATTCCGTATTTTTTTTTACGATATTTATGTACTTTGGAAACCAAAATAAATGTTTTATAAAAATAAATCTGTACTATTTCTTTTAATTGTTAAAAAATATACATTTACAAGTTTATACGAGAGTTTATACTATTTATTTTTGTAAAAATTTTATTCAGATAATTCGAAAATGGATTCGACACCAGCGCCAATAGTAATGTACTTTTATTTACTTGTGCAGGGAATTTTAAATAGTGATTTTATACCATCGGAACAGCGAAATTTGAAATTTCCGCAAAGAAATATTCAAATATTTCATTTGCCATTTTTAATCTTGTAAGTAGAGACAGTATTTTAATGGCTTAATATAACATTTACATTATTAATATAGTTTATTTCATGTAGGCTGCCTGTTCATATGTTTTGTTTAAATATTACCAATTTTAGCGATTATTAGTCATTTATTTTAAATATTATGTTGGATTGTTGAACACTTTTAATAATGCTTTGTTACTAACAGGGGTTTCACCTGACTGCGATTCCGGCTACGATGCTTCAACCATGGAATCGCTTCCAACGCCTCTACATCTCACCTCACCGAGCGCAGACACTTGCGACACCACAGGAGACACTCATGAGTCGCTGTCTGAGATGGCGGATCCAGACTTGGAGGACGACAATGTCAGCACCGTCAGCAACCTTTCAGATTTGTCCGGATTATCCGACCTATCCGGCCAAGAATGGAAGCCGCTGGCGGGGTCTATTCTTTGGGTAAGCAGACTTTATTTCTTACCAGGATTTTTTTGATAACTAATCATTCATTTATCAACCCTTTACACACCAGATTGCATTTTTAAGGACTTTTGTAAATTATGTAAATTAAATATAAAATATTTTGTATAAATTTATTGTCATTAAAATATGTTAAAAACTGTTCATTAATCAGTGTTGTAAATTTTAAAATGACTTTAAATAATTTGTACTTGTCTGTAAATGTAATTTTCTTCATGTTTCTCGACTTTAGCTCTACTAACGCACAAATGTTTGTTTTTGTCGGGTCATTTTGAAATTATATTTATGGAATATAGGTACAGAAACAGATGTCTAATGGAATAGATCCACGATCGTTGTTGTCCACCCTTGGCACAGATCCTTCCAGAATTCCAGAATACATGGACGACGTTACGCTATGGAAACTTATCCTGAACATGATGGCCGAACCACCTCGCAGACACAAACTAAGACATGTTAACACACTTGACGATGTTGTCCGATTGTTAAAAGGTAACATTTTCAAACAATCCTCATAAACTGGACTACAATCATATTTGTTAACAGGTGCAAAAAATATAATCGTGTTAACTGGAGCCGGCGTATCTGTTTCCTGCGGCATTCCTGACTTCAGATCACGGGATGGAATTTATTCCCGATTAGCAGTTGATTTTCCAGATTTACCCGACCCTCAAGCAATGTTCGATATACAGTATTTCAGCCAGGATCCTCGACCATTCTTTAAATTCGCTAAAGATATTTACCCCGGACAATTTAAACCTTCACCGTGTCACAGGTAACTACAAACACATTTTACTTTATTCTCACATATGTTTCATTTTCTATATATTTGTTTAGATTTATCAAACTCCTTGAAAAACACAACAAATTATTACGGAATTATACACAAAATATAGACACACTAGAAAATGTAGCTGGTATTGAAAAAGTTGTTGAATGTCACGGATCATTTGCGTCCGCGACTTGCACCCGGTGTTCGTATAAATGTGATGCTGATGCTATCAAAGATGCTGTTTGTGAACAAAGAATCCCCATGTGTCCTAAATGTTTAGAAGAAAGAGGCAATGTGCAATCTGAAGAAGATAATTACAAAGGTAAGAAAAATCGTTTCTTTTTATTTGATTCATCTCGTCTCATCTTTCGTTCACAAAACAAATCCTCAATCATTTTCCATCCATTTATTTCTAAGGATCCTAGATCGTCCACGGAATTTCTGATCTTTAATTTCATGTAGCAAAGTTCTACTAGCGCAAAGAAAAATAATATATATATATACATTGTTTGTTGTAGAAATGGTATCACAAGGTATAATGAAACCAGACATAGTGTTCTTCGGAGAAGGTCTTCCGGATCACTTCCACGAAGCAATGGCAGCGGATAAGAACCGTTGTGACCTGCTAATCGTGATAGGATCCTCGCTAAAAGTTCGTCCTGTGGCGCTGATCCCCAGCTCTTTACCTGAAGAAGTACCCCAGATCCTCATCAACAGAGAACCTCTGCCACACTGTCACTTTGATGTTGAACTTCTTGGAGATTGTGATATTATCATCAACCAACTTTGTTATATGTGAGTGCACATTTATTCATTAAATTTACCCATAATGTAGTTAATCTTCGTCAAACATTATTACTTTGGCATACTAAGTTTCATCTACATTACCAAATAATTTTTTAAACGGTATTAAATCCTTTAGAATCATTTAATAATATTATATATTATCCTGAAAGATAGCTGAATGCTTCAAGACAATGGCTAGAGCATTACAGTTGCCAAATACTGTTTAAAACTCGTAAATCTTTTATATTGTTATATTAATTCAACTCCGGCCAATCTTTGAATAGCAGTTAATAAATTATAATTTTTCTTGTTCTTGATTATGTGTGTGTGTGTGTGTCAGGTTGGGTAGCCCGTGGGTAGAAGGCTGTTGGCGAGCAGAACCTCTCGACGAAACCACACAACTTTTACCTCCCGACATCACACTGCCGCCGCCATCGCCACAACCGTCGACGCGAATGTTGTCCGTCGCACAAGTAAGTGACCCGCCTAGAGACACTCTCAACGAAAGTCAATTATTAGCCACTAGTTCTTGTGATATTCAAACTGACACTTTGTGTTCTGAAGAAGACGACATAAATATTGTAAATCATTTATCCGAGCCCAGCGCTAGCTTCAGCAGCGACGATTTGAAAACAACGATGAAGGAACGACACATATCCATCGATTCTGCCCGAGATTCGGGGATAGGTGACAGTTCGAATCTTACTGATTCTTCCTCGCACATTAAACCCGAAGAAGAAAATTATGATAGCTCCCATGTCGGAATGGGAAACTTCTGGGAACCAAAGTTAAAGCGAAGCCTCGAATCTCGATTGCCGGAGAATTCGTATTATTTGGTTCCGCCTAGTCGGTATATTTTCCCAGGTGCTGAAGTCTTTTACGATCCAGATGAAAACTACACTTTCAGTGATGATTCATCAGATTCAGAGTCATCGGATAGTGAATCGGATTCGGATAATGATACTAAAGCTGACGCGGATGACACAGCGAAAGTTGATACGCCCAACGTTGATTGAAGGAAATTTATTTTTATTTTATGTAAAAGACATGTCATTAACAATTTGTTTTTGAGTTGATTCAAAAGTTTACAAATATTTTTAATAGTGAAATTTTAGTTGTTTTAGTTTTTATGTTAATTTGTGTTCTTGAAGAGTTCATAAGAAATTGAATATATTTTTCCAACGAGACTGCTGTTGAATATTTCTTTTTTATTTTTTTGTACTTTTATGATATTTTTAGTTTAGGCTTGTGATCTCTGTTCCATAGAAAGTGGCGTTTCGGATGTTACGTAGTTCTGTAATTAATCACTATACATAATACAATTTCAAGTTATCTATTTACGACAAAGTTTGGCGTGCGCTTCTGAGCAGTGAGACGTTCAGCTTTGAAGAATTAGATAAACATTTTGTCCAGTGAAAGAGTACCTTATTTTTATGTTGTAAAGATAGTGTGTAGGTATAATAGATAGGTTATTTATAATGGTAAATTCTGTTTATATAGTTAGTGCAAAAATGTTTTATTTATTGTATTTTATACTGATGGACAGTGGACTGGCCACGATGATATATTTGTGAGTACATTTTAAGAATTATTTCATGTTCCGTTTTTGTTTAACTCTGTTTAATTATACTACTACCAAAAATTTCATACAATAACACATTTAAAACACTTTCATCTTAATTCAAACGATGATCGTTAGTATGAACGTCAATACAGAATATTTACCTTTATTTAAACTAAATTGCTTCAAATTAAAGTGGAAGAAAATAGTATATTATGCCTTAAGTTTATAAAACCAATTAAACACGAGTTGCATACATTATTTATTCTACGACCATATTATTAAAATAAATTTAACCCTTTGAATGTCAACAAAAAAAAATTACTATTTTATTGAGCAAATCATGAAAACAATTAATACTGTACTGTTATGAGTCAAAATCTGTATCATAATGACTATCATTAAAGTACAGATGACACATATTTTGTAAGCAAAATAATTATATTTAGAACAATTACATTTATTTCATTTGAAAGTCCTTTTAAACTGAACAATCGATGACATTTTTCGTTGTCAATTATGACCTAATTAATTTCAGACATACGTTTCCATGTCTTTTTTTTAAATCACTCGATACGATGTATCTGGTCTAAATGTTTGAATTTATTTCTGAAAATTTTACTTTCTTTAAGGTAAAAAAAAGTATAATTCTTCGCTACACAAATATTATCTTGAAGGTAATTGAAGTGAATTAAAAGCGAAAATTTAAAGTCTTAATCGTCGTTCATACTACCGACTAATATAACAATTATGAAGAATTCAATATGTTATGAAATTGGAAAGTGTTGTATGAAAAGTTGTTTTTTGTGGTATTATAAAAGAACTTTTTTGCACATCTAATTCGATGCTATGCATCTTCGATTCAGTGTATTTTGCTGTTGGAAAATTGTTCGTGATAAAAGTTTGGGCGAAATTTGAAACCCCTGAATTCTAGTTACAAGTAAGATGTCAATGTGCATGGTGTATTTTACTAGAACATCGTGTTGTTACTTTAAAATTATTCTGAACATATTTCAGACGAGTACAAATATATATTTTATTAGTTACATGATGTACAGAGTTACTCGATAACTTGCCCGTTTACTTGCAAATTCTCTAGGCTCTTTGGGTAATTCTTATGATAACTTACGAATGTAAATATTAAATATAATACTGTGAAATATTATTCTCTCAGAGCAGTTTCTGTTTGTGTGTTTTGTGTTTTAGAAATAGCTTATATTTATATAAACAAAATTTTATTTATATGTAAAGTATTTTTAAATATTCCCAAATAATTTAATAATGAAGCATTTTTCATAATAACTACTGATATTATTACAATAAGAGTTATGTTGCAACACTTGTTAAGAAAAGAATTGGTTTGCTCTGAAAGAAACACTCAGAAATGGTTGTGCATACATTATGGTATTTTTTATAAAAATAAAAAATCGAAAAATATTTCTTTATTTTCCGCTTTTCACTTAACTCAGTGTTACATTATGATAGCCTTAATAATTAACTGTATTTAACTAGACCTGTAAGTTCTGTAAATAGATTTATATTTTGTTATTGATTTGTGTATAATTTTTTTATTATTTATAGCTAGAATCACAAAAAATTGTCGCCAGTATTTTGTTGTTGAATAAAAATATTTTTTAAGTCATTAGTGAATTTTCTTTACGTTTAAAGTTTGATATATAACTATTTTTACTTATTTATTACATAAGCAAAATATTACAGACAATTTTTTCATAGATTTCAGATGGTACTGGTTTTTATGTATTAGTGTCCTGTAGTTCTATTTCCATTTATAAATATTATTTCAATTTCTGATTAATTGGGCTAATTAATTGATAATAATGTCACAATTGTAATAAACTTAATTATTTAATATTTAATTATTATTGTTATTTAAATATTGTATCAGTAAGAGATTTGTTAAAGTTTTCATAAATATGTACCAACCAAATTATATTTTGAATCACCTGATATGTATATAGGTGCATCTAAAATCATCATAAATGTTTCCTAAAGCAATACATTTCTTCTACAAACTATACTTGTTTCATTTCTCCGATTAAATACAATTTAATAATTTATAAAAAGAAATGCAGTTATAATATTAAGGCCGTCATGATAAATATTCATTGTTATATACTTTTACTGATATTTGAAAGTGTCCAAAAACCGTTAATTTATGCATTTCTCTGATTGACAGCAAATTTTGCTTTTATAATTAAGGTTGTCGATCTATTTAATTTCCGGTTTAAATTTCGCGGCTAAAAATAAAGTTGTGATTTGGCAATCGATTTGCGCGCTCTAGTGGTAACGATACGACGGCCGTCATTCCAAGGCGCATATAAAAGCAATGACAGCTTTACACCTGTCAGTTGTGGCTTTAAATTACGTGTGAGAAGGTGTTTTTCATTTCATTGTCATCGTAATTGTTCAAAATGTGTGGTAAGTCTTCTATTATTTCATTTAACATACGTTTTATTACTTGTGTAATTTTAACCTAATTTTGTAATTGACAATTTATGAAATGTTAAAAATTCATGAGCTGGACTTTTGGAAATTTGATAAACAAGATAACATTTTTTGCTACGTTGAACAAAATTATTAATAAAATGTGCAAAATATTCCATTACGTGATACTTAGATAATATTATAAATGAATATATCTTATAAGCCCGGCAAAAAATTAAATTTAAAAGTTCTTGCATCATACATAAAACGCTACATTTTCGGCAAAAATACACTTTTCAAATATTTATGGAATAAGTTTACGAAGTGTACTAATTTTATTACAAGTTATTAATAATAAAGATGTGCAGTATTACTTAATAAACATACTCAGCCACAGAATGTTTTCAATGTTTGGCATTTATAGAAGTGAAAGCTAAAGCTAATGCCATAATATTCAAAGGTGTGGGAATAACATAGGTATTTTTAATGTTAATTCTGAAAGATACTTACCATTGGTGAGGTAGGGCAAACAAGTAAAAGTAGTTTCAGTCGCCTACAGCTTTAGATTATCAGTTTGTATTTCCTGCTAAAGACACTAGCACCAAATACTGTTTATTTACGCACTTTAATTCGGCCTCAAAATTAATAAAAATTAATATTATTTTTTATTAGTTGCACAGGATATGAACATGATAGTGATTATCTTTATATCATCACTTATTGTTTCTTATCATATCAATATTATTTTGCTCGATATTCTACTCGTTAATTAAAATGTGTAATCACGAATTTAGCACAAATGAAGTCAAAATTTCTCTCTTACTTATTTGGAAAGTAGAAAACACGATATTTGTTTGTTGAAAACTGTAATTGTCATTTGTTTCGATAGTATTCACAGCCTTCTGAATATTATATCTTTTATTTCAAAGTCAAACATAACTGTAGGTGTGTAATATAAATGATTTGCTTACGTTATCGGAAATAAAAAATAGATTTCAAAATATTTGAAGCAATAAATGACATGTTCAGGGTTAAATCAAATAAGTTCCGTGTTAGGTGTGTTTGAAAAAGCCACCGGCAAGTTTTTATGCTAGTAAGAAAGCTGATTTTCAGAATTTGCATAATATTCTTGTCACGATTAAGGTCTAATATCTTGGTGATTTCTGGCAGATGACGATGACAGGATGGTTTATTTGATACATGGCTTCCTATGTTCTTTCAATAATGATATATTGATGGAAAAAATACTTTTTTTTCTTGTTTTTTCTGTGTCTCTTGTTTCGATTTTGTGCGTGACTTGCCTAATTATTATTTCTTGGCGCTCTTTGCAAAATAACAGGATTCTTTTGTGTTTTAATATCACAGTTCACATACAATATTGATTCTATGATAAAATATACCTTACCCCGTATAATTATTTTCTATTAAATATTTATGGAAAAAATGTAATTTTTTTATTCTAATACAAGCATTTGTTGCCTGTCGATTTAGTAAATCATTTTGATAAAACAAATTAGAAGAAAATTCATGAAAATATAGTTATTCAAAACATCACCAACTTTTTTTGAGATATAATCAAAGATCCGAAAAAAAAATCGGAAGAAATATTTTTTTGTTTCTTGAGCGAAAAATTTGGTTGTTAAATATCCACTTTAATAGTACAATCTTACTCAAAATTTAATTAGTTTTTCCTTCATGCAACAAAATAAAAATTATGGAATTTCACCGTCTGAATTTTTGTAATAATTTAAATTTGTGAGACAGGAAATTTGTCGAACTTTACTCGCTATTTAAGTACATTCTTAGTAAAATTTCAAATTTAATTACTTATCGTTCAATTCAATCAATTTTTAAAGGAAATCATGATTAATATTGATGATCAAATTCGATAACTATTTTGTTATTTGTACATTTATCGCAATTTTTTGTTGTACAAAGTATAAAATTGCGGATATGGGTAATTTTATTTAGTTATGGTAGATAAAGTTAATCCATTTTCAATTTGTATTTATTATTATCTAGTAATTTTATCTATTTGGCGATTTATATATTTGAAAATACTTATTTTACATCAGATTATTATAAATCTTATCATGAATCAATTACTAATAATACCTTGTAAAAATTTTGATTATGATAATATTGTACTTGGCGTAGTTATTGACATAGTATAAGGATTAATCAACTGTTAGATAAGAATTAGTAATTATTACTTTCTAATCATTTTCTTTGTTCTATTATTTATTAGTCATTATTATCTAGAAGTATATTTTAAGTTGACAATTTTTCCAAATTATTTCAAATAAAAATAGTAAAAAAAATTGTATTGAAGCAACAATTGACAGTAAAATATATTTATATCTGACCAACTATAAGTGTAAAAGTGAAGATATTTAACAAATCACGAAGTAACAATTGAATTATAGTTCCTTGTAGGCAAAGCCGCCTAAAAAAATGACATTGCAAACTCTCGCCAACTCCAAAAAGAATTTCTTGGCATTGAATACTTTCTGGTTTGCAAAATTTGCAATAATTTATATTAAAGTCGTTGTCCAGAATGCCAAGGATAACTGGTCAGCATTAAAGTTGCTGTTACTCCTTCCAGAATACTTAAAAAGTACTCTTGTGTTGCTATAGCGTCAGCAATGTCTTAACAAGCAAAGCTATCATGTTGTCAAGTGTGCACTTTTTGGAATCTTTTGTCTTCGGCTAGATCTTGAAACTAGCTATTGACATTCAAGGATTCACTTTTTAATTCTATAAATAATTTAGTTTTTTTTATGTTGTTACGTGCTATAAAAACCGTTAAAGAAAAACTTGAACTATTTGATTTCTTTTGATATCGATAAGTTGTTCTTGAAGGCTGTTTAGGATAGGGTGAAATTTTCTTATCTTTATTTTCATAAGATTATGAAGTTTTATATTTACGACTTTGTGTATTTTCCGCCGTCCAATTATTTTATAAAAAAAAATAGTTTAAATATATGTAGCAGAATATTTAGTTTTTCGTAATTTATATTTAAACAATCTTGAGAACCCTGGTTCGATCCCCACAGCCAACAAACAATTTTCATCAATTTAAATCTACCCCTGTGGCTCCCCCTCCACTAATATCATTGGGGGCCGTGATTTGACGGCTGTTATGCGCATAAATATATCACTTACCGAGATCTGTTTAGGCAGAGTGCCACACCCAGTGATGGGTAAAAGGCGTGATGATATATTTATTTATTTATTTAAACATTTTTTATTTTATTTAGAAATGTTTGACTGTAACAAAACGATATTAAATGTTGTTTTGATTATGCTGCATATATTTAAAATTGCTAAATCAGTTCAAACAAAATTATTTAATTTAATTTAACTTTAAAATACTGAATTCAACAATTTAATAATAAATGTTTAGTAAAATCAGTTCTATTTTGGTTCAGTACTTTTCGTAAAAATATTGTATTTTTGATCGATTTTTTAATAAATATTAGATTAATGGAACGTATTTTTGGCAGTGTTCGCTTCGCTCACACTTTCAAGAATCACGCACTGAACCTATAAATTATTTGTCGCAGTTGTTTATTTATTTTGTTTAAATAAAATATATCATCACGTCTTGTATATAAATAAAATAAAATAAATATATCATCACGCCTTTTACTCATTACTGGATGTGGCACTCTGCCTTAAGCAGATCTCGGTAAGTGATATATTTTCCGCGTTAAGTGTGGTTACCAGCCGTCAAATCCTTCAAAGATGTTAGTGGAGGGGAAGCCACAGGGGTAGATTTTAAATTGGTGAAAACGTCTTGTATATATGTAATCAAAAACACCCTGTATAATAACGGACTTGTAACAATAGATTTTTAAATTATAAATTTCAATATAAACTTCGGCTCTGTGAGTGCGAACCCTGTACTGCAATTGGGATTAAGTTCCTGTTGTACAGAATAGCTTAAATAAATAAATAAGAGTCTAGTCCTCTCAAACCATAGCTTCAATTCAACTTATATTTACCAAAACTGTAAAATATGAATCCATTTTTAGTTTTTTATATACCTATACGTTGTAGTGCAACTAATTACGATAGAAGTAAAAATTCAATTACAAATTAGGAGAAATAGGAGATGTATTTATTTGTTAGTAAGTGAATTAATAGTACCATTAATCGTACTTCCAAAACAACTGTTATAGTGTCAGTTTCTTTAATTTATTTACCAGGCTTTTAGCAGAACAAAAGACTAACTCGCAAGTAACAAGTTTCAAGAACACTTATTTAATTTTCCCTTGTAGGTAAACAACTTTTAACTGTCAAAATATTGGGGGTCACTGCTCTATTAATAGCAAAAAATAAAACTTCCTCCAACTAATTAAACATCAAACTATCCGGAACATGGACATGAACATATAATTTTGGGTATCATTGATATATTGCCTTTCACAAAATATTTGATAGCATTGGATTTGAACCTTCAAGTCTCAGACTCAAGACATTTTAGGACAGATTAAAGTGATTATATTCAAGGTTTAAAGACAAGTGAGAGTGCTCTGGTCTTAAACTTGAGAATGTTTTGAATTCAGAGTGAAGAAACAACAAATGACGATCTTCACCTAGAAAGAATTCTCTACACTTTCTTTTTCATTTCTTCAAAGTTGTTTCCCATTAAGATTTTTTTATTATTAGTATCGTGTTTCTTTAGTTTTATTATTTATTTATCAAAACCTGTAATTGCATCATTCTCACACCCAAAATTATGTACATACATAACAGCACGTTTAGGCGTTACTTGTAATATTGTTTTTTTACCCAATAATAACAGAAATATTTTTATTGTTCCATTAAAAATTAATACGTTCCATTAAATAGGGTAGCACGAACCCTTATAACTTCTATCCTGGTATACCAAGCTTCATCCACATTCATAATTTCTTTCAAACAAATTTGTTTATTCCATCCGCTCAGAATCTTTTGTTTAGAATAATTTTATTTTATTTTTTTTTTATATATAAACATTTTTGTATGAATTTCCCTGTAATTGGTTCTTGTTGGGAAATAAATATTATTATTATTATTATTAATAGACAGTTGACCAATAACAGTTAAATTTTAAACTTGGTTTAAATAAATAAAAGTAAATCGAATGTTAGGTGTCAATTATTCGCTTTGCTTTTATTTATTTTACAAATATTTGTTTTTTTCATTTCGTTTTATTTTGTAAAAAACAAATAATGAGCAAATTTTATTGCTCAAAATGTTTATGAATATATTTTTTAAAATTAATTATTGGATTATTTAAACTAAGTTTAAAATTGTTCTAAATTTTGCTGAGGACTGGAGATTCCTAGCTGCCAAATACTTCTTAAAATTGTCTTAAATGATTTAAATTATTTAGAATCATTTAAAGTCTTTTAAATTCTTCTAACAGTTAGATAAATGATCTAAGACGATAGCTAGAGGATCTTAGCTACCAACTACTTCTTAAAACTGTCTTAAATCATTTAGAATCATTTTCAATTTTTTTTAATTTTACTAAAAGCTATTTTAGTGTTCCAAGACGATGGTTAAAAAACCCCAACTGAAAAATGCTTCTTAAAACGTTCCTTAACTCTGGACTAATTTTTAAGTCTGGTTTTAAAAACTAGCTGACCGCGCTAAGGTGATGGCTACACTTATTTGTTCAATTTATTATTGCACACCACTTTCGCTTCTTTCACATATATATTTTTTGTAATAATCCTTCAATCATATCCATCCATTTATTCCTAAATCGTTCACTCAAACTTTCACCCTCAATTTCACCAATATTCACTTGCTTCACCAATCTGTCTTTTAACATTTGTACTAAATATTGTAAATGTGTGATAGTATATTTACTATTACAAATTAATAATTGATTATTATATTTATTTATTTATTATTTAGCTGTTAAAACATAACAGTATAATTTCATGGAAAAATTTGTCACACATTTTAAATAAAAGCGTAATGATAATATTATTTACAAATATTTACTTATTGGAAAGAATTAACAGCTACGTACTTTCCTTCTCACATAAAAACATATTTTCTTGTATTTATTATTCTAAGAAACCTCTAAAAATAATTAAAATTCCTTCAGTAGCACCTGAAGGAAGAAGCGAGGTATGAACGTATTGTTTACGTTTTCAATGAGCATAGAAAAGTAACGGTAAATAAGAATAAGTCCTTGATAATATTTGCCACTTGGTGTGTTCTGTGTTGGTGATAGTTTTGTCTGCTAGCACGCCTCTTCGACGTGAAAGAAGTAATGTGCAAGGTCGTGGTGTGGTGCTGGTCACTGCTTGGTACTTAAATACTTTTATATTTTATAGTTTACTTGTAAGAGGAAAGGGAAATTATTGTTCAGAATACAGCAGACAAAAAGTTATTGCTCTTTTTGTGTTGCTCATATGTTCAAAGTTACACAATTTGAAAGTTTTATTGATGATTAACAAATCAAGAGCAAATATTTTGGGGAATTTGGAACCAGTAGCTCGAAGTATCTCAGTAGAATTAGAATTTTATGGCTCAGTGGTATCTAGTCGGCCTGTGGATCTTGAGAACCCTGGTTCGATCCCCACAGCCAACAAACAATTTTCACCAATTTAAAAAAAATCTAGCCCTATGGCTCCTCCTCCACTAATATCTTTGGAGGCCGTGATTTGACGGCTGGTAACCGCACTTCACGCGAAAAAATATATCACTTACCGAGATCTGTTTAGGCAGAGTGCCACACCCAGTGATGGGTAAAAGGCGTTATGATATATTTATTTATTTATATTTAAAATCACGCTATGTTACATCAAAATCTTGAAATATTTATTATTTATTTTTACCCATTACTGGGTGTAGCACTGATATAATTCTTCGCGTGAAGTGTGGTTACTAGCCGTCAAATCACGGCCCTCAAAGATGTCAGTGGAGGTGGAGCTACAAAGATAGTTTAAAATTGTTTGTCGGCTGTGGGAATCGAATCCGGGTTCTCAATACCACTGAGCCACCTACCCCAAATATTTCTATTCTTGTATACGCTTCATCCACATTCATAATTTATTTTATACATGTCTGTTTATTCCTTCCAGTCGAGATTTAAAATTTACATAACAAATCTTTAATCATATTTATCATTTATTTTTTATAAATGTCTTAAACCTTTTACAATCATTTTAAATTCTTTGAACTAACAGAACAGCTGGCTGAATGCTCTTAGATGATTTTTAAAGATTTTTAATCTGTACTAAAAGCTATTTTAATACTTGCAGACGATGACTGGAGAATCTCAGCTGTTACACCATCTGCATTCATAATTCCCTTCATACAAGTTTGCTTATTTCTTCCATCTGAAGTTAGATCCATCCATTTATTCCTAGGCCGTCCTCATAATTTCTCTTCGTTGATATACACCTGTTTCATCGATATTTTATTCGACATACATTCCACATATCCAAATCTTCTCAATAGTATTGAGTCGGCTTGTGGATTTGAGAACCCGGGTTCGATTCGCACAGCCGACCACATTAAAACTACCCTTGTGGCTCCCTCTCCACAACATCTTTGGGGCCGTGATTTGACGATTGGTAACTGCACTTCACGCGAAGAAATATATCACTACCCAGTAATGTGTAAAAGGCGTGATGATATATTTATTTTATTTATTCTGAATGGTTACCAGGTCAAAAATAGTTAATAGGTTAATTAACTAATTGATTTATTGTTCTTTATACTACATTAATTAATCAAATTATTTAAATTTATTTTATGAAAAAAAATGAACTTTGCTCTATTGATACTTGTAGATGATTTGTAATATGATAATTAAGTTTTTGTATTTCTAATTATAAATTTGGTATTTGAAGGATATTTTTTGTTGTTTTACTACAACTTAATGTCAAGCAATAAAAAGCAGTTATCATAGTATTCAAATTTATATAATTTTAAGGATCATTAATTATCTGTCCCTTGAGAAATTAATTTCTACTTTAATTGTAATTAATTCCTTAAGAAAATGGAAAGACATAATGTAATTAATATTAAAGAAAGAAATTACATGAAGTAATAATTTTTTTGATCTAAATAATTTTTGTAATAAGTCAGACAACAGTTTTGTAATTTACACTTGATGTAAAAAAACAAAATGATTACATAAAATTTGTACAATTACTTACAAAGAATTTATTTTAGCACGAAAAGTAGTTTTTATAGGACATAAAAAAAGATAAATTATTAGCATTATTATTTACGATTTTATAAAAAGTTGTTTATAAAAAATAAAGCAACAAAAGTAACTGTTAAGTAATTATAATTTGTAATAGATGAGTTGTTTATATGTTATGGTAGTCAAGGTTTCTTCATTTCTCGTAAAAGGTGTAAAACTACAGTTTTAAAATTAGCTGTAATTTAATTACAAATAAGAGAAAGTATCTTTAATTATATTTTCGAAATATTTACATGTAATTATCATTATTTTCACATTATTTAAAATATAAATTAATTTAGAAATTTGAAACAATGCAAAAATAATTAGTACAGAAATATAAGTGGGTCCAAATGGTTCAGATTCCACTATCAGCTACTGTAAATGAAACTTAGTAACAAATAAATCAAATTTACATACAATACAATTTTACATCGTAGTTACAAATTTGATTAATTGCAGATTACGTATTAAACATTGAATATTTATGTGAATTAATTTATGTTGATCTATCGAAATTTGTGTATAAACCACACATGTATCCAAATTGCAAAACAAAATGATGCAATGCTAGCCTATCGATTATCATGCTTCACCAATCTATGCACACAATGTACACTCGTTCAAAAAAGCATTCGACCGTTATTTTGCAGCGAATGCCGCTGATTTAAATTATAAGATTGTGAGTTAGGCAATCTTATTTGCTTTGTCTGCAAACCCGATGAATACCATTGAAAGAGAAAGTCGAAATATGCTTTCGTTATGTAATGTGCTTGTTATTAATACGTCTGCAATATAGATATTTATCTGTATGTTTGTTACAGGAATTTTCGCTTATTTGAACTACCTGACCCCCAAAACAAGGAAGGAGATTTTAGATTTGCTGGTAGCTGGACTCAAACGTCTTGAGTACCGTGGATATGACTCAGCTGGTAAGATTATTTTACATACTTTCCTTCATCTAAAGTTTCTAACACTTCGAGTCTTAGATAACATTTAATCTATTCCGATTTCAAAAATTTCCAAGATTTAAACTTATTTGAAAATTTGGTTTAATTAATTTGACTAATTCAAAATTGAAGATTAGCTAAAACTCTTTTCAAATTTGGGCTAAAAATTATTTAAGAAATAAATGCTTCAATTAGTACAACTATCCAATTAGTAATTACAATTAGTAATTAAAACTTACGATCGAGTTACAATTATTAATAGCAACCATAAGTGAATTAGTCAGAAATGATATATCTAAAGAACTTTCAAAAGCAACAAACAAAAAAAATTCATACATTTCATACATGCTCGTTTTTAAAGTTGATTCCTAAATAACAGTTACTCTGTCTAAAATAATTAAGGATTGTTTGACAAAGGAAAAATAAAATGAATATTTAATCAGTATATATTATCAATAATTGAAGTAATTCGATCCCCTTAACGGCAGAATCCAGCCTTCGCAAACATTCCTTCAGACACACCTCTTCTGCTTAATTCGTATGATTAAAATTATAATAACTGTATTAATTATTCCTTTGTTAATTTCTAGGTGTGGCGATCGACTCTCCAGATTCTAAGGATATGGTCCTTGTCCGCAAAACCGGCAAAGTCAAGATGCTAGAAGAAGAAATCTTGAGCAGTATGTGATTTTATTGCATTACAATCTAAATATGTAACACTTATCTTTCTACGAAAATATTCGAATCGATTATCAATTTATTTTAAGTCGTATGTTGCAACTTATTATTATCATAAAATTACTATTTTATCGCAGGTTAATTAATTTTTAAGTACGTAATTTTTTTTTAATTTGATCTTTATTATGACTACTATATAAATGTAATACGAGTATATTTGTATTTAATATTATTTTTGGTTTACATAGACTTATTTATAGTCTGCGTTTTTTTAATTTATTCTTAGCTGATAGACTTATTTACATTCTTATCAATTTCACACATTTTTTGTTTATTCATTCGTAGAATAATGAGCTACTTTTACACCGCAAAATCGTAATAATATTTTTGCTCTGATTTTATTTGACCAATCAAAGCTGATCGTTGACGTGTTTTGCTTTCTTTATGCCTATTAAGAGCGGAAAAATAAACTTTGATATAATCATCTTTAGAGGAAGCCGATCTGGATTTCTCCGGGATCTCGATGACGCACTGTGGTATCGCTCACACCCGTTGGGCAACACACGGTCAACCAAGTGAATACAACTCTCATCCTCAGCGTTCTGACGCGCACCATGCCTTCGTGGTGGTTCACAACGGCATCGTCACCAACTACAAGGAAATCCGTACTTTCCTCTTGAAGCAAAACTGCACCTTCGAGTCTGAGACCGACACTGAGATCATTGCAAAATTGATCCATCACTTCTACAAAACACATCCGACTTACTCCTTCAGGGAGCTGGTGGAGGCTGTTGTCCAGCAGTTGGTAAGAAAGAAAGAACTTGATGTCACTACCCTATCAGAGAGTCAAGTTTTTAGAAATAAATTAGTTATTATTCTTTTGACAGATGTCACGTGGATGTTAATAATTTTTATACGACCATGACGGAAAATGAACTTTTCTGCATTTTTTCATGTATGGAAAGTAAATATTTGTCGTCTACTCATGTGAAAAGCACTACTTTTCGCACACCTCCGAAAAGAGAGTTTTTGTAATTTACATAAAAACTGTTTTTAATCGAATTTCAAAATAGGAAAACTGTCAAAAATGATTTATAAATTCTAAATGGTTATATAAAAAATAGTTTGTGCACCTCGAGCATAAAGTATCTTTGCCGCTCTTGCATGGTTGTTCGATCAACAATCACCATGCGCAAGCGGGAACAGACTACTTTCTGCTCTAGGTAATTGATGAGGAAAATTTGAATGATTAAAAGTAGTTGATAAAAAATGTGATGAACTTGTTATCTGTTTTTGTAGGAGGGAGCATTTGCGCTGTGCTTCAAATCGATTCACTTCCCCGGTGAATGCGTGGCCACCAGAAGAGGATCTCCCCTTTTAGTGGGAATTAAAACCAAGACACGTTTAGCCACTGACCACATCCCTATTTTGTACGGCAAAGGTATGTACTCCCAGTTTTCTTCTGAAGTATTTATATAATTGTTTTGACTTTAAAGAGATAACGTAGAAATGTTTGATTAAATTTTGTTTTTGCAATTAATAAACTTTGAACAAATATTTAGTAGAATTAATCTTGTTGATTTGCATTAATGTTTTTATTTGCTAGTAGATTGTAAATTTAGTAAATATCACAATAGCTGTAAATATACGCTGACATCATGATGTATAAATTGAAGGGAAAGGTAATATTGGTTTGAATTTGCGGTAGTTTTGCATGGATTAACTTATGTTAGAGGCTGTTGGCTCTTTCTATTTACTAACATTGCTGCATGCGATCTAATTATTGCTACTTTTAAAATATGGGTCTAACAATTGCAACAGGTAAAGGTTTTAACAATTCCGTCTTATTTTTTACCTCTTTTCTGTCCTACTTCCATTTCACGGTTGACTTCAAGCATGTTATGGTTACATAATATTCGTTTTAAGGTGTCAAAAATTCTTGTTATGAACTAATTATTTTAATGGTATTTCGTAGGAAACGTGCATGCAAGCATGTTTTTATTTTTAGTGCTCTAAATCCATTTAGTCCATGATCCATTTTTAATTTCATTGCGCTAAACTAACGCGATAAAAATAAAAAGTACTTGCCGATTTTTTACAGTTTATAATTCATTAATGTGATAATAGATAGAGAGTAATTTATTTTTGCAACATCAGTTATATTTTACAAAACTGTATCAGCTTTTCAAATGACACAACACAGTTTTATAAAATATTTGCGTGCTGATTTATAAGTTAGTTTTTGAATAATTAAATTATAATAATGTTTTATTTCCAATCTCCTTTGCATGGTCGTGTATCCTTTCGTCTCCAAGATGACACCATTAAAGACCAAAAAGGTATTTTCTTTTTTTAACATTTTTAATTTAATCCCAAATCCTTTAATGGGAGCACAAATGATCACAAATCTCTTGCAACCAAATTTAACTCTTGGTTTATCTACTTTCTTGTCTGTACAATATTGTGGAAAACGTTTTATGTTTAGATTACTGTTAGTTACTAATATATTTATTGGAACCTACTAAAATGGGAAATTCTTATTATACTCTTGTTATATTTGGTTGTTTATTTATTTGTACATGTTTTATTTGTTTTAGTTTGACATGGAATATAATGCATGAATTACTACAGACTTTTGTGTGATGCACTATATTTTATGTCTTATATTCATTGTGTTGTATGCATGATGTCTTACTGATGTATTATACACGAGTTTTACTTATGTTTATTTTAATCACTTCATGTGCTTACTTTAAATATCCTTTTAATTGAGTTTTAAACTGTTGTAAATGATTTTATTTTCGTTTCAAGTAAGGACAACTACCGTAGTGTACAATACATTAAACTAAAGTGTTCTACAGTGTTTGTTATTTATCTAATTCATAGTATTTCTCTGTTTTTGTTTTATTTCCTTGGCACTTCCATAGAATCGGACGCCAATCCACAAGGTATAGACCTACGTAATCATTTTTTTTTGCTTCTTCCAATTATATGTGCTTCTATATGTTTGCTTGAGCTTTCTGCTTTGATTACTATTTATTATGTTTGCTGAATTTTGTTTGAATAAGTAAAGAGTAAAGTAGTTTCTCTGTGGAATGACAACTGGTTTCTGGTACGTATTTTATTATTTGGTAAGAAATTGCAGGTGGTGGGCGCGATTGCTGCCAATATCAAAAATGATATTTGTTATTTAAAATGCAATTATCAATTTTGGTTTAATCTATAATTATTACAAGTGTAAAACTTAATATTTATTATTGTATTAATTTTATACAGTGTGGTAACCGCGACACCGAAACATAGGACTTATTTTTATAATTTCCTGGTTTCCTGATTATTTTAGAGAAAAAAGCTTCAAATAAATGTTGTAGAGTAACAAATTCTATATTAAAATCAATAAACAGAATTAATTTTGCATGCTGGAAATGATAAAAATATGATTTTATGATGTTAAAGTCTTGTGTTCCGGTGTCACGGTCACCAGCTTGTATGTGTCTTCCGTGATCATTTTCGCTACTTATTTATATTTGTAAATGTTACATGGTCATGTTATGAACTATTACTGTACTGTTGCTAATTTTCTCGAAAGCATATTAAGTTTTACACCTCTCCGATGTCGTAAGGCGGACATCTTTCTATTCATACTATGTTATACAGAACACAGGCCACATGGTCGTACAGAATTGCCTGTAATGCCCAGATCTGACTCTACCTCAGAATTCCAGCCATTGGAAGACAAAGAAATTGAGTACTTCTTTGCTTCTGATGCTTCTGCTGTTATTGAACACACCGATAGAGTCATCTACTTTGAGGTAGAAAGATTGTTTCAGAAAATAGACATTGTGAATTTACTTGTAACAAATTATTTAGGATGATGATGTAGCAGCAGTGAAGAATGGAACTTTGAGTATCCATCGGCTTAGACGCAACATGGATGATCCTCATGCTCGTGAAATCACCATTTTGAAAATGGAATTGCAGCAACTTATGAAAGGCAACTATGATTATTTCATGCAGAAGGAAATTTTCGAACAGCCGGAATCAGTTGTTAACACTATGAGAGGCCGTATTAACTTTGAAAATGGAGTAATATTATAACTATAATTATTTAGGAACTGTTTACTAATTTTATAAATGTTTTTAGTGTGTTACATTGGGAGGTATTAAGGATTACATTCCGGAAATTAAGCGTTGTCGTCGTTTGATGTTGATTGCATGTGGTACCAGCTACCACAGCGCTGTCGCTACCAGGCAGCTCTTGGAGGAACTTACTGAACTTCCGGTTATGGTTGAATTGGCTAGTGATTTCCTGGATCGTACTACTCCCGTTTTTAGGGATGATGTTTGCTTCTTTATCTCACAGTCTGGTACGAAATTGTTTTCGATTAGTTTAACACAATATTTTAGCTTCATAATTCTCGTTTATTTTACACATCATGTAGAATTATTTTAATCACTTTTAATTTGTTCTAAAAGTAGCTGAACGCGTCAAGACAATAGCTACATTTATTCATTAAATTTATCCTGCAATTAACTTTCATTGAACATTCCTATATTACTAACTTACATCCACTATTCTAATAACATTCTTTTCATTGACATCCAACATTCATTAGCATATATCATAGTTTTATAAACCCAAATGTTATTATTTTTCTTTCTTTATCTAGGTGAGACCGCAGACACCCTGATGGCTCTTCGTTACTGCAAACAGCGTGGTGCTTTAATTGTTGGTATTACAAATACTGTAGGTAGTTCCATCTGCCGTGAATCGCACTGTGGTGTCCATGTCAACGCTGGTCCTGAAATTGGAGTCGCTTCTACGAAGGCATACACCAGTCAGTTCGTTTCTTTGGTGTTGTTTGCTTTAGTCATGAGCGAAGACAGACTATCTTTAAGACCGCGTCGAAATGAAGTACGCATTGATATATTTTTTATTTGTAATACTGTTTCATGATTATTGTTTTATTTAGATTATTAGTGGGCTTAAAAGACTGGCCGAGCAAATTAAGCAAGTACTTAAAATCGATGTTAAAGTACAAGAACTCGCTAAGGATTTATACAAACAGAAATCTTTGTTGATTATGGGTCGTGGATACAATTTTGCTACTTGTTTGGAAGGTGCGTTGAAGGTGAAGGAATTGACGTACATGCACAGTGAAGGAATCATGGCTGGGGAACTGAAACATGGACCTCTTGCTCTTATTGATGATTCTATGCCTGTGATGATGGTCATCATGAAGGATGATCCTGTTTACGTCAAGTGCATCAACGCTTTGCAACAGGTATAAACTTAGATTAATACTACATTAAAAATTAACAGCTTTTTACAAATCACTGGTTTTTTAATTGGACCATTTCCAGCTGTTGACACAAACATTGATTTTGTTTTATGTCCAAAGTTGTATAAAATACGTTTTTTTTTTAATGTTATTTTAGATTAAAACAAAGAGTAAAGTTTGAAGACTGCAAACTTGTATGCTTGAAATAAAGTGTAAATCTGTAGCTGCAAGCTTTTGCACTGCAGTGCAACGGCACTAGCGCCCCATTCTGCTAATTCTGAATGTAAACGGTTACATTTACTTTCTGAAATGAATGTCTGTAGGTGACAGCGCGCGACGGCCGTCCAATCCTAATCTGCCAAGAAGGTGACGAAGACACCATGAGCTTCGCCTCCAAGGTGCTGGAAGTACCTCGCACCGTGGACTGCCTGCAGGGCATCCTCACAGTCATCCCCCTGCAGCTGTTGAGCTTCCACATTGCCGTGTTGCGCGGCTGCAACGTGGATTGCCCTCGTAATCTCGCCAAGAGTGTCACCGTGGAGTAAATAGAAGACTGTGGATGATATTAAACAAGATGGCGCGCATGCCAGGACTTTACAATCTCTGTTCACACAAGGAGTCACTGCCATTTCAACTAAAATAAGGTTTTTAGTAGCAGGCTAATGGGAATTTCAAGTCAGTGAAGATACGTGCATTACAAGTGTCTCTTTGTTTGTGAGATACGCAATGAATTTCATTGGGATTGTATTATCAGTTGTACATTTATATTTATGTTATTGTTTAAGCACAATTTTTGAACATTTTATTGAGAAAAGTATTAAATTTACCTTCTGAAATTATTTTATGGCATGTTATGTATATTGTTAAATTTTATTTTTATTACGAATTCCGTCTCATTACAATTATTTGATTAAATAATGTACGTAATCATTCCAACTGTGAAATAATAAAATAGTTGTTTTGAGATTGTAAAATAAAATATAATCTTTTAAAACTACGATCAGTTTGATTTTAATTTAGTAGAAATAAAGTCGTGTTAAATGGTGTTTCGTGTATGTAATTTAATTTTAGATATTCATCATAGTAATATATTTTTAAATATAGTTTGTTCCTATTTTTCTATGTTAAAATTGCATAATATAATAGCAGTATTCAAAATTGACCAATAAATTTTATTATTCAAATTATTGTGTACTTTGTGGGTTATTCCCCCAATATTTTAAAACGTTTAAAAATCTCATGTAAATGTACTACAATATTGATCTTTCGGATTTTATCCTACGTGAAGCGGCTATATACATTACAAGCGAAACATACAACACGACCAGTTCGGTAATGTTCGGAAATCTCGATGCAATCATAATAAATGATTGTTCAGTGCAGTAGGGATAATTGACGTGATCGGTTTAATTATTATGTGCTTAGTGTTGTAAAGATAATAATAGGAAAATGATTTGTATGTAGAATGAAATGAATATAAGTAAATGAGTATTTGATATCTGATGGGACAGAAGTCTGATCTTGGCATGCGCGCGTGAACGTAAATCTAGTGAGCAAGTACGAGCAACTAAGCAGTCGGTCCTCGCTACCACTGCGATAGATATGGCGGTGCCAGTGGTTTGCACGAGATTTAGTGATAACTATGAACTGAAAGAAGAATTGGGCAAGTAAGTACTCATTTTTAATATCATTTTTGTGTGTAGAAAGCACCAGCAAATGGCTGAAATGTTCTTGTCTGAAATATTATCGAGTGACACATAAATGGACGAACCCAGGCGCAAAAAATATTTCAAAACCTTATATACCAAAATAAACTTGATTTTGTTGCGGTCTTCAGATTTCTTGTTCGTGTAAGTTATGATTATGCGAGTGATTAACCTAAGAAAATGTGCATTACTGTCGTGGTTTTACGAAAAATTTGTCTTTTGGATATCTGCATTGGGTTAGTAGAAAATCAATATGTAGCTCTACCCTTGTAGATTCTCACGACAGGTGGTTGCTTCTTTACAATTTCATAATTATTTAAAAACTATCTCCTCTTGATTAATATTTCATCGTTTTGTGAATATTTGAGCTTGAACCGACCTAGCTTTATTGACCCGTGCTTTGCGCATCACCGTCCTATTGTCAAAACTCATTTTCGATTTTATAATTGCGCAAAATTCACCCGCTTTTTAAATATTCAACTTTACGGATAATGTTTAGACATATTTTAGCTATGTTTGTTATGATTTTAAGTAGTTTACTTTAAATGTTATGTCATTTGTCTATAAAAAAAACTTTTTTACTGAAAAAGCAACAAGGATTTAGGGTTTCCCACGCTTCCTGGATAACATATAGTGTAGCCTTGATACGCGAAACACTTTTAATTATTAACTACGATCGATTAGTGGATTTAACACGTTTTGAATCAGCTCTTTCAGACAGTTATATCTAATTGTGAGTGAGGGTCGTCCCGCTGAAATTAAGTTAAATAGATTTCGTGTATTGATTAATGTATGTTTTGTGGGTCCTTGTGTACAACATTACGGGCATACTGACAGACATGCTTTCCGCTGTTACCGTGCAGGTGACACTGAAGAATATATCAAAACATGCCACTTAAATTATGCTCGTACTGTTGCATTTCTATACACCAGAATTTTACACTTTGCTATATTTAACAAAACACTCTGATCTAAAATTGTATTTATAGATTATAATGCGAAGTAGGCTACCTAATTATGGCCTACTTGATTATTTACAGTTTACACTTCCTAAACAATTGGCAAACTAATATCAATAAATAATTTATTTGTTTCTTTGAACAATCTCGATATTACAAGATTAATCAATTAGCCCGTTATTTATTGATTAAAAACCTGGGAATTCATTAAAAATTAAGAATTTCATTAATATAAACTCAGATTTCAGTCCAATTGAAAAATTATTAACGTTGTGATTAAAATCCGGGTCTACAAACAAAAATATTGCATTATCTTTAATTGATTATTGATTACTTTATATTTCGGTAGCAGAATTAATTTATAAATTTATACAAAACCTCCTATATTTTATATTTCCTTACATTTTTATTATAAGCGCAATTGTTTTATTATTATTAGATACCTTTCTCATTTTAAGATATATTTTTCTGTATTTATTTAGTTATAAAAAAGCTATATTTGTATACGGAATTGATTGAATATATTCAATAATTCATCAACAACTCGGTAAAAAATTATCGCTTAACTATTTACCAAAGTTCTTGACTAGCTATTTGCGTAGCATAGAAAACATTACAATTATTTGATATATAATTTACAAAGTATTAAAATAATAACTGATAATAATTGTAATGTTACTGACAGGTGGTATTATTTTCAATACATAACTACTTGATCAATAATGATTTATTATTTTCTGAATATGTAATCGTTACATATTTTCAATCAGCTTTTGTATTTTTTCAAACAATTGAACTATTTATAGAAAAATATTATGTTAACAAAATAATTATAGATAACTTAAATAAATATATCAAAAGGAAAAAATATCGAATTTTTGACAATAGAACGCGTGTTTCTGATAATACAAAAGGGAAATATAGTATTTGGGTTGTATTTTTTTTATTCTTTTGTCAATCGTGTGGATAAAATCGGAATTAAATTTGTTTCTAGCAAAAGTCGTGTTGATTTATATATAAAAAATTGGGTTATGTGTGAATTATTCCACTATAAGTTACTGTATTTGGAATTAAATTCCTGTTGTGCAGAGTAGAAAACATAAAAGTAAAACCAGAAATATATATTTATTAATTTTTATAATTAAATATAGGTAATTTACTTTCTCATTTATTAAAACGCATTTCAATTTGAAAATAAAAATAATTAAAATCATTTCTGTATTGCATATATATATATATTATTTGTGGCTCTTTGGTTGAGCTTTCGCTTCATAAGCTAGAATTTGTTCGTGTAACTTTCGCTGATTTCAACTTATATTAAAAAAAATATGTTTGTGCAACTCGAATTACACTATAAGCTACCTATATTTGAGATTAAGTTCCTGTTGACCACACTTTCAAAAGTAAATTAAAATTCTGGTCAAACCATAAATATATATATATATTTATTAATTTTGAATTTTGATAGTTAAATATAATCTGCTTTAGCATTTCAATTTGAAAATAAAAGTAATTAAAATGATTTATGTATTGCATGTATATTATTTGTGGCTCTTTGGTTGAGCTTTCGCTTCATAAGCTAGAGTTCATTCGTGTTACTTTCGCTGACATAATCTGCTTTCGCATTTCAATTTGAAAATAAAAATAATTAAAATTATTTCTGTATTGCATGTATATTATTTGTTGCTCTTTGGTTGAGCTTTCGCTTCATAAGCTAGAGTTTTTGTTCATTTAACTTTCGCTGACTTCAACACTTAATCCAAAAAAAAAGTGGTTCGGATTTCACTATAAGCGACTGTAATTGAAATCAATTTTCTGTTGTGTAGTAAATAAAAAAATTAAAGGACTTATTTTAAATTCAAATGAGATATAAGTAGACATGTGATATACATTAATCTTATTACTTTTGTTTTTGTCTTGAATTTACATGTTATTACAATAATAGAGAAACATTAACATAATTATTAATTATGTTTAATTACTATCGATTTACATTTTTAATATATTTTCATCGAGAATAATACCAAATATTATTTTTTTTTTAAATTATATATCTGACCAACTACTAAGGTCATATGCCAATATGTCCTTTGTATGGTCGCCACGGGCGGGATCCGAACCCACGACCTTATGGTTGCGAGTCAGGCCCTCAACCCGCGCGACCATCACGCGGGACAAACCAAATATTATTTATTAAATATTTGAATGCTTTTATGCTAATAATAATAGATCCATTAAAAATATTACAGTATAATTTATTGCAATCAATAATGATGATCAATTCTTTTGATTGAATGTATACTGAAACATAACACTAACGAATAAATAGGTTTGATATTTCTTATCGGCAGCAAAATCAATATATGCGTATAATCAAATACAGTTGTAGAAGAAATATTACATGGTAATATTAACATTTTGCATTTTTAATTACATTGATTTATATGCAAATTAGTATATTACGTGTTACATATGTAAGACAAGATGTAAATTAATAGATTTTAAATTAATTATTAAATTGTATGTTATTGCAAAATAGTATATTCATGAGCCTGAAATGCGGTTACCTGCCGTGGGATCACGGCCCCTTAAAGATGTTAGAGGGGATTATTTTTTTATGTGGTGAAAATTATTTTTCAGCTGTAGGAGTCGAACCCGTGATACATAGTACAACGTGATTAGATTTTGTACTTTCCCGAGGCTATATCTCAAAAACTAAACGAGATATGAAAATGTGTTCAACGCCATTGAATTTCTCGTGTTTGAATTACCTAAACACATTTTAAATTTTTTTTTAATTCAAAAAATTTTCGCCAAAATTTTCTCATAAAATAATTTTGTAGCGATATTTTATAAACTAGTAGATATATACACTTGGCAATTTTACTATTGGATTCACCGGGTCAAAATACATATGTATGTTAATTTTCGTTTCAATATTTGTACGAGAAAGAGTTTTAGAACAAACAGTCTGAAATTAGTCTAAAATCGAAAAAAAACCCTAAAGCAATTTTCAAATAAGTAAATTGCTTCAAATTAGCTATAAATTTGTTTAAAAGTCAATTTGGACACAAGGAATTCAATGTCGTTTCGCACATTTTCCTATTTTCTTTAGTTTTTAAGATATAGCCTCCGAAAAGTTGAATTATTCCCAAATTTGAACTCATCAGATTTTGTACTTAAAAAGTAAAAGTGTTTTAATTAAATAAATATATCTATCATCACGCCTTTTACCCATTACTGGGTGTTGCACTCTGCCGGGACAGATCTTGGTAAGTGATATATTTTTTCGTGTGAAGTGCGGTTACCAGCCATCAAATCACGGCCCCCAAAGATGTTAGTGGAGGGGGAGCCACAGGGGTAGATTTAATTTGGTGAAAATTGTTTGTCGACTGTGGGGATCGAACCAGGGTTCTCAAGATCCACAGGCCGACTCGATACCACTGAGCCACCTACTCCATAATTTAATTCACTTATAAATTTAGTTCGTATTCCACTAAAAGTTTTAGGTCTCCTGTATTGTAATTAGTATTAATTTCTTGTTACCAGTAGTAATTAAAATATTCGTGAAAATATTCTAAATGTCCTCATTTTCCAACACGCCATGTCGCTAATTTTCCGTTATCAGAACTAGTAATTTTCCGATATAAAAAAACTGTCAACGTAGTTTTCTGCGGAAAGCCATCTTCCTTTATATGGGGCACTCCTGGAGATAATATCTTGTTTCATTGTTTGCCGCGGGAATTTGGATCCTCGTGCTATTTGCACAACGACGAGAGTCGGATGCCACGAGAAGGGTCGGTTGCTGAGTGGAGCATAAAAACCATCCCTTCCTTCCGTCATACATGGCCCTGGAAAAACAAAAGAACGATCGGAGAGCGCCTATTTTAAATGGACCTTGCACAGAAAATCTTTATTTCAATTTTTCTTTAAAATGTATTATGAAATTTGTTTATGGATTAGGTTGCTCAGTGGTATCGCGTTGGACTGTGAATTTAATAAACCTGGTTCGAGTAGAACAATTTTCACTATTTTACGGCTAGTAATCGCACTTCACGCGCATAAATATATCACTTACAGAGATCTGCTACGGCTGATTGCAAACTTTATGCTTATGAATAATTGCTATCATAATACGCTCGTTGAATGCCTAAAATGAAAATAATAGCAAATTTAATTTTTCAAACTTCTATTTAAAATATAAATACTAGAAGTATTTGTTAAAATAGCCGACAAACAATTTTTACCAATTTAAATCTACCCCTGTGGCTCCCCCTCCACTAATATCTTTGGGGACCGTGATTTGACGGCTGGTAACCGCTCTTCACGCGAAAAAATATATCATTTACCGAAATCTGCTTAGGCAGAGTGCCACATCCAGTAATGGGTAAAAGACGTGATGATATATTTATTTTATTTATTTATTTAAAGATATAGATTCTTTGTTGGAATTGTCAGGCAAATTTTAAGTAGATATTGTCGCGCCAAGATTTTTGAAAATCACAAATCGGGTATATTCGGTAATTGTCGGAAAAAGACCGAGAGCTGTAGCATTTGTCATAATATTTAGTAGGTAAGATTCTCGATTTTTAATGATAAATTAAAGTTAGCGAACAAGTTACATCGGCTCTTACCAATTAGTTTATAACGTTGCACAAACGTTTGTAGTCAGTCGAGTGCGGACTATTGCTGTGATCGAAGTGTTTTCGGTGTTTTCATGATATTTAATGCGTAAATTAGCTTAAATTTTGTGTAATTGTGCGTATTAGTGCGTGATGTATAATAGAAACGTGAATATATGAGTGGTAGTGCTGTGAAATAGACTGGATGGACCTCATAGAATGCCAAGGTGTTGCTGATGATTTGGTTATGGACGCGAAAGACATGGCTGCCAGCTGACTCCTGCTCAAAGTAGGAACCTATATTATTATTAACGATATAAAAAAATCTTTTTGATTTAATACCGACTAGAAAATAGTATGTTAGGACAAATTGCTATATTATGTAGTTGATAAAATGAATAACCTTAAAATTTACTAGCTCAACCAGTGGCTACAAAAATCTTGTCACTGAAAATTTAAATTCATATTTTATTATTTATAATTACTTATTTTCCGGTTTTCTTTGCATCGTTGTAAATAAATAAAAGTTTAGAAAATTAAAGAAACGTTTTTTATGGTTGTAGTCTAGATAAATTGTTGTTTATTCTATTAATATTACATCAAAACGTCTATCAAAAAACTTGACATAAATTCGGACAAAAGCAACAAAATTAGTACGTGTATTTCTCTTTTATCATTTGATTAAAATTTCAATATGAAAGCGAGTGGTATTATGATTAGTGATAACATATTCATATTACATAAGTTTTATCGATTTTTGATCATTCTTTATACATAATATTTGCTTTATAAACATGTGGTATTTTATGATAAATATTAAAGGCAAGAGCGCATCCAGGAATATAAAATATATTGTCACGAAACAAACAAGTAGAATTGTTTAATTTGCATATAGTTTTCGCGCACGCAACATTCATTCTCTGAATGTGAATTAATTAAATTTTTTGTCGTGACAAAACATAGTTTTCTACTATATTTTTGTATCGAGAAATGCATTATTACTTATTAGTACTTAAATATATTCTTTATAATTTAATATTCACTTTAAACTATTAATTTAAACTGATGCTTGTTTAACTTTACAAAAATACAATTGTGTCTATTTGAGTCGTTCAGATTCCAGTTTATGTTATTGTAATTGGGATTAAGTTCCTGTTATGCAGAATAACAAATAATCAAGTACATAAATATAGTGGAGTTTAAATCAATCAAACATGTTTGAAAATTTTAGTTGAAGGCAATTTGAAACATGGAATGAGTGCTTGTGAAGCAAGCGTTCTATTAGTTTGCCATTGAGTTATAACTGCTCATAAATAAAGAAAATATTTATAAAATAAATAAATACATATATCATCACGCCTTTTACCTATTACTTTGTGTGGTACTCTGCCGTAAGCAGATCTCAGTAAGTGATATATTTCTTCGTGTGAAGTGCGGTTACCAGTCGTCAAATTACGGCCCCCAAAGATGTTAGTGGAGGGGGAGCCATAGGGGTAGATAATAAAAAATAGATAGTAAAAATATTTATAATAATATAAAATGTCGATAAATAAAAATAGAAAATATAGAACTGTGTACAATATAGACATTCTAAAATGGTATATTATGTAACAAGTTTTATAAACGTCTGTTTCGTTACGATTGTATAAAAAACGAATATTTAAAGAGTTTATAAAACTAGTCACATACTATACTTTATCTACGATTGCAAATGAAGACAAGAAAAAAATTGCTTGTATACTATACTATTTTATACGATCATAACAGAAAGTTGGCTTTTCCGTATTTATTTATTTATTTATTCATGAATGGAAAGGTGATATTTGTCGCATATTCGTGTAGAAAGTAGTACTTTTCGTTCAGTTGTGAAAAAATTGTTTTTGTTTTGATAAAGTAGATCATCATTGTCAACATTTTCAAGCGAATTTCAAAACATAAAAACTGCCCAAAAAGGATTACTTTTCTACTGCTTTAACTGAAAGTAGACTTTTCTTGCCTCATATACGAGATGGAAGTTGTATATTATCTTACTAGGGAGCAAAGTAACTATTTTCTTCCCTTGTTTATATTTTTTTAGTTATTGATGGAGTAGGTAGCTCAGTGGTATCGAGTCGGCCTGTGGATCTTGAGAACCTTGGTTCGATCCCCACAGCCGACAAACAATTTTCACCAATTTAAATCTACCTCTGTGGCTCCCCCTCCACTAATATCTTTGGGGGCCGTGATTTGACGGTTGGTAACCGCACTTCACGCGAAAATATATCACTTACCGAGATCTGCTTAGGCAGAGTGTCACACCCAGTAATGGGTAAAAGGCGTGATGATATATTTATTTATTTATTTATATTCATATATCATAAGTATTTTTAAATTTTTAATTAAAGACATAAAATAATGGTTGTAGAAACAGTCTTATATATATACTGAACCCGCGGTAGGAAATAATGCACTTTCCTTACATGTTATATAAAGAGCTATTAAATTCCTTATGCGTTGTATAAAAATATTGTATGCATCACGAGCGGTAATAGACTACTTTCTACTGTAGGTACACAAATAACTATTCTTGTTCTATTCTATTCTATCTTGAAACATCTAATTCCGTCGACCGCATTTTCATATCTCTTTTAGTTTTTGAATTCCGACATTGTAAATATGCTAATAAGTAATCTGAATAATGGCTATTTGGTAATTCGCATTCAGTTTCTATTCAGCTCGAGGAAGAAATGCAATCGTAGCAAATATAGCAAATAGTTGCGTTTGCAGACAGTTAATGACTAAAATTATTATTCAACGCACGTCCGTCGCATTGCGTATATGAGTAAAGCACACAGATTTTCATGCGAAACGCGTGTCAACAAAAAAAAAACCCTCGCCAAATGAATTTCAAATCATTTTTAAAAAGCGCGACATATATACATTTTATTTTACACTAATTTTTCTTTTATATTTTCTTGCCCATTTTTACACTAAACTTCAACATACTTAAGAAATTGTTAAAAAACTTATTTGAACTGCCCATTCCTCTAACAACGATTCTAAACAGATGAGAAAGGAAGTGAGCGTCAATCTGCGCTTACATTAAAAGAAAATTCCACCAAAAAAAAAAAAGTGAGAGAGTGTCGCACTAGGCTTGTTTTTAATGTCAATTCTATATAATTACAGTTAGACACTATATTGTAAGATCAGAAAACGAATCAAAAATATAAGAAAGGAAGGGAGTGTCGCACTGCACTGCGCTTGTGTGTTTTTTAAAAGTTAATTCCAGATAATTGCAGTTACACTATTATAAGAACTGAAAAGGAATCAAAAGATAAGAAAGGAAGGGAATGACACTCAACTCTTGTTTTTGAAAGTTAATATCACATAATTACAGTTACACTTTATTGTAAGTGACTGTTAATTATAATTACTAATTGGTAATAAATAAATATATCATTACGCCTTTTACCCATTACTGGGTGTGGCACTCTGCCTAAGCAGATCTTTTTAAGTGATATATTTTTTTCGCGTAAAGTGCATTGTCCAGCCGTCAAATCACGGTCCCCAAAGATGTTAGTGGAAGGGGAGCTACTTGGGTAGATTTAAATTGGAGACAATAAGTAAATAAATAAATAAATAAAAGCGAATTGTATGTGCAAAATGTCGATATAAATTAATAAATCTGTGATAGAATTATTGGACAGGAGTGTATGTAGTATTTACTACGACGAAGTATAAAAAGTTTTCAAACTTCGTAGAACCGAAATCGTGATTCATAGTATTTCGCAATTGTTTTTCTTACTCCCACAATTCCACTTGCGATTATTTTGTATCCGTTATCATGCATGCAGTTGTTTTATGAATATTATCAGAGTTCGATAATACATATATTACTCATTTCATTCGATGGATTCAGCCGAGGAATTCAAGGCTGAAATTATTATGGTTTTTATTTGTAATTAAGTTTTTCTAAATATCTAATAATAAGACATGCGATTAATTGTTATGTACAGTCTTGTAAGATATTCATTAGTTTATCATTAAAACGTCAATAATAAAAAGTAATTATATTACTTAATAAAATGTTCGTTATTTGCTTGTGAATCATAAAAAGAAAATAAATAAATATATCTACACGCGTTTTATCCATTACTGGATATGGCATTCTACAAACTCTAAAGAAAATGAAAAATAAGAAACTAAGAAGACAAAAGTTACTTTTCTTTCGAATTTTCGCCTTAAAACAATTCGTGAAATCTAACATAACCTAACCTAATCTAATAATATGAAATGTATAAATAAAATACGCAATTCCATTAAATATATTTTATTTTCGCAAGAACCCTGGTTCGATCCCCACAGGCGACAAACAATTTTCACCAATTTAAATTTTACCCTGTGGCTCTCCCTCCACTAACGTATTTGGGGGGCGTGATTTGATGGCTGATAACCGCTCTTCACGCGAAGAAATATATCACTTACCGAGATCTGCTCTGGTAGAGTGCCACATCCAGTGATGGGTAAAAGGCGTTATGATATATGTATTTATTTATTTATGAAATTAAGTTTAGTCCACCTTCCTCTAAATAACTTTTAAAATGCTGTTAAAATAGTACTGCCTAAATTATTATCATATATTTTCTATACTTTATGTATTAATCTAAATTTTTCTAAATTTATTGTACTTTTCCAAATATCTATTTACTTTTGTATGTCGACTGTAAACTATATTTTAGTTTTCTTTGATTAATCCGTGAAGACCTGTTATTGGTATTTTATACAGTTGGTTTCTCTTATTTGTATAAATAAATAAATAAAAGTTAGCTGAGTGCTCTAAGGCGATGGCTACCAAATACTTCTTAAAATTATGTTTAACCCTTTAGAATAATTTTAGAGTCTTTTAAATTGTCATAAAAGCTAGGTAAGAGCAACAGGGATACCAGCTGTCAAATCAGTGCCCTCAAAGATATTAGTGGAGGAGGAAATATTAAGTTATTATTTCAAGGGTTTATGCTATCGTTTTTATGCGATATAGCGTGCTATTATGTATATAGATGAATATTGAATGTAACATACTAGATTATAATTTTACAAATTGTTTGGATTTATCGTCATATCTTATCTGTTTTGATATGTCTGTCTTGTTCCGTTATTTATATTTACTTACAACAGGAAGTAATACACGCTTTTTGATTTCTCCCATTCCTAGATAACAAACATTTGAGTTTATAGAATTTGAGTCAGGTTTTCTATCAAAAGTTACATTATAGACTTAGTGTAAATAATTTTATTACTAATCCGATTTTCACAGCCGACAAACAATTTTCACCACATTCATTTTTGATTTGCGGGCTGGTTACACGCATAAATAAATCTGCTAAGACAGAGGGCAGACTGTCACACCCATTAATGGGTAAAAGACATGATGACTTATTTATTTTATTATTTGTTTCGCTGTACATCAGGAACTTAATCCCAATTACAGTAGCTTATAGTGAAATTCGAATCTTTCAAACACAATAAATAAAATAAATAAATATATCATCACGCCTTTTACCCATTACTGGGTGTGGCACTCTGTCTAAGCAGATCTCGATAAGTGATATATTTATGCCCGTACCAGCCGTCAAATCACGGCCTCAAAGTTATTAGTGGAGAGAGTGCCACAGGGGTTAAATTGGTGAAAATTATTTGTCTGCTGTGGGGATCGAACCAGGGTTCTCAAGATCCACCACTGAGCCACCTACCCCATTCAAACACAATCAAAATTTATTTATATGTTCGTCGGTAAGGTGGTGTGGATAGCGTTATGGAATTTGAATCCGGAGATCCCGAGTTCGAATCGCACTCAAGCTAAATATTATATGTACTATCACATTGCGCGGACCCTGTACTGTAATTGGGATTAAATTCCTGTTGTACAGCGTAACATAAATAAATATAAATTGACATCGTGGGGTTGGAACACGCGGCCTCGTATTTGAGGCAATGGATTACAACTTATGAAAGTATAAATAAAATTAGTTTGATTGGAATAAAAATTATTCTGTGAGGAATTTATATTTTTTCTTATACGTATTTATTGAAACCAAGATACATTTGTCTTCTCAAAAATAAATATCTGATGTGGACACCACATGACTTCCTTGTACACGTATTAAACTATAGATATTTTTTTAATTGCACATATTTGACATTAAATCTTTTATTTTTTGTTCTAATCCATAGCAAACTTAATTTTAAAAAAAATCAAAAAATATATAATATTTAAATTTAGATATCTCGTTTATGCAAAAAGCTAATTTAAAAATTCTTAGTGTGCTAGCCTCAGAATTTAATTCTCTAAAACTTTTATTTGCAGCATTCCTTTCTAAAATTAAAATAATACCATTTTTTTCAAGGAAAACTGTTAGCAGCTTCATGTAATGTGCCACTTCCGGTTAGTCTATTTTAACCAAAATCTATTATGTTATTTTCATTGATATAGTAGTCTTATATACCAAATTTGGAAAGTTTTAAATTATATTTGAATATAGTTTTTCATGAAAATCTATTATAGGCATCAAGTAAAGTACCACTTCCGGTAGTTGTATAATGACCAAAAAGGGAGGTGCACAACTAGATGTTATAACAGTCCTAAATATAAAGTTTCAATTTTCTACGGCTTACCGTTTTTGAGTTATGCGAGATACGTACGTACGTACAGACGGCATGACGAAATTAGTCAAAATGGATTCAGGGAGGGCCAAAACACCTATTTCCGTTGAAATCTGAGAACCGAAAATTTTCGCGATTACAATACTTCCTTTACTTCGTACAAGGAAGTAAAAATGTATAATGAATGGTTTCAAATTTCTTCAGATATATTTTTTCAATCAACGAATTATTAATATTTTGCTGTGTTATTAAATGTTGAAGGCTTTTCAATAATTGACGATCTTCGTTAAAATTTCCATTTTGCGTTTCGCTTCTCGTGAAATCTAACCTTCTAAAAGCTCGATTCGCAATTAAAAATAATTGATATTTGATTCGCACAACAAATTACAATTTTCTTCGCGAAACAATTAAAGTGTAGACTTCTATTTCAATCTATTTCAGGATCATTGAACAAGAACATTACATATAAAATAACTTTCTGAAATCTGAAGGTTTTCTATTGGCATTTCCTGTTCTAATGTTTAAATTAAATCTTTCCTTATATCAACTGTGACATGGACTGTTAGTAGTGAATGACACAGCGGAATTTCCACTGAACTGATATTCATGTTAAATTAATTTTATTCTGCATAACAGAATTAACCAAAACCACATTCTAAAAATAACTTATTTACATGTTAATATCATCCAACTACGTCCAACAAAATATTATAAAATAGATTGTAATGTACTGTAATTGGGATTAAATTCCTGTTGTACAGAGTAACACAAATAAATGTTTGGATACTAATAAAATAAAAAATGGACACCACATGACTTCCTTGTACGCGTCTTAAACTATGGATATTTTTTTAATTCCACATATTTGTCATTAAATCTTTTATTTTTTATTTTTTGTTATAATCCATAGCAAACTTAATTTAAAAAAAACCAAAAATATATAATATTTAAATTTAGATATCTCGCTTATGCAAACGGCTAATTTAAAAATTCTTAATGTGCTAGACGCAGAATTTAATTCTCTAAAACTTTTGCAGCATTTATTTCTAAAATAAAAATAATACCATTTTTCTTAAGGAAAACTGTTAGCACCTTCATGTAATGTGTCACTTAAGGTTAGTCTATTTTAACCAAAATCTATTATGTTATTTCCATTGATATAGTAGTCTTATATACCAAATTTGGAAAGTTTTAAATTATATTTGAATATAGTTTTTCATGAAAATCTATTATAGGCTTCAAGTAAAGTACCACTTCCGGTAGTTGTATAATGACCAAAAAGGGAGGTGCACAACTAGATGTTATAACAGTCCTAAATATAAAGTTTCAATTTTCTACGGCTTACCGTTTTTGAGTTATGCGAGATACGTACGTACGTACAGACGGCATGACGAAATTAGTCAAAATGGATTCAGGGAGGGCCAAAACACCTATTTCCGTTGAAATCTGAGAACCGAAAATTTTCGCGATTACAATACTTCCTTTACTTCGTACAAGGAAGTAAAAATGATTGGTGAACTGGGGTATAAGTTGGTGAAAATAAGAGTGAGATTGCGGACAAATTAGAAGGTCTAGAAATAAATGAATGAATATGATTGAAGGTTTGGTGCGTGAACGAAAGATGAGACGAGCTTGTATGATAATAATTATGAATGTGGATGACGTACAAGATGAATCTAATGGAGTCTTGATGCACTCACTTAGTTTTTAGGACAATTTAAAAGACTTTTAAATGATTTTAAAGAGTTGAAAACAGTTTAAAGAATTATGTGGTAACTGGATTCCTGTAGCCATCGTCTTAGAGCACTCAGCTAGCTCCTAGGGCAGTTTATATGATACTAAAATGATTCTAAAAGGTTAAAGTATTTAGCAGCTAGAATTCTCCAGCCATCTTGATGAGCTTGAGAACTCGAGTTCGATTCCTACAGCCGACAAACAATTTGCATCACTTTAAAATTATCCCTCTACTAACATCTTTGAAGGAACTCTGATTTGATGGTTGGTAAACGTACGTCACGTGCATAAATATATCACTTACCGAAATCTACTACGGCAGAGTGCTACACCCAGTAATAGGGTAAAAGGCGTGATGATATACAAAGTGATAAATACCAACTGATACTGTCAATGTCAATTTATTTTAACTTGGTTTGTTATTAATTTAAATCAGGGTTCGTAAATATCATGATATTTATAATAAATATCAAAATATTTGATATATAGGATATATATCAGATAAATATCACTTTTTGGATATTTATTTTTTAATTTTAGTTTTTGTACACATTTATTATCACAATAGGAAATACAAAATAAATTATTACTCTTAAATAAAAAATTAACATAGGTAATGAAAAAAAGTAAATATACATTGAATGGATACACAAATATTATATAGTACTAAGAATAGTAAGAATATTTAAATAATCTTATATCCTAAATAGGGGCAAATCATCATCTTCTGATGAACTTCCTGAACATAGCGTTGCAGATAGACTCACTTGGCCAAATCCAATCTAAATTAGTTTTTTTTTTGTAGTTTCTTTTTGGTTTAAATATTTAAACATAAAAACTAATTTACCGGCATTGTCGTTACCGAGACGATTACTTAATTGAGATTGGACAATGCCAAAAGTGGAGAAATATCGTTCCAGCCCTGCTGTGGCTGTTACAGCAGTGTGTAACTGTTCACATAGTTCAATAAATGTACTTTTATTTGGCCACTCTGACTCATTGATAGTTACACTTTTCCACCATATTAAAGGATTTGTATTTCTAAAATGAGTACCTACCAAATAAAAATTTTGGAAATGGTTCAAACTTTGCCGTTAATGACATCACAAATGGCACACAATTTGGATTTATGTCGTTGATGTGAAGTTAGTCAAAAGCTAGTAAAGTAAGAATTATCTTTAGAATATAATTTTAACAGAATTAATGAAAGTAATAATACTGTATTTATTATAGACTATTTGATATTTTTATATAATGGATATATATCTTCGAACCCTGTTTATAAGTTAACTGAAGCACGAGAAAATTAATGCCGTTGAGCGCGTTTTCATATCACATTTAGTTTTCGAGATATAGCCTCGAAAAAGTAGAAAAACTGAAAAATTCGAAAAATTTCACTTTTCCGGAGGCTATATCTCAAAAACTAAACAAGATATGGAAATGCGCTCAACGGCGTTGAATTCCCCGTGTCCGAATTGACTTGTAAGCAAATTTTCATACAATTTTATGCAATTTAATATTTTTAATTATTTCCTTTTACCAAAAATCCTTAATCGTAGGATTATTAAAACGAAAATTTACATACATATGTATTTTGACCCACTGAATCCAGTGGTGCAATCTTCAAATGCATATGACTTCTGGTTTTCGAGAAAATGTTAAAAAACCGCTTTGTGCGATTTTTTTGGCGGAAAATTGAAAAAAAATAAAAATCGCTGAAACTATGTTTATAAGTTAACTGAAGCACGAGAAAATTAATGCCGTTGAGCGCGTTTTCATATCACATTTAGTTTTTGAGATATAGCCTCGGAAAAGTAGAAAAACTGAAAAATTCGAAAAATTTCACTTTTCCGGAGGCTATATCACAAAAACTATTTGATATTTTTATATAATGGATATATATCATTGCAAAAATATGACTATATATATCAAAATAAATATCATGATATATATCGATCGATATATATCTTCGAACCCTGATTTAAATTATGTTGTTGAATTTAATAAAACTATTAAACAATGAACTTGGATACTAAACTTTTCTTTCTAGAAGTTTAAATAAATTGATAGTTTGACAGGTCACGTGACTATCAGTTGGTTTTTATCACTCTGTATACGTATTTTTTTAATAAGATATTAAAATGAAGGGTTGAAAATGGGGTAGGTGGCTCAGTGGTATCGAATCGGACTGTGGATTTGCAAACGTCAGTTTGATTCTCAGAGCCGACAAACAATTTTCACCAGAAAAAACTACCCCAGTGGATACTCCTCCACTAACATTATTGAGGGCCATGACATGACAACTGGTATTTATGTGGCTCTTAGCCACCTTTTAGAACAATCTAAAAGACTTTAAAATAATTCTATAAACTTTCAAATAGTTTAAAAAAATACTATTTGGCAGCTTTGATTTTGTAGCCATCGTCTTAGAGCACTCAGCTAGTTTTTACAATACGAGATATTAAAATTAATCAACAGGATTTAACACAGTTTTAAGAAGCATTTAGCTAGAGGTTTTAAGATAATTAGATGGACGTGCAAGCAAATAATTTCAAAATAAGTTAAATGGGGTAGGTGGCTCAGTGGTATCGAGTCGGCCTGTGGATCTTGAAAACCCTGGTTCAATCCCCACAGCCGACAAACAATTTTCACCAATTTAAATTTACCCACTAATATCTTTGGGGGCCGTGATTTGACGGCTGGTAACCGCACTTCACGCGAAAAAATATATCACTTACCGATATCTGCTTACGCAGAGTGCCACACGCAGTAATGGATAAAAGGCGTGATGATATATTTATTTATTTATTTATAAATTAAATGAATGTTTAAAGGTTAGTGCTACCCTATTGTATAGAACAAGGGATAATATTGTGATGAACTATACATTTTTAATGAAGATAAGCTAAATAAAAAATATTAAATAAACACTTTGCAAAGTCTCACAAAATTCAGCCTCCGAGGCACCTTATGAAGATAAGCTATATTAGTAACTGACTGTGAAATGGTGGATACTGATTAAATCTGATGAGTGGATGTTCTGTGAATGTATCAGGGGTTCGTGCTACCCCATTAGATAGGATATAGCGTGATGTTATATATGTATGCATGCGTTAAAATATTAATATTATTCTAAAAATAAGTGGCTGTTAGCATCCAAACAAATCTTTCTAATTAGAGGCATCCATAATGAAAATATCGGGTGTGAGGGAAACCTTCTACCATTTTGCAAATCGCTGCTAATCTAACAGAAGCCCATTGTTAATTAACGAATCCTCATACAGGAAACAGGGTAGGGATATTTGCTCGGTGTTCGCACAAGGGTGGCAACACTGACTGCTGCTAACACAGGAACAGGAAGTAGGACGAGCCGACGAACAGAATTGTAATGTAACCTACAAAGCGACGCTATTCTATGAGGTACATTCCCCGAAATGAACACACACAAAAACTTCTAATTATAATCCGTGTGTAATCTACATGTTGCCAGTTGTTGCTCGCTTTTTTCATGGACTGTACTATGTTTTGTTTTGGCTTTATGAATAAATGAGGTTGCTTGAAATAATCAATGTTTTTCTCCCATTTTTTCAAGGTACTTACGTTTTTAATTATGCTATATTTAATAAATAAATATATCATCACGTCTTTTACCCATTACTGGGTGAGGCACTCTGCCATAGCAGATCTCTTCTTCGCGTTTACCAGCCATCAAATCACGGCTCCCAAAAATGTTAGTGGAGGGGGAGCTACAGGGGTGGATTTAAATTGGTGAAAATTGTTGCTATATTTAATAATATAATTAATATACACTATAAAAGTTTGTTACATTCTTTTCTAAATGAATGAAAGGAAGGAAATAAAAAATAAAGAAAGCGAAAACATACATTTCACTTATAATACCCTACAGCAGCGGTTCCCAACCGGTGGGTCGCGACCCACAAGGGGGTCGCCTTAGCTTTTTTGGGGGGTCGCCTTGGCTTTTTTGAGGGGAAAAAATATAATCACTAAGTCCTAAAATATATTTTGTCAAACCTTTTATTTTTTGTTTTATTGATCAAATATGCGAAAGGGAGGTCGCGAACATATTTAAAAAACTAAAAAGGGTCACGATTAAAAAAAGGTTGGGAACCACTGCCCTACAGCAATGATTCTCTCCGGATTTTTTTGAGTGCATTTCAACAACGTATTATTTCGTTGTTGCAATGCAGGAGAATAAATTCCGAATATGAATTGATGCTCGAGGGTAGATTGGTAAGAAAGTTGTAACGACATCAACACAAAAAGTAAAAACAATTTAGGTTTTAATTTTGTTTAAAATAAACAAGTTATGATAGCATAGTATCTATGGCAACTTGTGTCAAGTAAATAAATTTGACAATAAAAAACAATCTTTCTATAAGGTAAATCTAAAATGTCACATGTTTTGACACCGAATTGTTAAAAATTGTAGATAAAACAGAAGAAGGTAAAGTCACGCAATATAGAAAAAGAAGTAAATCTGGGGTATGGGGCCATGTTTTAACATTTTGTTATGAAAAAAATTACAAGTTTGATGCAGCATCAACTTCAAAGTGATGGACATATTAAAGGACTAGGGCATTTTAATATGAAATGCAAAAATGATAAAGATTATTATTATTTATTATTTTTAAAACATGATATAATGGCAAGTAAATATATAGCCGATAAACAATTTTCACCAAATTAAATCTACCCCTGTGGCTCCCCTACCACTAACATCTTTGGGGGCCGTGATGTGACGACTGGTTACCGCACTTCACGCGAATAAATATATCACTTACTGAGATTTGCTACGGGGGAGTGCCACACCCAGTAATGAGTAAAAGGCGTGATGATATATTTATATTCATTTATTTATATATTTAAAAAGTCAAACAGACTTTTTGACCTGAAAAAAATGTCCACAGTTTTGCATAATGAAAAATTTTCAAATAATTTTTGTATTTCCTTGAAACTATGCTTAATACAATGTTTCTATTGGCTGTTAATTAGTGACGTACGATTTGAACGTACGACCTCTTACTTAACAAACTGACTTCGTTAAGACTACTTGTATTCTTAAACAAAACAAAACTATGTACAGTTTTTGTTTACGCCAATGTATGTCATCGAAACCACGACCTATTTTCAAATGTCAAAAAAACAGCATCGGTCTTCATTGCTTCAGCAAAAAAGCTTTTGGCTATCGCAGTAGGCCATAAAACAAGACAAATGTAAAACGGCAAGACATTGGAACATGGAACAGTTGAACCACGATACAGAAGACACACCACAACACGCATGTTTCAGCCCTATACTATGTAGCCTAACTCTGCATAATCAATAAAAACAAAAATAGAACACACCAATATCAATTTTAAATTCCCGCGTTAATATAATACGTAGTTGTACATCGCATGTCTATTGTCTTTTTACTTGTTTTGTGCTTTATGATTTTGCGGTAAATTTGACATAAATATCTACTGCCTATTTTAATTATTTATGTGAAATGAAACTCATAATTTTTTACTTATATTGCAAATTTATATAAATAATTCAGATTGTAATATAAACTACATGTACATTTTAATCTACCCCTGTGGCTCCCCTTCCACTAACATCTTTGGTTGCCGTGATTTGACGGCTGGTAACCACATATCACGCGAAGAAATATATCATTTACCGAGATCTGCTACGACAGAGGGCCACGCCCAGTAATGGATAAAAGGCGTGATGATATATTTATATTTTTTATTTAAAATTTCTTCTGTTTCTCCTCTTCCATTAACTTTTTTTGGGGCCCTGATTTGACGGTTGGAAACCTCATTTCACGTGCATAAATATATCACTTATTAAGATCTGCTTGGGCTGTGTACCACACCCAGTAATGTGTAAAATTTATATATATTTATTTATTTTATAGTTTCCAATAAATAATAAGCTTTTAAAGAGATTAAACAATGTATTCATTTAATATTGAATAAACGATGTTATCATTGAAACGCGTAACACTTTGAAAATACTTGAGTTTTTCGAGCTTAAACTTATCTCATGATCAAGTTTAACTAATGCAGGAAATACTTAGACCATAAATATCCGTTCCTACTTAAAATTAAATACCGGTGTTAAAAATTAACATAGTAGAACAGCTTTTAGTGGATAAGGACTATAAACAAACTCACTGCGTTTATCTGATAAAATTAATTAAATTCTAACATTTTGCACGCAAAGTTTCACTATTTATTTGGTAGTGCAACGAGCCTGAATAATAGTTTGTTTTGCTACTTTTTTCAACAGTTAATTACTATAATATTTGTAATAAAATATTGCAATGAAACTTTACATACATATGTATTTTGATCCGCTGAATCCAGTGGTAAAATCCCCAAGTGCATATGTCTGTTAATTTTTGAGATATTGCGCAAAAATAGTTTTTTTTCTAAAACTGTCATATAAAGTTAAAATTTACAATGATAACTATCAACACGCGAAATGAGTGTTTTTTGTCTACAGAACGCAAAAGACTTTTGCATGCAGGATGCAAAAGTTTTTTACATCCTGCAATTTTTTGATTGAAGAAAGGCTCACAATTTAATAAAATTTGTCATTTAATTTTTTTGCTTAGAAACAATACTTCTATTCTTTAACAAAATTTATATTTAATGTTCCAATTGAGCAATTATTGATATTTATCCCGCTTGAGGAAGCTAACTGGTGTACTGGAATAGTTTCTTGAGAAATACAATGCGAATCACAATAAATCGCAGAAAAAAATTAGAACGTTTATTTGGTTTCTATTGCCAACCAGCTGTCAATTGCTGGTCAAAGACTACCAGATTTGATAGCAATTATATTATATAATTGTTGTCATGGAGACATTAGATGTCACATTAATTAATCCTAAACGTCAAAATTATCTCATTACATTATTACTAATTTTGGGACATAGTTTTCGAAAAAACGTTGTTTGATACTAGATTGCGAAATGCTTTTGCATTCTCGAATGCAAAAGTAACATTTCGCAATCTAGAATAAAAAATAACTATTTTACATTTACGTTTGAAATGTAATAATTATTTTATATAAATCAAAAGAATTGTATTTGCAAATGCACATCACGTTTCCTTGGTCACCATGTCTAGAATCAAAAATAACTATATGTGAAAATTTTGTCAATACATTATTTGAAATGTAAAAATTTGTTATATTAATAATTCCTCATTTATATAGGGATTATTATTATTATCTCCATAAATAATTTTAATAAACGCCAATTTTACCTCAAGTTTATCCACTGAATTATGATTACCTATAACCTGAATAAACCGTTACTAAACCAAACTTTATCTAAATCTACAAGTTTTAATATTATAAGTCGACTACAAAACCAATATCAGTTTTGTTGTTCCATTTTCTTAATTCCGGGAATGAATGTGGAGCAACGTAATCACAAAAAATGTGAAACCAAAAACTGTTGAATATTTATATGTACGAAATTACATGAGGGATATTGTAGCAATCTTCCCGGGACATAAACTCTACTACACGTCCTGCTGATCAATAATTTAAATGTTAGCAGGAATACAAGGCTTCAGGTACATGTATGTGGCTCAGCTGTACTCTAAAACCACCACTCGTCTTGTACGAGAACAAATAAACGTACTATAGCAATGGTTTTGGTACTGGAGAACTGCAACAATAAAGGAATTTTGTAGTTGTACTATAATTGCACTCTGGCGGCACTTGCGAGAATTACTGTAAATTTTATAAGTATTTACTTCAAAATATACAGTACATGCTGTCTTCCTAGCCTGGAAATCCTGCATATCCTGGATAAAACCTGATATTATAAAGAAAAACATATAAAAAGTTGTTTACGAAAATCAGGTTTTCTTTTGTTTGAGTGGTATTGACTCGGGTTCGAATACCACAACCAACAAACAATTTTCACCACATTAAAATTATTATTTAAATTATGGAGTAGGTGGCTCAGTGGTATCGAGTCGGTCTGTGGATCTTGAGAACCCTGCTTCGATCCTCACAATCGACAAACAATTTTCACCAATTTAAATTTACCCTTCTAGCTCCCCTTCTACTAATATCTTTGGGGGCCGTGATTTGACAAGTAGTAACCGCACTTCACGCGAAAAATATATCATTTACCGAGATCTGTTTAGGCAGACTGCCACACCCAGTAATGGATAAAAGACGTGATGATATATTTATTTTATTTTTTAAATAAAATTACCCTTGAGTCTCCTTCTACTAACATTTTTGGGGAGCTTGATTTGACGCCTGGTAACCACATTTCACGCGCATAAATATATCTCGCTTTGGCAGAGTGCCACGCTCAGTAATGGGTAAAACGCGTTATAATATATTTATATTTTTTTAATTTAAAATTATCCTTGTGGCTTCCCCTCCACTAACATCTTTAGGGGCCGTGATTTGACTGCTGGTAATCGCATTTCACGCGCATAAATATATCACGCTTTAGCATAGTGCCACGTTCTGTAATGGGTAAAATGCGTTATAATATATTTATATTTTTTTAATTTAAAATTATCTCTGTCGCTTCCCCTCCACTAACATCTTTAGGGGCTGTGATTTGACGGCTGGTTATCGCATTTCTCCCCTTCCATTAACTTTTTTGGGACCTTGATTTCACGGTTGGAAACGCACATAAATGGGTAAAAAAATATGATGAAGAATTTATATTTTTTTATTTAAACTACTCCAGTTGCTCTCCCTCTACTAATATCTTTGGGGGCCGTGATTTGACGGCTGTTTATCGCATTTCTCCTCTTCCATTAACTTTTTTTGGGACCTTGATTTGACGGTTGGAAACGCTCATAAATGGGTAAAAAAGTGATGATATATTTATATTTTTTTGTTTAAACTACTCCAGTTGCTCTTCCTCTACTAATATCTTTGGGGGCCATGACTTGACGGCTGATAACCGCACTTATGAGCATAAATATATTATTTATTGAGATCTGATTCAGCAGAGTGCCACACCCAGTAATTTATTTTTTAATATTCAAAATTTTGTTTAATTTAAAATTTGTATAGACTAGAAAATCAAACAAAATACAAAACTTTTCAGGTTAATTAAATTTTTAGAATAATGTTTATAATTAAAATTATAAATATTTAAAATGTAGCATAAAAGTTTTTTCTAAATACTGTATAGATGATATTTTTAGCAATTACAAAATTGAAAATCCTGTCTTTATTATGTAAACACTAATAACATTCTCTTTGAAAATATCTCTTGCAAATTTAAATCTCACGCTCATGTACATTTTGAGCTTTTCATATGATTAAATTAATCAACGTGAATTTCCAGAACCAGGGCAACCTGGTCGTGTGCTAAATATTCCAGAATCCACTATGACGTCAGCGTTGCCAACGTGATTTCGTACATACGAGTATTGTGACTATTGATATGTGCACCATTGTTAACAGACGATCCACAATAGCAGCTAATTTAATTTCTGCTGACGTATTTGTAATGAAATCTCGTTTCTGGAAAATTGTTAAGATACGTCAATAACTCTTGTATATGTTGTCGGCGATCCATAGATATTAGTAATGTAGAGCGCCGTTTGACACGAAAACTGAAGCCAAAGATAATTCAACAGCGGGATGTGAAGCCCGGGGAATATATCAGTTAAAATGTAATTTCGATTGAATTAAGTCTGTTTCTGTGAACAGAAAAGTAATTACTAAATTACTAGTTGTACTATTTTTTAATATTATTTTTTTATACCAATTATTTAACTCTTATAAATAAATTATGATCAAAAAAGTGGATCTGATTCCCATAACCGACTATCCCTGTGGCTCCCCCTTCACGTACATCTTTGGGAGTCGTGATTTGACGGCTAATAACCGCACTTCACGTGAAATAATAATCACTTACTGATATCTGCTACGGCAGAGTATTACACCCAGTAGTGGGTAAATGGTATGATGATATATTTATTTTGAAAAAGTAATCTTCATTCGATCATTTTTTAAAATATATCATCATGTCTTTTACCTATTATTGGGTGTTGCACTCTAACGTAGCAGATCTTGGTAAGTGATATATTTCTTCGCGTGAAGTGCGGTTAGCAGCCGTCAAATCACGGCCCCGAAGGTGTTAGTGGTGTAGGGGTCATAAGGGTAGATTTTAAATTGGTGAAAATTGTTTGCCGTCTGTGGGGATCGAACCAAGGTTTTCAAGATTCACAGGTCTACTCGATACCACTGAGCCACCTTCCCCATCAAACAATTCTTATTCATTATAGCCCTCAAATGATTAGTACAGAACTTATTCATATTTTAATTAATACAGAAAGCATGCCATGAATTCACTTATTTAAAAAAATTGATTAGCTACCAGTGGCATTAAAAATGGATTTTTCAAAGAAAAAAAATATTAAAATTATGTTTACCTTGGCTTCACTTTTTGTTGTGTCACGACGCTCTATATTATAGTATCCATGGTATGTCCTCATCCTTGTCCTGGGATGTAGCCCCCCCCCCCAGTCCCTTAAGTTGTATAACCCAGAGTTGAGGCTACAGACAACAAGAGCAAGAAAAGGAAATGGCGGAAAGGTAACTGAATTTCGTAGACGGAAAGTCTTTTGGGGATAAACGTCTTTATGTTGGTAACGTGCGAGGCCTGATAATATAAATGCTCAAATTTCAATGGTTTTTTTTTCTAGTTTTCTTTGAGACGGTAAATGAAAAGATGATAGGAAAGGAAATAATCTTCTGGCAAAGTCTATATGACGTACGTACATATTATGAAATTAATTTTTACTTTTTATTAATGTAGGTGAAGATATTGGAGAATGATATTTTTACAGTTACATTTAGTCAACAGTTGTAAAATTTTGGTAATACAAATATTAGTAAAGTGTAAGCGACAGGGGTGAAAAGTTTTACTTTAATTAAATTATATATTTATCTAATTGAACAAAAAAATATACTTTGAGATGTGTTTCCTGTACGCGATAGCGACTTTCGTACTCGTTTTGCAATTAAATCCTTTCCCACTAGTATTACACATTAGCATTACACTATACTATTCTCTTAAATTATATAAATAGCTATACCGTCCAAGGCAGTAAAAGTGACATTTATATAGTACGGTGGTGTGGTTAGCGATATGGAATTCGAATCTGGAGATCCCGAGTTTGAATCTCACTCAAGCTAAAAAGTATATGAACTATCACACTGCGGCTCGGTGAGTGCGGACCCTGTACTGTAATTGGGATTAAGTTCCTGTTGTACAGCGTAACATAAATCAATAAATAAATAAAGTTATTATTCCCGGATTTTTGAGGTTAGCCCATCGCTCGAAAATATATCACTTAGTTACGCTATAAACTATTTTATGTACTTGTATGTAAGCAATTTAGTACAATACTAATTTATTTTATGTGGGTATTAGCAACGGCCGTTAAACCGGTTTATCGGTCGCTGCTGTTGATAACGTCTGTAAAACTGCTAAAATATCAAATATTAGTTGGAAATAATTTATAAACATGGTTATAATATTCTTTGTTACAAAATCATATTTTTAGACATGAAATAATATTTGAATTAAAATTTGTAATAAATTTTGCAATTTTTTAATGTACTGCAGTAATGTAGATCGCGTCCGTGAAATTTGTTATGCAATTAAATAAATTTGTATATGAAATTTAAAAAACTTGCGTACTAATGATAAGTAAGTCCATTATTTCACTAATAATTGCTTTTTATATAGCTAGAACAAATTTGAAATATAATATGAGCAACACAGATAATTTTTTTTTATGTTCATATTTTATGAAATATTATGTTACTATGAAATAATCGTGTGTAACAAAATTACCTGTATACTGAATATATTTTTTGACTTTATCTTACATGAAATATTCATTTGAATAATGATTATTTTGCAATATTTCATTGAAAGAATTGTGTAAAATATAACTTCGATAAGATTTCTGGACTGTTTTCGTAACCATATTGTTATTGTTAATTGTTTTTGTACAATTTCCTTTAATTTTATTTTATTAAATTTTTGTGCTTCGATTTCCACAACCGAAAAACACATTAAAATACCCCTCCACTAACATCGATGAGGGCCGTGATTTGACGACTGGTAACCGTACTTCACGCGTAGAAATATACCACTTACCGAGATCTACTTCGGCAGAGTGCTACACCCAGTAATGGGTAAAAGGCGTGATGATATATTTATTTATTTTATTTTAAAAACACATTAAAAGTACCGCTGTGGCCTCCCCTCCATTAACATCGTTGTGAGGCCGTGATTTGACGGCTGGTACCCGTACTTTATGCGTAGAAATATATCACTTACCGAGATCTGATTAGGCAGCGTGCCACACTCAGTAATGGATAAAATGCATGATGATATATTTATTTATTTTATTTTTAAAACAAATTAAATCTAGCCCTGTGGCCTCCCCTCCACTAACATTGTTGTGGGCCATGTTTTGACGGCTGGTAACCGTACTTCATGCGAAGTACTGCGATATACTTCGGCACAGTGCCACACCCTGTAATGGGTAAAAGGCGCGATGATATATTTATTTATTTTATTTTAAAAACACATTAAAAGTACCCCTGTGGCACCTCCTGTACTAACATCGTTGAGGGCCGTGATTTGACGGCCGGCAACCGTACTTTGTAAGAAGAAAATATATCACTTACCGAGATCTGTTTCGGTAGAATACCTCACCTTCATGGGTAAAAGGAGTGATGATATATTTATATTTTATTTACAATTAAATACGCCAAATTTCCTAAAAGGTCAAACCTACTTGTATTTTCAGTTGACAAACTTTATTTGATAATAAATTCAATATTTAATTTATCGTCAATAAATGTGTTTGATAGTTAATTACGAGAGCGCTGTACCGTAAATTATAATTTTATTTAGATTTAGTTCAATTGCAAAATTACCACGAATTAATTTTTTGATTTATTTCTGAATTTTTACGTTCTATAAACATGTTTACTTGCATTAATTTAAGAGGTAGATATATAAGTACCTACATACTTTACCTGCAAGATCTGCCAAATTATTAATACAAATTTGTAAAAATGTCACATTTTAATTTGCTGCACTGCATAACAGGAACTTAATCCAATTACAGTAGCTTATAGTGGATTTCGAACCACTTTTTTTTTGTACGAAAATTATTGCAAAAAATTTAAGGGTATATAGGATGGTGACCGTGACACCGGAAGATAGGACTTTAATATGTAAAATCATATTTTTATAATTTCCTGCTTCCCTAATTATTTTAGAGAAAAAAGCTTCAAATAAATGTTGTAGAGCATAAAATTCTACATTAAAATTAATAAACATAATTAATTTTGAATGCTTTATAACGGCAGAAATTAGGTTAAAAATAGGGATTGCATTGAAATGATCAGAAGAAAAAATAATTTTGAATTATTAATTTTTATGATAAATTGCAGTAAAAGAAATTCATTTCTTTCACTAATTATGCACCATTTTTTGTTATAATTCAGATACATTAAAGACTTATAAATAACTAAATAAATATATCATCACGCCTTTGACCCATTACTGAGTGTGGCACTCTACCTAATCAGATCTCGGTAAGTGATATATTTTTTCGCGTGAAGTGCGGTTACCAGCAGTCAAATCACGGTCCCCAAAGATATTAGTGGAGGGGGAGCCACAGGGGTAGATTTAAATTGGTGAAATTTGTTTGTCGGCTGTAGGGATCGAACTAGGTTTCTCAAGATTCACAGGTCGACTCGATACCACTAATATAAATGACTACTGGCAATAAATTCAAGAAACAAGGAATATTTTTCTGCTAACAGATAACCTCTTTGGAGGCGTGATTTGACGGCTGGTTAGCGCACGTCATGCGAATAAATATATCATTTACCGAGATCTACTAAAGCAGAATGCCACACTCAGTAACGGGTATATTTTTTTACGTAATCTTGATTTGTGTTCTAAAATTGAGAATAATTTCCTTTCTGTACAATAACCAAAATAAGTAAATAAATATTTAATGTAGCTAATGGTGAAGCCAGATAATAAAATATTTTATTCGGACTATACCTGAGCTTATTTTGTTATTTCACCCACATACGAAAGAAAAATGTAGCAACCAAAAATCGTTAATCCTAAATAAACTATAAGAAACAAGAACAAAAGAAGGCAGGACTAAATCGAAACCAAACTCAACCTTGAAGAAAAACCTGAAGGTGAAAAAAACCAACAAATAAAAGAAGGTCTGTCATTTACAAGTACATAAACATAACACAGTGTATGTAATCATCACCCAATTAGAAGGCTCCTCGCGTTTAAAAACAACAAAAAAGGCTTTTAAGTTTTAACAATTGCTAGCGTTGAAAACGAGGTACGTTCTTTTCTCACAGCGTCTTTGACGAGTGGAGAGGCCTGCACTTGTCACGTGTACATTTATGAAACTTGCTCATATTGTAACAGTTATGTAGTTCACTTGTTTATGTTGCAACATCGTTTTCTTTTATTTGTTGTCAACTGTTTCATGTTTGTTAGATGCTGTTTTATTTAGCGCACAGGAAATTGTTTTTAGTTGAAATGACATTTCTATCGTTAACTTTAGATACCTTTTAACTGATTAGGTTTGTGTATCGGATGTATAGAAATTAATTTGTTGTAAAAGGTTTTTTATTTGTCGCATTTTAATCGATATTATTACGCAACTAAACACCTATTTTGACATCGGTAAATATCAACATACAAAGATTTAATTGTCAAGAAAAACTACTTTTATTAATTATCAGGGCTAAAATATGTTTTATATTCAACCGGAAAATAATGTTTACTTTATTCTTATCAAAATTATTACTTAATGTGCTTCATTCTTTACGAGGGAAGTAAAAATGATACAAGTATTCTCCCTTGGGAAATAAAGTGCAATTGCATCCCTCGGGATTCCTATTTTTGCTCTCTACAAATAATGACAAACTTTACACCTTTGTTTTATGAACTACTATTAAAGAAATCAGTTAAACTCAACTTTTCAATTCAATTCATAATGTTAGATTACTACTTACTTTCTGGGGTAGGTGGCACAGTGGTAATGAGTTTGACTGTGGATTTGAAAACCCAGGTTCAATTCTCACAGTTGACATACAATTTTTACAATTTATATCAAGTCGGCCTGTGAATTTTGAGGACTCTGGTTCGATCCCCACAGGCGACAAACAATTTTCACCAATTTAAATCTACTCTTGTGGCTCCCTCTCCATTAACATCTTTGGGGGCCGTGATTTAACGGCTGGAAACCGCACTTCACTCGGAAAAATATATCACTTACCGAGATCTGCTTCGGCAGATTGCCACACCCAGTAATGAGTAAAAGGCGTGATGATATATTAATTTATTTTATTTATAACAACCATAATTTTCATTCTTATTTAGTATGTTGAATAAATTTTTAAACGGGCATTAAAATTAACAGATTAAAATTAACCAATAAAATATATGTGCCAAATTAAATTCTTATTTTTTGCGACATCTGTTATTATTTTGAACTGTATTACAGAATACAACTAAAAAATAGAATATGTATGAGTGTTTAATAAATTAGCAAATTCCATAATATACTTTGCGGCGTTTAGTTATAAGTTTGTAAGAACTATAAGGAAAGCATTGTTTATGATTGTAGTGTAAAAGGTGACGTATATTGTTTGTGTCAACGGCCGTGTTTCTATGCTCGCTTATCACATGTCTGACTGCACATATTTGTTGAAAATAGCGGTGGTCAACCTTTTTGGCACGGGGACCTATATCGAACTAAAAATATCACTAATAACTAAACTAGTCACTCTCAGTATCAAAATACTACACTCTGCAACGAATTTGATTTAACTGCCGGCGTTTTTGTGTGATACAAGAATGGACTATTCCACGGAGAGAAATATTTCGACTCAACATTCATAAATGTATCGGCACCCATCCCTTTATACACTTTAAATAGATTCAGATAGATTCAACTTAATTCAATAAGTATTATATAAAAGTTGGGATTCGAAATGAAAAATTTTGTGGTTCGGTTGGGTTATGGTTAACGGTTTTTTATATCAGTAAAATTTTTATTTCATTTATTGGTTAGATTTTAAAAATTATAAATTGATTTAAGGTACCTATAAAACTTATGGACTTGGAATTACACCATTGGATTCAGTAGGTAAAAATACATACGTATGTAAATTTTTGTTACAATACCAGAAAATGTTAATTTGCTTTAAATGAGGTAAAAATTTATATACAAGTCGATTCGGACACGGGGAATTCACTGGTTCAAACCGCATATCAATATCTTGCTTAGTTATTGAGTAATAGCCCCTAGAAGATTTGCTGTTTTCAAACAATTTTTAAAATCAGATTTTCAACTTTCCCGAGGCTATAACTCAAAAACTAAGCAAGATATTGAGATGCGGTCTGAAAGGTTGAATTCCCCGTGTTTCAATTGACCTTTAAGCAATTTTTAGCGATATTTATTTTTTTGAAAAATTTTCGCCGATTTTTTTCCTTGTGCAGTTTTTGACCATTATCTGAAAAACTATAAGACTTATGGACATAAGCATTCGATTCAGCACGTCGAAATACATATGTATGTAAAATTTCGTTACATTATTCGTACGAGAAATAGTTTTAGAGCAATTTGTTTAAAAATCGTAAAAATCCTAAGGAAAATAATTAAAAAATTTGAAAAAAGTTAATTTGCTTTAAATGAGCTAAAAATTTGTATACAAGTCAATTCGGACACGGGGAATTCACTCGTTCAGACCGATTTTGAATATCTTGCTTATTTTTTTAGTTATAGCCCCTAGAAGATTTGCTGTTTTCAAAATTAGATTTTCAACTTTCCCGAGGCTATAACTCAAAAACTAAGCAAGATATTGAAATGCGGTCTGAAAGGTTGAATTCCCAGTGTTTCAATTGACCTCTAGGCAAGTTTTTAGCGACTTTTATTTTTTTGAAAAAATTTCACCAATTTTTTTTCCTCGTACAGTTTTTGACCATTATCTAAAAAACTATAAGACTTATGGACATAAACATTACACCATTGGATTCAGCACGTCGAAATACATATGTATGTAAAATTTCGTTACATTATTCGTACGAGAAATAGTTTTAGAGCAATTTGTTTAAAAATCATAAAAATGGAAAATAATTTAAAAATTTCAAAAAAGTTAATTTGCTTTAAATGAGCTACAAATTTGTATACAAGTCAATTCGGATACGGGGAATTCACTCGTTCAGACCGCATATCAATATCTTGCTTAGTTTTTGAGTTATAGCCCCTAGAAGATTTGCTGTTTTCAAACAATTTTCAAAATCAGATTTTCAACTTTCCCGAGGCTATAACTCAAAAAGACTTATGGACTTAACAATTAACCACTAGATTTAGCGGCTCAAAATACATACATCTATAATAGGCGTGATGATATATTTATGTTTTAGAATTCTATAAATTCTTGTTTAGGTAAAATATAAGACGCTTCTCTTATTTTCAAAGTTCTCTACAAATGTAGTTTGAATCAGAAATGTTAAGTAACTTCGACTAATTGATAATTATAATTACTAATTGGATAGCTATAGCTTAAGTCCGAATATTAATATTTGATGTTTTCAATAAAGTACAGAGAAGTAACTTAGTAATACAGAATCTAAATTTGAACGACAGGCTGTTCAGTATTTTAATTAACGACTAAATTTAGCTGATGCTTTGAAAAATAAACTCTTGAAATTTAACGATTTTTCCAGTACCCAACTTCTCTTTTAAACTCATCAACTAAAATAAAACACAAATTAATAAATTAAATATTTTAACGAGAAATGAGATCTGCAGAAAACACTTTCCAAATGAAAATAAACACTTTCAAAAGAAAAATTTCCTTACGGAATTTGGATCTTTAAATTTATAAAAACGTTTAGTAAGTACTTATTCAATGGAAATTAGGTTTTAATATTTCAATTCAGGGGAAGAAGAACAGAAGCTTATTTAATTTGTGCTGCCTTTAAGAACCATTATTGACGCAGCAGAAAATTAATTTCAATTATAGTCGCTTATATTTAAACCTTTGTCTATTTTAATAGTGTTCAGCAGTTTTCAACTTTTTTACATGTATTTCCTTTAAAACAACCAGTCCTTTCTTGGGCGAACCAATGAATTTAGAAATAAAAATGTTAGGAATAAAGGGTTAATTTATCGATAATAACAAACCCTATATTCAACCAGTGGTTCTCAAACGGTAGGGACACAATTGGTATTTTTTAAAATAATAACCTATACATGGTGGTGAATCGAAAGACACACCGTTTTTCAAATGTTCAATTATTTTACGTCAAAGAAGTTATAATTAATTTATTGTAGAGGAAAAATGTCTGCATTTTTTATGTTTATATTTATAATTTTCCTCTACCTGGAACCGGAAAAATGATTAATCAGTTTATTGATAATTTTCTTCAAATCATCAGTGCCATGAAATAACAAAATTAAATATTATTGTTTTTATCTGTCATTATTATAATAAATAACTTTTTAATGTATTAAATTAAATAAACTCTTAATTAATATAAATTTTTATGATGATTTTAAGAAAATTGACAATAAACTTTTCCGGCATTTTTCCGGTTCCAGTTTTAAAAATATATAGGTGGCTTAGTAATATCGAATCGGCCTGTGGATCTTGGGAATCCTGGGAATCCTGGTTCGATCCCCACAGCCGACAAACAATTTTCACCAAATTAAATCTACCACTGTGATTACCCCTCCACTAACATCTTTGGGAGCCGTGATTTGACGGCTGGTAATCGCACTTCATGCGATGAAATATATTACTTACCGAGATCTGCTTTGGCAGAGTGCCACACCCAATAATGAGTAAAAGGCGTGATGATATATTTATTTATTTATATAAAAAACACTAGCGTAACAGTCATAGTATTGCATACTTTAATTATATTTTTTAATACCATTTTTATCGAAATATTTTTTATATAACCCTATAAAATATTTCGTTGAAATCAGACGAAAATCTATCAAACGAACTAAAAAAACATATTTATTTAACTGGCTGAAATATATCATGCTATTCTGTAATTTTCTATAACGCTACAGTTCTGTAAATTTGAACAAAAGCGCATAGATTTTTATTGACAAATACATTTAATACCATTTGACAATCAAATGTGATGCGATTTTGTTTAGATTTATAGATCTGTAGCATTATAGAAAATTCCAGAATAGCACCATAAGATCTGCTACGACAGAGTGTCACACGCAGTATTAGCTAAAAGGCGTGATAAATTAATCATTAGTTCGTCCACAAAATGCACTGGTTATTTCAAATCAAACACATTGTATATTTGTAAAATAAATAAATATATTTGTGTAACGAAAATTATACGCAATAGTATCGATTAGTATTTATAGGAGGATTTAAAAGTCATTTATTCAAATAATCGCTGGACACAAAATTATTTAGAAAATCGTGTAATGATTAAAATTTGACAGAATTAAAAAATGAAAGTGATTGAATCCTTTATCGCAACTTGTCCGCCTTTCAAACTTATTTAGTTAATGCAGAAACATATAATAAATATGAATAGGGGGCGTTGTAGATAACAGCAACATGAAATATGTTCATGCTTATTGCACCGTTTCTAAATATACATTTCAGATATCTACTTCTATATGTTACCGTGAAATAAGTATCCTTACTGTAACCAATAAATATCATGGAATGTGAGTGTATCGAACACGTCGGTGCGATGGACTGTAACGGGACTCGAACCCATGAACACAGCTGATTTATTACTCCGAGTAGCTTACTTTACATTTTTATACATTACATCGAAAAATATTACTGTATTTTATGTGAAACACTGTAGATATATTTTCCTTTTTGCTTATTTTATTTTCTATTCTGCACAGGAACTTCATCCTAAATATAGTAGCTTATATGGGGTAGGTGGCTCAGTGGTATTGAGTCGGCCTGTGGTTCTTGAGAACCCTGGTTCAATCCCCACAGCCAACAAACAATTTTCACCAAATTAAATCTACCTCTGTGGCTCTCCCTCCAATAACATCTTTGAGGATTGTGATATGACGGCTGGTAACCGCACTTTACGCGAAGAAATATATCATTTATAAAGATCTGCTAAGGAAGACTGCAACAACCAGTATTCGATAAAAGGTGTGAAGGTATTTTTTATTTATAAAACTGACTGATTTCCCCTCCACTAACATCTTTCGGGGTCGTGATTTGACGACTGGTAACCAAACTTCACGCGAAGAAATTTATCATTTATCGAGATCTACTACGGCAGAGTGTTACATTCAGTAATGAGTAAAAGGCGTGATGATATATTTTATTTATAAATCTGACTGTGTCTTCCCCTCCACTAACATCTTTAGGGGTCGTGATTTGACGGCTGGTAACCACATTTCACGCGAAGAAATATATCATTTATCGAGATCTGCTACGGCAATGTGAAACATCCAGTAATCGATAAAAGGCGTGAAGATATTTTTTATTTATAAAACTGACTGTGACTTCCCCTCCACTAACATCTTTGGGGGTCGTGATTTGACGACTGGTAACCAAACTTCACGCGAAGAAATATATCATTTATCGAGATCTGCTACGGCGGAGTGCCACACACAGTAATGAGTAATAGGCGTGATGATATATTTTATTTTTGAAACTGACTCTGTGGCTTCCCCTCCACTAACATCGTTGGCGGCTGTGATTTGACGCCTAATTCACATGAACAAATATATTACTTACCGAGATCTGCTACGGCGTGTGTCACACCCAGTAATGGGTAAAAGGCGTAATGATATATGTATTTATTTATTTTAATTTCAAATATTTATTTGCTTAATCTGAATTACAATAACTTTTTTAAACTCTTACTTCTTGGGTAAGATCACAAAGGCAAAATTTGCGTCTACTAATTACCAAGCAAGAGGTCGTGTGTTCAAATCTCACCGACTTCAACTTAAATAAAAAAATACGATTTTGTCGAAATTATTATAATTTTTACTTCCTTGTACGAAGTAAAGGAAGTATTGTAATCGCGAAAATTTTCTGTTCTTAGATTTTCATGAAAAACTATATTCAAATATAATTTAAAATTTCCAAATTTGGTATATAAGACTACTATATCAATAGAAATAACATAATAGATTTTGGTTAAAATAGACTAACCGGAAGTGACACATTACATGAAGCTGCTAACAGTTTTCCTTGAAAAAATGGTATTATTTTAATTTTAGAAATAAATGCTGCAAATAAAAGTTTTAGAGAATTAAATTCTGCGTCTAGCACATTAAGAATGTTTAAATTAGCCTTTTGCATAAGCGAGATATCTAAATTTAAATATTATATATGTTTTTTTTTAAATTAAGTTTGCTATGGATTAGAACAAAATAAAAAAATAAAAGATTTAATATCAAATATGTGCAATTAAAACAATATCTATAGTTTAATACGTGTACAAGGAAGTCATGTGGCGCCACATCAGATTTTTAAAATAAATCTTAGTTGCTTGTACCTTTCCGTAATAATTAGAAAATGTTTGACATCGGAAGAAGCACGCATGTATTCACTGACGTACTCGGGTGTATTCTATACATTAACCACGAAACTGGGATGTATATAGAGGCGATGTGAATCACCGTTATCGTCGCTTAGTGTCGACTTGTCCGGGTTCTATTCTCGGAAGTGTAATTTATTGAATCAAGATAAAGTGGAGCTCGGCCCGGACTCCGGCATCTAGCACCGGAACTGCGAACACGGAATTGATCTGATATAATTGCTACCACGAATCGGTTTATCTTATTTTTCTGCCGGATCTTACGCGGATATTTGATTTTGTTTGAATTATTTTCTTTGCTTTTTACGCCTACAAAAAATGTTGCTGTTTGTTTTAGGTTTCTTGATGGGATTCCGGATATTATTTTAACCTTTCAACAACTTATGTTTTAAATTATGCGCATAACAAATTGTTTCAACACAAACAAGTCTTTTAAATGGCAGCCATTTAAGTACGTTTTTTTTAGTCGTTTCAGTTCTTAAGTATTTTTTTAAATTAGTTAATAATTACTTAACGACTTAATATACAATTCCTTTGTTCGTACAATCAAAGCAATAAAATAAAATAAAGATATCATCACGCCTTTTACCCGTTACTGGGCGTGGCACTCTGCTTAAGCAGATCTCGGTAAATGATATATTTTTTCGCGTGAAGTGCGGTTACCAACCGTCAAATCACGGCCTCCAAAGATATTAGTGGAGGAGGAGCCACAGGAGTAGATTTTTTAATTAAAGCAATAAAATAAAATAAATAAATATATCATCACGCCTTTTACCCATTACTGGGTGTGGCACTCTGCTTTAGCAGATCTCGGTAAGTGATATATTTTTTCGCGTGAAGTGCGGTTCCCAGCCGTCAAATCACGGCCCCCAAAGATATTAGTGGAGGAGGAGCCACAGGAGTAGATTTTTTAATTAAAGCAATAAAATAAAATAAATAAATATATCATCACGCCTTTTACCCATTACTGGGCGTGGCACTCTGCTTAAGCAGATCTCGGTAAGTGATATATTTTTTCGCGTGAAGTGCGGTTCCCAGCCGTCAAATCACAGCCCCCAAAGATATTAGTGGAGAGGGAGCCACAGGGATAGATTTAAATTGGTGAAAATTGTTTGTCGGCTGTGGGGATCGAACCAGGGTTCTCAAGATCCACAGGCCGACTCGATACCACTGAGCCACCTACCCCAAAGCAATTTAGAGTAGGTTTTAACAGATTTTAGGGGCCTTAAAGTAATATTTTGTTGAAGCAGTTAGTCCGTCAGTACGGTGGTGTGGATAGCGATATGGAATTCGAATCCGGAGATCCCGAGTTCGAATCTCACTCAAGCTAAATATTATATAAACTACTACACTGCGGTTCGGTGAGTGCGGACCCTGTACTGTAATTGGGATTAAGTTCCTGTTGTACAGAGTTACATAAATAAATAAATAAATAAATAAAAACAAACAAAAAAATTGCCCTTAAAGCAAAATTCTAAAACTTCTTAGTAAAATAAGTGTGTTTACCATTCCTCAAAGCAATAAAAGACCCCCGAATGTCGTGTTTGCAAACTCTTCCGATGAATTCAAAATTCAGCCGTTTCAAATTTCAAACAATGCAGTAATGTAAACAAATTGTAATGTTTCACGATTCGCGAATGTTACACTGACATATGTAATAAAATATCGAAGGTAAACAGAGTGGTAAAGTGTGTGCTCGACTCCATGTTTCCGACATTATTCATTTTTGGATGAGAGAAATAAATTGTTATGTGACAGCGGCTGATGTGTTTTTCCTTTATGATTTATGGAGATTGATTTTCTTTGTTTACGGTTTTTTGACATTTTTGAAACAAAGACACTTTCTTGTTTTATGCTACATGATTTGAGACATCAATAAGACGAAGATTTATTGTCAAATAATTATTGATAGCTTTTAGCGTTTGAAACTTTTCAAGGAATAAATGTAAATGTTTATACAGGGCGTTTTTATATCTCTGCACGAAATTTAATGACATGTATAATTTCATCATCATCATTATCACGCCTTTTACCCATCATTGAATGTGGAAATATGCTTAAGTAGATCTCGGTAAGTGATATATTTTTTCGCGTAAAGTGCGGTTACCAGCCGTCAAATCACGGCCTCCAAATATATTAGTGGAGGGGGAACCACAGGGGTAGATTTAAATTGGTGAAAATTGTTTGTCGGCTGTGGGGATCGAACCAGGGTTCTCAAGATCCACAGGCCGACTCGATACCACGGAGCCACCTACCCCATAATTTCATATACTGATTATAGAACAAAAATATTTTTTTTTATTTTCGCAAAAATTAGGGTATTTCATTCCTAGCGAACATTTTTTGTGTCACTGGTTTAATAGTACATTTAATTTAAAATAATAAAATAACGCATTACACTAGTTACCCACATACTAACTCAGTGGTTCCCAACCTTTTTTTAAAGTGACCCTTTTTAGTTTTTTAAAAATGTTCGCGACCCCTATTTCGCATATTTGATCAATAAAACAAAAAATAAAAGGTTTGACAAAATATATTTTAGGACTTGGTGATTATATTTTTTCCCCTCAAAAAAGCCAAGGCGACCCCCCAAAAAAGCTAAGGCCCCTTGTGGGTCGCGACCCACCGGTTGGGAACCGCTGTTCTAACTACACCCAGTAGATATATTTACTAAGTTTACTGGTTATAAATTGTTACATACATACATACATACATAACATCACGCTATATCCCATTAAATGGGGTAGCACGAACCCGTCAACATTCTCATCCTGACACACGATACTCGATTCGACCACATTAACACTTCCTCCATACAAACTCTTTCTTTTCTCACAACCAAAATCCATCAACACACAACAAACATTCATCCATTCGCTAGTGTACACTGCGCTTGTTTCTGAAGATCGTCTCCGCACAATTGCAGGTAAACACTCAAAACATCTAACCAATTAATCTAAAAACAAGAATCATACGCTTGTCTTCATTCATCATATTTATCCTGCAATTAATTTTCTCCAAACATTCCTATCCTGACACACCACTTTTGCTTCAACCACATTCATAATTCTTTTCATACAAGCTCGTTTATTCTTCACGCTCAGAATCTTTCGCTCACGCAACAACCCTTCAATCATATTCATCCATTTGTTCCTAGGCCGTCTACGCAAACTTTCACCCTCAATTTCACCAACATACACCTGTTTCACCAATCTGTCATTCGACATACGTTCTACATGACCAAACCATCTCAACTGACTTATTCCCACTCTTCTTACAACATTCTTCCCAATCTCACATTCATCATACACCAATGTATTCCGGACACGATCTCTTCTAGTATATCCACACACACCCCGCAAATATCTCATTTCCACAGCAGTTATACGCCGTTCATGTTTACATGTTACAAGATCTGCAATTGCAGATGAGGCACGTATAGATATGTATAAAAGTTTGTTTCGTTTATTTACAACAATTATTACAGGAGTAATTAATTATTAAAATTTACAAACAATATTTTTGAAACAGGTAGTAATATATATTTTCGATTGATAAAATAATATTTATTTCAATTCTAGTCACCGCACGAAAACTATATAATTACAACAGATAGTACAAACACGAACCGCGGCCTCCTAAATAACAAGTTCGGACAGTGCCGTGACGTCACCTGGCATCCTAGTTCAGCGATCAGCAACAAATTTTCTTTCCTGCTGAGCCCTTTCAATCTCTGATCATATTCAGTCCCCGCCCTGTCATTTTGGCGAGCCAATAAGAACCAGAAGAAAATTCAATGCAAGCAATCGTGTAATCTCTCACGGAACGGATAGTAAAATAAATAAATAAATATATCATCACGCCTTTTACCCATCACTGGGTGTGGCACTCTGCCTTAGCAGATCTCGGTAAGTGATATATTTTTTCGCGTGAAGTGCGGTTACCAGCCGTCAAATCACGGCCTCCAAAGATATTAATTAACGGATTGTGTGTTCTTCATTTGCTGTGGTGAATAATAATCTACTCTCGTTTGATTCCATCTGCATTGACAATGCACCTATGTATATAATTCCTCATCCTGTATGTGCCCTGTAACACTACCCATTAATTAACGCCCAACCCATCGCTGGCAAACTTCGCAAATTATGCTTTAGTATCAGATTACCGTGTTTAGCTGATAGTTTGATATCTACCTCATAATTAGTGTTATACCGCGCTTTGATTCATGACGACGCGGAACAGAAACTGTAGATTTTATACAATGTTTAAACTTTTCGATATAGTGCCTCCGTTTAATAAGCATGAAAACTAGATGCTTCCCCTTTCAAATATTAACGTTAAACGATACCCAATTTTAATTTGTTTCTGGCTCGAGGTGAGCGCTGTTGTCAGCTCTATGAATGACTTTGAACTAAGTTGATATAGAAGTTAGCTGTGTATGTAGGATATAGCCATCTATTGGCAAGATGACAACTGTCATTTTTTTTCCTCGGACACAAACCTAAGGGAATTATAACCGAACGAATACATTGTAATAATCCGACAAATGTAATAAAATTTACTTTGTAGATAAATACTATTGTAGGAAATAAAGTTTCTATAGGATCCACTACAAATAATTATATAATAAAATAGAGGCTTCAGAATCCACTTTTTTAATATATTATATATAAATATGAAAATACAAATGCGGGACGTTTCGAGTGTACAACTCACTCTTCTTCAGCTATAATACAATATAAACAAAGAGCATACATTACATATGTAATTTATGATCTTTGATATAAAGTAAAAAAATCTGATGTGGACACCACATGACTTCCTTGTACGCGTATTAAACTATAGATATTTTTTTAATTGCACATATTTGACTAAATCTATTATTTTTTGTTCTAATCCATAGCAAACTTAAATTTTTTTTAAAATCAAAAAATTCATATATTTAAATTTGATATCTCGTTTATGCAAAAATCTAATTTAAAAATTCTTAATGTGCTAGACGCAGAACTTAATTCTCTAAAACTTTTATTTGCAGCATTTATTTCTAAAATTAAAATAATACCATTTTTTTTCAAGGAAAACTGTTAACAGCTTCATGTAATGTGCCACTTCCGGTTAGTTTATTTTAACCAAAATCTATTATGTTATTTCCATTGATATAGTAGTCTTATATATCAAATTTGGAAAGTTTTTTATATATATTTGAATATAGTTTTTCATGAAAATCTATTATAGGCTTCAAGTAAAGTACTACTTCCGGTAGTTGCATAATGACCAAAAAGGAAGGTGCACAACTAGATGTTATAACAGTCCTATATATAAAGTTTCAATTTTCTACGGCTTACCGTTTTTGAGTTATGCGAGATACATACATACGTACGTACATACAGACGGCACGACGAAATTAGTCAAAATGGGTTCAGGGAGGGCCAAAATACCTATTTCCGTTGAAATCTGAGAACCGAAAATTTTCGCGATTACAATACTTCCTTTACTTCGTACAAGGAAGTAAAAAAAAAAATACCAATGCCACCAAGAACTGTTTGAAGATGATATGGAAAAAAGAAGCGCGTTTTGTTTCGAAATAATGGAAAAGGCAAATAAAGATCGCCAGTTTATAAAAAATATTTGTTTCACTGACGAATGCACATCTACACTGCATAATGAACCAAATATTCAGAACTGGAGAATGTGGGCTACGGAGAATCCACATAACGTTTTATTTACTAGGACTCAATATCCTCAAAAAATTAATGTATGGGCAGGAATTCTTGGTCACCATATTGTATGACCTTTGTTTTAAGAGGAAATTTAACCGGTGAACGATTTTTACAACCTCTAGAAGAAGAAGTAGCGCCGGCAATGACTGAAATTGTAGAAGACGACCGCGAAATTTGGTTCCAAATGGATGGTTGTCCCGCTCATAACAGTGCGGGAATTTTTGAACAATAGTTTTAATAATTAAGTAATTGGACCAAATTTTTTCATTAAATGGCCAGCTAGATCACCCGATCTTTCACCATTAGGTTTTTTTCTATGGGGTCATTTAAAATCTAAAATTTATGGTGGTCGGCGATTCGAAAATATTGAAGAATTGAAAGAAAGTATTCGAGTAGAATGCAATAAAATATCAGCCTATCAATTATCAAATGTTAGACAGCAATTTTATGACAGATTAGGATACTGTTTAGCACTAAATTGAAATATTTTTGAAAATTTATTATAATTGTTATTTATTATTGTACAATATTAAATGAAATATTGATTCTTTTCTGCTTTACTATGAATGTTTATTATAAAATGTCAAATGTATTTAATTGTAAGTATGTATTTGGTTTTTGTTTATTTCATGGCACTAATTTGATTAAATTTAACATTTTTATTAAATTCATTTTTCCTGTTCCGGATAAAAGGAAATTATGAGTAAGGATATCATTGGATGCAGAATTTTTTTCTCTAAAAAATTAACATTGAAATCCCTATGGTGCGTTTTCCGACGCAACACCCTATATATATATATATGCGCATCAAATAAAAAAAAGTGGATTCTGCCTTTATTTTATTACATAATTATTGAAGGAAATTGTATAGTCACATGTAATTTTTTCACTAATTGTATTATTTTCGACCAGTTTTTCAGTCAATAAATTTTATAAATTTAAGGAACAAAACATTGGAAATATTTTTGACTTCCATATATAACACTGGTATTTATTGAGTAATTTTTTCCATTGTCAAACATATTTTAACGTACAGAGCATACAAAATTGACTATTTATTGAGTTATGCAGAATTTGATACCATAAAATTTATATTTCAAGGTTTTTTCAAAAATTATTGGAGAAGTAAAACATTATAAAAGTTAGTTTGAAAGTTGTAGACAAAATTAAAGATGAATATACATAATACAACGTTTCGATTGTTATAATCTTCAATCGTTATGAAGTGAATACTATTATTATTATATATTGATTATTATTTAGTATTCACTGGATAACGATTGAAGATTATATCAATTGAAATGTTGTGTTATATATATTTGTAAAATATAAAGACAATGAAAGTTCGAAATTTATCTTTGATTAATTATAAAAGTGTTATACCTAATTTGAAAATACGTAGGTATAAATATTGCATATTTTGCGATATACTTGCATTATATTTGGATGTGAAAATTTAATATCAAGAATATTATTTGGGATATAGGATGAAATCATAAATTATCTTCTTGCAGTCAACCCCTTTAAAAAAAAAATTAAAAATTCTAAGTAAAATAGTACAAAGAAATTTTAAAATTACTAAATCTATTATTTTAAATCAAAATAAAATATATTTTGATTTAAAATAATATTTCTACCTGCATACGGCGCACGAGTATAGGAGATTGAATCGCTTTGAGCGCGTGGCGTAAGCACTGCGATATAGTGTTGGTTGTGTCGCGTCATATCGGTGGGGCAAGAGACGCAAACATAACCGAGTCGTGGAAGTAGTACATAATTTACCCACAGCTACTCATGTCGCCTGTTGTCATTAAACGAATTGTTAAATTTCCAGTAAGTTTCATTATTTTTTTACGGTTCTTACAACCTATTGTCTTACCAAAAAAATAGTAAGTAATATATTAATATATTAGTACTTTATTATAAAAATTATATTTGTGAAATATAATTTATCTGTTTGAAGTAAAAAATTAAAAATACATTAAAATTACTTGTTTTATTATTATCTTGAAAGTTCAAAGATCAAAAGGCATAATTTTTTTTTTTAGAAAAGATATTAATGTTCTCCAAAACATATAAAAAAATGAAAAAAATAAAAGGGTCAGTTTTTTAAATATTAATTTTTGAAAATTTAGAGAGGCATTTTCAGACAGTTGTAAATATGTAAAAATTTTGAAAAAAATACAGCATATTTAGTATATCATTAAGATTGTATATCAATTATAAAAATAATAAAAAGTGAAAAAAAAAATTCAAAAAATTTTTGAAATATTTTTTCTACTTTTTTTACAAGTTCAAATTTTGATTTTTGTACACGTATGTGTGGGGAATATAAATGTGTATAAAATATAAAAAAATAAAAAAAATAAAAGGAACAGATTTTGAGTTATTTGGATTTGAATTATATTTTACTTCATATTTTCGTTGTTTTGCATGAATTTTTAAAATTTAGACTTAAAATAATAAATACTTATCAATTACTTAATTATTATTTTAAAATAAGTGCATATTTATACTGCTTAAATGTATAATTTGTTCATTGAAAATTTTTTATTCTGCATGCGTTTCAACGCGCGGCACGGTAGGTTACGTTTAACGTTAAGACACAAAATTTGTATTTATGGGGTAGGTGGCTCAGTGGTATCACGTCGGCCTGTGGATTTGAGAAACTAGGTTCGATTTTCACAGTCGACAAACAATTTTCACCATTTTAAAACTAGCCCTGTGGCTTCCCCTTCACTAACATCTTTTGACATATTGTAACCGAATATCACGCGAACAAATATATTACTTATCGCGATCTGCTACGGCAGAGTGCCACATCCAGTAATGTATAAAAGGCGTGATGATATATTTTATTTATAAAACTGACTGTGTGACTTCCCCTCCACTAACATCTTTGGGGGTCGTGATTTCACGGCTGGTAACCTCAATTCAAATGAAGAAATATATCATTTATCGAGATTTGTTACGGCAATGTGCCATATCCAGTAATGAGTAAAAGACATGATGATATATTTTATTTATAAAACTGACTGTGGCTCCCCTTTCACTAACATCTTTGTAGACCGTGATTGACGGCTGGTAACCGCACTTCACGTGAAGAAATATATCATTTATCGAGATTTGTTACGGCAATGTGCCATATCCAGTAATGAGTAAAAGACATGATGATATATTTTATTTATAAAACTGACTGTGGCTCCCCTTTCACTAACATCTTTGTAGACCGTGATTGACGGCTGGTAACCGCACTTCACGTGAAGAAATATATCATTTATCGAGATTTGTTACGGCAATGTGCCATATCCAGTAATGAGTAAAAGACATGATGATATATTTTATTTATACAACTGACTGTGGCTCCCCTTTCACTAACATCTTTGTAGACCGTGATTGACGGCTGGTAACCGCACTTCACGTGAAGAAATATATCATTTATCGAGATCTGCTACGGCGGAGTGCCACACACAGTAATGAGTAATAGGCGTGATGATATATTTATTTATTATCAGGGTTCGTAAATATCATGATATTTATAATAAATATCAAAATATCTGATATATAGGATATATATCAGATAAATATCACTTTTTGGATATTTATTTTTTAATTTTAGTTTTTGTACACATTTAGAAAAACTGAAAAATTCGAAAAATTTCACTTTTCCGGAGGCTATATCTCAAAAACTAAACAAGATATGGAAATGCGCTCAACGGCGTTGAATTCCCCGTGTCCGCATTGACTTATAAGCAAATTTTCATACAATTTTATGCAATTTAATATTTTTAATTATTTCCTAAGGGATACCCCTTTGATTTTTTCAGATTTTAATTCAATTTTCCCAAAAATCCTTAATCGTAGGATTATTAAAACGAAAATTTACATACATATTTATTTTGACCCACTGAATCCAGTGGTGCAATCTTCAAATGCATATGACTTCTGGTTTTCGAGAAAATGTTAAAAAACCGCTTTTTGCGATTTTTTTGGCGGAAAAATGAAAAAAAATAAAAATCGCTGAAACTATGTTTATAAGTTAACTGAAGCACGAGAAAATTAATGCCGTTGAGCGCGTTTTCATATCACATTTAGTTTTTGAGATATAGCCTCGGAAAAGTAGAAAAATTGAAAAATACGAAAAATTTCAGTTTTCCGGAGGCTATATCTCAAAAAATAAACAAGATATGGAAATGCGCTCAACGGCGTTGAATTCCCCGTGTCCGAATTGACTTATAAGCAAATTTTCATACAATTTTATGCAATTTAATATTTTTAATTATTTCCTAAGGGGTACCCCTTTGTTTTTTTCAGATTTTAATTCAATTTTCCCAAAAATCCTTAATCGTAGGATTATTAAAACGAAAATTTACATACATATGTATTTTGACCCATTGAATCCAGTGGTGCAATCTTCAAATGCATATGACTTCTGGTTTTCGAGAAAATGTTAAAAAACAGCTTTTTGCGATTTTTTTGGCGGAAAATTGAAAAAAAATAAAAATCGCTGAAACTATGTTTATAAGTTAACTGAAGCACGAGAAAATTAATGCCGTTGAGCGCGTTTTCATATCACATTTAGTTTTCGAGATATAGCCTCGGAAAAGTAGAAAAACTGAAAAATTCTAAAAATTTCACTTTTCCGGAGGCTATATCTCAAAAACTATTTGATATTTTTATATAATGGATATATATCATTGCAAAAATATGACTATATATATCAAAATAAATATCATGATATATATCGATCGATATATATCTTCGAACCCTGTTTATTATATTATTGGATTTGATATGTCCGAGATTTGCTATGGCAAAATACCACACCCAATAATGGGTACAACATATGATAAATGGTATCATAATATGCTCGTAAAATAATACATTATTATTTATATTTGAAATAAAAATTACAGCAAATTTATTTATTCAAACTTTTATTTAAAAAGAATTAAATTTATTTGTCAAAATTTGCCTAAAAACTGTTTCTTAAAAAATGATTTAGTACTAATATTTAATTTTATGTTACCGCGTCAAATTTTTTAAAATTACAAATCGAATTTGCTCGTTAATTGTCGGAAAAAGCCGAGAGGTGTAGCATTTGTCATTATATTTTGTAGGTATGATTTTTATTGATAAATTAAAGTTAGCGAACAAGTTACATCGGCTCTTACCAATTAGTTTATAACGTTGCACAAACGTTTGTAGTCAGTCGAGTGCGGACTATTGCTGTGATCGAAGTGTTTTCGGTGTTTTCATGATATTTAATGCGTAAATTAGCTTACATTGTGTGTAAATGTGCTTATTAGTGTGTGGTGTAGAAAAGAATCGTGAATATATGAGTGGTAGTGCTGTGGAATAGACTGGATGGACCTCATAGGATGCCAAGGTGTTGATGATTTGGTTATGGACGCGAAAGACATGGCTGCCAGCTGATTCCTGCTCAAAGTAGGAACCTATATTATTATTAACGTTATAAAAAAATATTTTAAATCTAATAATTATAATATAAAACACTAGTTCTCTCATATATATATTTTCCTCTGTTAACTGATTCTAAATTATTAATTTACAAAAACATACTTTTAATTAAATTACGAAGAACTAATGTATCTCGTATATTCACAAAATAGATACGGTGGTGTAGATAACGTTACGACATTCTAATCCGAAAATTTATAGTTTCACCGGAAAAATGACGGAAATAAATAAATAAATTCAAAATTAATATCACATTTGTATGGGGCAGGTAGCCTTTTCTTGCCTCATATACGAGATGGAAGTTGTATATTATCTTACTAGGGAGTAAAGTAACTATTTTCTTCCCTTGTTTATATTTATTTAGTTATTCATGGGGTAGGTGGCTCAGTGGTATCGAGTCGGCCTGTAGATCTTGAGAACCCTGGTTCGATCCCCACAGCCGACAAACAATTTTAACCAATTTATAAAATCTACCCCTGTGGCTCCTCCTCTACTAATATCTTTGGAGGCCGTGATTTAACCGCACTTCACGCGAAAAAATATATCACTTACCGAGATCTGCTTAAGCAGAGTGCCACACTCATTGATGGGTAAAAGGCGTGTTGATATATTTATTTTTATATTTATTTGTTTTGTTGTTTCATGGCATTGATGATTTTAAGAAAATTGCCAATAAACATTTCCATCATTTTTTCGGTTTATCATCATCTGTGGCACTACAGCCCAAATCGGGCCTGGGTCCACCGGGCATACCGAGCCACAGTTTTTACACTGTCGTATGCCTTACTGCCGGTTTTCATAGTCGAATGCTACATTATTTAAACCGTATAAGTGACTAGCTTATAGCGCCCGAGTGTGATAAATACAATGGTTCGAATGACGTCACAGTATGTTAAGAGATGTGCTTTAACACGCTCAGCCACCGCGCCTTAGTCTCAGTAGAGTAAAATTATAAATTATAGTGTTAAAAAATGCTGAAATTTTTCCTCTACAAATAAACTATTTAACATTTTTGATGTACAATCATTCGGGAAGCCATAAATGAACATTTCAAAAATTGAAACAATACACCATCTTGTATATGAACTACTATACTACGCCTACTATAATTGGGATTAAATTCCTCTTGTTCTAAGTAGCATAAATAAATAATTAGTGCAATGGAATAAGTAGTCGATTTATAGATTTGAGAACCTGGGTTTGATTTCCATAATCGACAAACAATTTTCATCACATTAAAAAAATAAAATTAAAAATTTTCACCAATTTAAATCTAACCCTGTGGCCTCCCCTCCACTAATATCTTTGGGGGCCGTGATTTGACTGCTGATAACCGCACTTCACGCGTAAAAATATATCACTTACCGAGATCTGCTTAGGCAGAGTGCCACATCCAGTAATGGGTAAAAGGCATGATGATATATTTATATTTATTTATTTATAAAAAAATACTCCTGTGGCTTCTCCAGTACTACCTCCTTTGAGTACCGTGATTAGACGACTGTAATAGGCACCACACCCAGTAATGGGTAAAAAGGCTTATATACTTACATATTTTTGTACAGCTTTCAGTTATATTTTAGCAATTTTTAAAAATTAAATTCTAGTTTGTAAAGAAAAAAATGAAAAATGTATATGAATAAACCACAGAAAAAAAATTTCAATTCAGTCTCACGTGATGTCCAAATGAACATTAATCCAATTAGGGCCTCGCCCCAATCCATATACAAAGTTAAAACTCACTGTTTCCACATTTCATCATGTTTCATCATCAAGATACCAACTAGAGAATGCAAAACGTTAAAATAAATGTTCTACAATAAATAACTCCTGCAAATGTAGATTGCGGAGATTGTTATCCTTCCGCCGGGACAAATTTACTCCAGGACTGTTAATAGTCCCGATTCGCTTAAGATAAAATTGCCTCTATTACTGGTATTACGTCTGTGGTTTGGGCCTTATTACTAATTATCACAACTTAGATAACATTCAAAATTAATTTCAAGAAAAGTTCCGCCAAAAACTTTAAGCAAACGCCATCAGCGACGTGGAGATGGTGGCGAAAATTCGAACGTGGACTAATTACAAAGGAAAATTTCATTTCCCGGCGTCGTTATTCCCTATTTATTTTACAGAAAAGTGCTTTAAATAGAAGTTGTAAATGTTTAAATTTTTCAAAAAATTAAGTAAAATACAAACAATTTAGAATGTTTTCCGTCAAATAAACTATTTAATATATATTTATTTATGTTACGCTGTGCAACAGGAATTTAATCCTAATTACAGTACAGGGTCCGCACTCACCGAGCCGCAATGTAGTTGTTTATATAATTTTTAGCTTTAAATATTCGTATGAATAATTAAAATTAGAATAAAATAATAATACAGGGTAATTGAAAAATGGAGACAAAATGATATTTTCTTTAAAATCAATATGTAGTCCAGCAATTAAAATATAAAATATTAATTATTATTCATATTTTAATTACATCAATTCAATGTGATTAAAATAATTGAATTATAGATAGATTCTGAGCTCTCCAAGGATTGGAAATACTATAGTAAAATATTCAATATATTATTATTGGTGTGGAGAAATAATTTAATATAATGATTGAATTAGAGTCAACTAATGTGTATTTAAATTAATTTTATTTCCACCTTCTATGTAAATGATACTTTATACAGGTATTTATGGTCACTAAATAAATGAATAAATATTGCCGGTAGACCTATAAAATTTTACAATGTTTATAAATAAAAAGAATTAATATAAACTAATTAAAAGTTTTACTTGCTGCATCTGCAATATTTTGTATGTTTTTTTGAACTGTAAGAAAATCGCTTTAGAAGTCTTCATCGGGCATTAAATCAGGGTTCGAAGATATATATCGATCGATATATACAGGGTGAGTCTGGGAAGACGCCCCCCCCCTTTAACTTTTTTATTATGAGTAATAGAAAAAAATGGTTCATATGAAAGTTTTATTATTTTAAATATACTATTTGATGGCAGATGTAGATATTTTTTATAAAGTCAGGTTTACAAGATACGACTATTATCAACTTTTATTTTTTAAATAGCAACCTATAATTATTTTACTAAAATAAAAACCGCCATTTTTTTCTCTTTTCAACGGTGTATTAGTTTTTATTAATGTATCTGAAAAAATTCGAGAAAAATAAGAAAATTGAGAAATACTAGAAATAATTTTTATACAAATATTATAGGTGGCTATGTGAAAATAATTTGTTTTAAGTTGTTTTTGTTACTGAATTTGTTGCTTTAGTTTGTTAAGTTGTATAACACTGTTACATTTTGTTTATTTTCACATAGCCACCTATAATATTTGTATAAAAATTATTTCTAGTATTTCTCAATTTTCTTATTTTTCTCGAATTTTTTCAGATACATTAATAAAAACTAATACACCGTTGAAAAGAGAAAAAAATGGCGGTTTTTATTTTAGTAAAATAATTATAGGTTGCTATTTAAAAAATAAAAGTTGATAGTCGTATCTTGTAAACCTGACTTTATAAAAAATATCTACATCTGCCATCAAATAGTATATTTAAAATAATAAAACTTTCATATGAACCATTTTTTTCTATTACTCATAATAAAAAAGTTAAAGGGGGGGGCGTCTTCCCAGACTCACCCTGTATATCATGATATTTATTTTGATATATATCGTCATATATTTGCAATGATATATATCCATTATATAAAAATATCAAATAGTTTTTGAGATATAGCCTTCGGAGAAGTGAAATTTTTCGAATTTTTCAGTTTTTCTACTTTTCCGAGGCTATATCTCAAAAACTAAATGTGATATGAAAACGCGCTCAACGGCATTAATTTTCTCGTGCTTCAGTTAACTTATAAACATAGTTTCAGCGATTTTTATTTTTTTTCAATTTTCCGCCAAAAAAATCGCAAAAAGCTGTTTTTTAACATTTTCTCGAAAACCAGAAGTCATATGCATTTGAAGATTGCACCACTGAATTCAGTGGGTCAAAATACATGTGTATGTAAATTTTCGTTTTAATAATCCTACGATTAAGGATTTTTGGTAAAATTGAATTAAAATCTGAAAAAACCAAAGGGGTGGTACCCCTTAGGAAATAATTAAAAATATTAAATTGCATAAAATTGTATGAAAATTTGCTTATAAGTCAATTCGGACACGGGGAATTCAACGCCGTTGAGCGCATTTCCATATCTTGTTTAGTTTTTGAGATATAGCCTCCGGAAAAGTGAAATTTTTCGAATTTTTCAGTTTTTCTACTTTTCCGAAGCTATATCTCGAAAACTAAATGTGATATGAAAACGCGGTCAACGGCATTAATTTTCTCGTGCTTCAGTTAACTTATAAACATAGTTTCAGCGATTTTTATTTTTTTTCAATTTTCCGTCAAAAAAATCGCAAAAAGCGGTTTTTTAACATTTTCTCGAAAACCAGAAGTCATATGCATTTGAAGATTGCACCACTGGATTCAGTGGGTCAAAATACATATATATGTAAATTTTCGTTTTAATAATCCTACGATTAAGGATTTTTGGTAAAATTGAATTAAAATCTGAAAAAACCAAAGGGGTACCCCTTAGGAAATAATTAAAAATATTAAATTGCATAAAATTGCATGAAAATTTGCTTATAAGTCAATTCGGACACGGGGAATTCAACGCCGTTGAGCGCATTTCCATATCTTGTTTAGTTTTTGAGATATAGCCTCCGGAAAAGTGAAATTTTTAGAATTTTTCAGTTTTTCTAAATGTGTACAAAAACTAAAATTAAAAAATAAATATCCAAAAAGTGATATTTATCTGATATATATCCTATATATCAGATATTTTGATATTTATTATAAATATCATGATATTTACGAACCCTGCATTAAATACATTATTTCAATTTCACAAAATGTTGACACTGACAGTAGTTTTTTTTATCACAACGATCTCAACACCATGACAACGTCTAGCTATAAACTGTCCTACCGCCAACAACCTTTCATTACAAAATGTTATGTATAAATAAATAAAATAAATATATCATCACGCCTTTTACCCATTATTGGGTGTGGCATTCTGCCGGAGCAGATCTCGGTAAGTGATATTTTTCTTAGCGTGAAGTGCGGTTATCAGCTGTCAAATCACGGCCTCCAAAGATGTTAATGCAGTGAAAGCCAAGTAAATTAATTTTAAAAAATTGCTGTGAAGGTGGAAATAAAACTTTGTGCTTGTAATTTAATCGTTACTGGACTCGGTGGATTATGAAGGCTCGCCCGTAAAAATGTATTTACTACGCTAACTGTAAATAATTGTATAAACATCTCTTTGGTTACGAGTATATAATAAACAAGTATGTAAAGAGTTTATAAAACGAGTCACATATTATAAATTTTCTACGATCGCAAATTAAGACCACAAAAAATGTAAAGTTTCATGAATTACTTAAAAAGTTACAATGACAGATGCCTGAAGCTAACTTTCATCCCTTGGTTAATATCAAAGCTACTGCGTATCAACATGTGATTAAGATGTTATTTAGCGCCCTGGAAATCTGTCCATTAAATGACATTTTAATAACGGTAGTTGAAAAATAATATTATCTGTATTTACAAACATAATAAAGTAAATTTTGACAACAGTAACAGAAAATCCAATAACTAAAATGATGGAATGAAATTTTAATAAGTAAACTCAAACTTGACGATAAAACTAATAACAATTTTCATTTCTTAAATCGATAAAAGAATAAAGCGTCTATTCATGAACTTGAGAAATTCAACTGTTCTGTGTTCACCGGAAATAACCAGCGCCACTAGCGACGGTGACGGCAACTAGCGTCCTCACCGAACGTCGCAAGACGAACTCAAAGAGTTATATTTTTAGAAAAATAACAAATTGTAGGTGACACCGTCAAAGGTAATCATTAGTGATATTTACACGTGTAATTCTAGATGTTTCCGGTAAATATATATTAAATTGTAATTTATCTTTTAGTACCATGTATAAATAGAATATCTATTTTTATTGTTTAACTTTATTAAAATAATTATCTACACGATATTCTTTCATTCTGACTTACGCTAAAAGCTTTTGAACATTGATGAACCACCCACGAAAATTGTAGACGGTTTTGTTCTAGTAAAATTTGTATTTTGTATGTCGTCTGCTGATATCTGCACTTGCAGATCAAGTACCTTTAGAAATTAGTGACAAATTATATTTATTTTTCATTGAAAAATTATGACGACATTTACATTTTCCGCTTTCAGGAAATTATCCTGATACAGGAAAATATTAAAAATAAAAGTACAAATAAGACGTTTTTGTACTAGACGAAGAAGGAAAATTGTATAACTTTTTGTGATCGGCGCCAATAAAAAAATGTTATATGTACCTCGTTTGCAAGTTCTTTAATAAATAAATAAATATATCATCACGCCTTTTACCCATTACTGATTGTGGCATTCTGCCTAAGCAGATCTCAGTAAGTGATATATTTGTTCGCGTGAAGTGTGGTTACCAACTGTCAAATTACGGCCTTCAAAGATATTAGTAAGATATTGTAACCAATAGAACGTGTAAAAAAAAATAATAATTTAGGGAACATGCGCGAAAAACTTATTTTTCGGACTAGGGTGCAAAACAGTACACAATACACGCGTTTATCAGTATAATGAAAATAATGAAAAAAATCACTTACTTCATATATTGATATTAGTGAAAAAAAGTGAACATTTTGTGACAGTTGTAGATTTTGTTTTGTTTTCTACGATTTGCAGAATTAAATTCCCTCCAATTTGTATTCGAAACTTTTTTTTGTACAATAATCAGGGAAGGAATGGTGTCGACTTATTTCACATGTTACTCGAGTACGAATTTTTCATAATTAATATAAATAAACAAATAAATATATCATCATGCCTTTTACCCATTATTGGGTGTGGAATTCTTCCGAAGCAGATTTCGATAAGTGATATATTTCTACGTGTGAATTGCGGTTATCAGTCGTCAACTCACGGCCCCCAAAGATGTTAGTGGAAGAGGAGCCACAGGGGTAGATTTAAATTGGTGAAAATTGTTTGTCGGCTGTGGAGATCGAACCAGGGTTCTCAAGATCCACGTGCCGACTCAATACCGCTGAGCCACCTACCCCATTATTAATTAATATTGTTACTAAATTAAAGTGTAGGTGAAGTTAAAAATACCCTCAAATAAATAATGCATGATTATGTTTCCGGGTGAAAATACCATTGATTTTATATTGGATGTGACAGAAAAGCAATCCATTTCATCTAAGAATAGAATTTTGTTCTCATTTATACGAGTTAGTTTCTCATCACTAACTATTCATAGTTGACAGTTAGTCACACACTTTGTTAATTTTTTTTTTATTTCGCTCAGCGAATTTTCCATGCACGGAATTTGATCGAAAATTTAAAATTCAATTGTATAGTTCGTTAAATATTTCAATGTAGTTGTATTCTACCGCACAAGCTATAATATTCGGAAATTAGTTTTCCATAGAAATATTTGCATAAAATACACTTACACTTGCAAATAGCGTTTGGAAATTAAATGTGTCATCAAATAAATTGACGTTGCATTTTTTATAGCTGGAATATTAAATTTTATTGTTTGTTTTTATCAGGTTTCAAATCGGAATTAATTGAAACAAAAAACTTTTTCGGTAACTGCTAAAAAATATTAATATTTATGTTCGTGATTGTACTGTTAATACCGGCCGTTAATATAGCTTTAACAGCCGCTGATATTTGCAACTAAACTACCAAATATAGGGTATCGAGTCAGTCTGTGGATTTGAGAACTCGGGTTCGATTCCCGCAGCCGACAAACAATTTTCACTACCTTTCTACTAATATCTTTGAGGTCTAGATTTGATAGCCACACGTGAAGAAATATCATCTACTGAGATCTGCAATTTTTTTGCACGAAGTAATGAAATATTATTTAATTTTTTCTACAACTGTCAAAAAATGTTCATTTTTGTCACTAATATCAATACGCGAAGTACGTGATTTTTTCATCATTTACATTGCCATGGCAACGCGTATTTTGCGCATTAATTTGCACCCGAGTGCGCATAATGAGTATTTTGCGCACGCTCCCAAATTATTTTTTGTCAAGTTTCATTTGTAACATCAATAATATCAAATTAATATCATTGTTGATTGTTTTCCTTCAATTTAATTAAATAAAACAATAATTATTGTATTATGAGGTAGTGGTATCGAGTCGGCCTGTGGATCTTGAGAACCCTGGTTCGGTTCTCACAGCCGACAAACAATTTTCACCAATTTAAATCTATCCCTGTGGATCCCCCTCCACTAATATATTTCGGGACCGTGATTTGACGGCTAGTAACCGCACTTCACGCGAAATATATATCACTTACCGAGATCTGCTTAGACAGAGTGCCACACCCAGTAATGGGTAAAAGGCGTGATAATATATTTATTTATATTTATTCTTTATTTACGGTTGTAGAAAAAATGTTGTTTGTATTTCGTGGGCAAAATTCTTGTTTTTTAGCGCGTTCGAATGACTTTTATTGTCTCGACTAAAAGTAACATTCTCACGCACAACAAAAAAACACTAATTTTGCGCACTTGATACAAACATAATTATTGTGTACATTTTCATTGGACCAAAATCCAAATTTCAAAACAAGTATTTACATAACCAAACGAAGTATGTAATTTAAACGTAGTACAGCCCTGTCTTAGAACAACATTCCTTCAAATGCATCGACGCATTCTTCATGTAATATAAACATCAATTATGTAAATTAATTTATTCTTCTTGTTCAATCAAACGAATGATTGTATACATCAGTTTTATTAAGAGCATTCCTCAAAATTTAATTCCCTTCAAAGCCTTGTAATTTTGTCGTTAAGTTGAAACTTATTTAAGTGGCGTGGTGTAAGTACACCTGCTGTCGACTTTATATTCAATATATAATTCAAAAGCTAAAATTGTTGTTTTATACACAACATAATAGTAAAGAAAGTTAATTAAAGTTTTATATTTGTAAATTGAACGTGCAAAGTTATCCAAGTCCAGACACCTGCTTGTTTAAAGCACAAAACCAAGCTTTCAGAAACAATATTAGTTTATCAATTGTTTCCATTAATTAAACAGCATCAAAACGCGGGTATCTTTGATTGTAAGATTTAAAAAGTTTCCATTTCAATTACGTAGATAATGAGTATTTCTTATAAAATGTCATGTCCATTTGCGGGATTGTTATCGACAGCATTTGTTATGTAGGAAGACTTGTCATTGGTTGAAAAATGAACGCCGTTTGTACTTTTCACCGCCTGTTTTCGTATTCTATTGTTGAAGGTAATTGCGTGGGTGGAAGAAGAAGTTTACGACATGAAACGGTAAAAAAGAATGATATCCTATCACCATGATCACGTGATGTTCTTTGTTTTTTTTTTCATTGGTGATAGGTTTGTTTCATTTGTAGACCAAGAAAATCACAAAAAAATGATTCAAACGTGGCTACAGGTTGGTGCAGATTCTAACAGGTTCTTGAGTTGTTTTTCTTCTAAATTTTCTGGGCTGCACAACAGGAATTGATGCCATTTACAGTATAGGGACTGTCGGATGTAGTATAATAAAATTTAAAAATCTATCTGTGGGGTAGGTGACTCAGTGGTATCGAGTCGACCTGTGGATCTTTAGAACCCTGGTTCGATCCCCACAGCCGACAAACAATTTTCACCAATTTAAATCTAACCCTGTGGCTCCCCTTCTACTAATATCTTTGGGGGCCGTGATTTGACGGCTGGAGTGCTACACCCAGTAATGGGTAAAAGGTGTGATGACAGACACTGAACGACACTCCCATTTTTTCTTATCTTTTGATTCGTTTACTGTTTTTACATAAAGAGTTATTAATGAAAATAATTTAACATTTTTTGACAGTTGTAGAAAACCTAAGTTACGAGCTAGGCAATATTATTCTGTAAAATAATTGAGAATCGTATGAGAGGAAAAAAATATAGTGAAATAAAATAAAAAATCCGTTTTTTCGGAGCGAAAAGTCAAGCCACTCCAACCGCGTATAGCATTATTATATTTCAAGAATCTCTTTTGAAAAAGCGTGTATCTTATTCTTGCTACATTGCCATCATCCCATCGTAGATCTGTTCCGGGTAACTCCGGGTAACTCCGGGTAAGTCCGGGTTGTTCCAGGGCAGCTCGGAGCGAGTGCTTGAACCCTGGAAGCCTCTCCCTGCTCTTGGCGATTTTTTCTGCCGAATGAACAAAGTGGATATTTTTCAAGCGCTTTTACTCGTGTAGATGAACGATTTAGGAGTATCAAAATTAAATAGGTCACTAGGTCAAAGCAGACGGCGCGTGAAATTTTTAAAATGAATGTTAGGTGACGCACGAAGCGACTTGACGAGAAATTTTTCAAATTGAGGGAAGTTGCTACGAGCAACTAACAGTTCATCAAACTTTTCCATCAACACCATTTTCCTCACGAAATATTACAATTTTTTTTTGATAAGTTGGTAAAACTGCAACGTACTCTCTCTTGAGAAGTTGTAGAACTACAGGGGTGCTACAACTACCCATATATTTGTTGGCTCTCAAATATTTTTAATTATTAAACAAAAATTGAGTTCTCTACTGAAAAGTTACATAAATATAGCATCACGTCTTTTACCCATTAATGGGTGTGGCACTCTGCCTAAGCCGATCTCGGTAAGTGATATATTTTTTTGCGTGAAGTGCGGTTATCAGCCGTTAAAGCACGGCCCCTAAATACATTAGTGGTGGAGGAGCCACAGGGGTAGATTTAAATTGGTGAAATTTTTTTGTCGGCTGTGGGGATCGAACCAGGGTTCTCAAGATCCACAAAATAAATATATCATCACGCCTTGTACCTATTATTGAGCGTGGCACTCGCCGTAGCAGATCTCGGTAAACAATATATTTCTTCGCGTGACCAGCCGTCAAATAATGTTCCTTCAAAGATGTAAGTGGTGGGAGAGTCACAGGGGTAGTTTTCATATGGTGCAAATTGTTGTATCGGCTGTGAAAATCGAACTCGAGTTCTCAAATCTACAGACCCAATGCAAATCTTGCTTATCAAATTTTCGAAGGAATATTTTCAGTATGAATAGGTAATCATATCTATCATTTAGAGTAAAAGTTTGAATAAAAGATGAGGCCGTTATGTTTTTTCCACTGAGTATTTCTAAAGTTGAGCCCACATTTATCGAATTTTCTAGAATCTGAAATGATATGTATTCGCAAATCCTTGTTGACAAACTCGAAAAAAACATTTTAAATTTGAACCGACAAGAATATCCCTACAATGTATTTTTATCTTGCACGTTGTTATAAACAGTGTATTGACTGAGATATACACGTGACTTGCACAGATTTTAAAATAGAATCATTAAAAATAATTGTAACTCGAATAAATATTTATTACGTACTTAAATATGGATTCAAATTCTTCTGTCTATACCTCGTTTCACTTACGAACGTAATAGATCGTGCTTTCAAATCTCACGTCATTCAATCTATACCCAAAAATACGTGAATCTAAGTTATTTGGACTCCAGTACAATCTACTGTGATTTGGTTCTTGAAATAAATTAGACCGTTATTAGAAAACAATAAATAAAGTTTTACGGCTGATAACATTATACTTATGCGCGTAAATATTACTGGTATCCGGAGTCGAACTGTGGATTTGAAAAGCTAGAAACAGTTTTCGCCACATTCAAATTACCCCTGTGGCTTCCCCTCCACTAACATCTGGGGGGTGGGGGCTGTGATTTTACGGCTGGTAACCGCTATTCTTGCGAAGAAATATATTATTTATCGAGATCTGCTTCAACAGAATGCCACACGCAGTAATAGATAAAAAGAGTGATGATACATTTATTTTATTTAAATTTACCCCGGTGGCACTCCTCCCTCTTTGAGGGGCTGTAATTTGACGGCTAGTAACCGCATTTAACGCGAAGAAATATATCATTTATCGAGATCTGCTTCAGCGGTGTGCCACGCGCAGTAATAGATAAAAGGTGTGATGATATATTTATTTCATTTAAATTTACCTCTGTGGCTTTCCTTCCTCTTTGGGGGGCTGTAATTTGTCGGCTGGTAACCGCACTTCATGCGCATAAATATATCACTACCGAGATCTGCTTCGACAGTATAGCACACTCATTAATGAATAAAAGACGTGATGATATATTTATTTATGTATTTATATAATGATGTTTAACGTATGTACAAAGTAATCCATGTTTTTGGAATGAGTAAATATTATGAAAATAGTATTCGTAACTGATATTCTTGTCGATTTGACGCTATTTAGCTTTGAAATAGCCGTTGTATAAATTATTCATTTATAAATAGCATTGGCAACAATTCCAATGTTTTTCCTGACATTACAGAGAATGAGAAGTGTATTTCATTATATTAAATGATGGTACTCGTAACAATCACAAACAATAATTTTACTAAAGTGTTCATAAAACGCCAACTTAATTCCATGTTTATCCAATTAAACTTTTGTAAAACAAATTAGTATCGCAGTTTTATATCTAAAATATCATGATATCTATTGTTTTCTATTTTCTAACCTCATATATCTCGCCCTCAATTTCACCAATGTTTCAAACTATTTCAACTTACAACAGGGGTAGATTTAAATTGGTGAAATTTGTTTGTTGGCTGTGGGGATCGAACCAGGATTCTCAAGATCCATAGGCCGACTCGATACTACTGAGTCACCTACCCCATTTTATCTAAGTATAATATATTAATTAGTTAATAATATATATTAAATATTTATTTAAAATATAGTTATCAGTTCTGTATATAACGACGTAAACATAACAAAAAGCTCAAAATTAACTGTCAGTTAGTCGAAGACAGAAAATATAAATAGTAGAAACCGAATAGACTAGATGTACAGAAAGCTCGCAAAGCTCTGATTTATAACTAATAACTTTAAAACCAAAAACATTTTTTTCTACGATTGCTATGAAAAGTTGACAATTACGCTCTCATTTGTCATCGTAAAGTAGACAATCGAAAAATATCTTTTTTGCGCGTCTCCAATGGCAACGCGCGAAAAAGATATTAAATGCGCGCTTATTCAATAGTTACCAGGGATACAAACAAAACAGAAACTTGTCATATTGACAGTTAACAGAATGAATTTATTTTCAGTACTTATACGTTTTTTAATAATTTTAAGATGCAGTCGTAGAAAAAATTATGTGTGTATCACGAGCGTAAAGTGTTTTTGTTCCTCTTGCAATATTGCAGCTCTCGCCTTCGACTCGCGCTGCAATAACCGTGCTCGAGTAACAAAGAATCACTTTACGCTCTTAATACACAAATAACTATTGAAACTTTGTTTGTCCCTAGTATGATGTTTTTAGATCTAGTCCCAATATAAATATCTAATTTGATAGTTTGTGAATATGGTGAAGGACTTCATTAGAATTAAATAAATTTATATTTTGCTATAAGCTTCTGTAATTGGGATTAAATTTTTTATATAAGCAAAGTAGCAAATTCTATAATCCGAAGTAAAAAAAAAACGTTGCATATTATTAATTCTGCCAAGCAGGGCTTTGCAAGATGGCTAAATCTAAAATCCCGATATTGAGAATCTTTTGTAGAAGATTATCCGCTATTATTTTCCGTCATATTCGTGAAAAAGTCAACAGAATGTCAGAAAATACCACGGGGTTATTTCAGTTTATGCTGTTGTTCTTGTCAAGTGCAGTTTTCAGTTCTGACAAGTTTCCTTCGCTGTGATATTGATTCTCCTAAAATAGCTGTCATTTTCTTGTTTTTATTTACACTTGAATTTCTGCATTGCAATTTATTTGCGCTCGAAGCATTCATATAAATTTGTTGAATGTTTATATGCGATGGAAGCTACTTACTATTCAAATACATGTTTACATGTGTTTTTATATGTTGTTTGGTTTTCAAATTGCTGTCGGTTGTTTTTAGACAAGGTAAAGCTATCGGAATATCGTTATGGATTTGTTTGTAGATATTTACATCGTCAGGCAAATGTTATATTATAACAAAGACGTATATTCCGTTGTCAATTTGTTGGAGGTAAACGCTTCAAATAAAAGAATGAAATTTACTTTTGACAATTGGAAATGACGTTTGAAAATATGTACGACTGTATTCTCAAATCTAGGAGATGTTGAAATGTATTTTTCCGGGAAAAACGTATCATACGAGTCGTTTGAAGTTCTTTTAAGCTGCAAACTGTAATTTGTTATCTTGTACTCAACAGAAACATTGTTTCATAGAAGAATTTCAAATCAAATACTTGTACACATTTGGAGTATCTTTTTCTCTTGACATTTATAAATGTATCATGTTATATTATTTATTGTTTCTTGGAAGTCTGTAACAAAAGTAGTTACAAGTGCAAGTACCTTTCTCAATTAATTTTTTACTTATGAAATGTCAAGATGTACTTTAATATCACGCTACGTTACTTCAATTGTGGTGCCATTTACTGAATAACTCTTTATTTAGAAGTTTTTTAAAAAGTAATCGCTAAAAATTTGCTTGTATTAATTTCATTGAGCGCATTTTTATATATCATGTTTAATTTTTAAGTCGATTTTTTTCAAATTTTACCTTATCAGATTTTATACTTTCCCGAGGCTATATCTCAAAAACTAAATGAGATATGAAGATGCACAAAAACTTAACTCATACTTTTAAGTTATTTTCAAAACATCAAATTGTTAAAAATTAGCTTAATTCGGACATGAGAAACTCAATGCTGTTTAGTTTTAATTTTAACCGAACTCTCATGAGAATCTCGAGGGAGAAAAAGGATGAAACTTCATGCGAGATCGAGATATGTCTCGTCTCGCTTGTATTACTAGCCCTATATTCAAATCCTAGTAACATTTCAATTTTTATCTTTATAATAAAATCAAAGTGTGTGGCACTCTGCCTAAGCAGATCTCGGTAAGTGATATATATTTTCGCGTGAAGTGTGGTTACCAGTCGTCAAATCACGGCCCCCAAATTAAATTTGGTGAAAATTGTTGGGCGGCTTTGGGGATCGAACCAATGTTCTCAAGATCCACAGGCCGACAAACAATTTTCACCAATTTAAATCTACTCCTGTGGCTCCCCCTCCACTAACTTTTTTGGGGCAGTGATTTGACAGCTGGTAACCGCACTTCACGCGAAGAAATATATCACTTACCGAGATCTGCTTATGGCAGAGTGCCACACCCAATAATGGGTAAAAAGGCATGATGATATATTTATTTATATAATAAAATCAAATTGTTCATCTTCTTGTCTTAACATTATGTAGAAACAAAAGCACAAAAACTTGTCCTCACCCAGGTCAATGATCCCAAAATTCCCTAAAACCGACAAAATATCCCTAAATCCTGCGTGAACCTCCCACCAACTTACAAGTTTCTTCTTTCTTGCAACATCTTCGAATCGGAAGCGATCATGAAGTCGATGTTGGTGTGCTCCTCGACGCGAGCTAAAAGTACGCAGTATTGATTTTGTATTCGGTAGCGCGGGGCGCGGTGACGCAGGAAGAACGACGCGGCAAGAAGAAGGATCAGGATGCGTGTCCTCGTGGTTGATGTTCTTTTGTCAAAGTTCACCGTGCTCTTGATGTGTGCCGGAGAGGGTTGATTTTAATTAGGGGACCGGGTGAAGAATTATTTATTTGTTCAATAATATATACATCAAATTCACTCGATATTTACTTATTAGGTTGCTGGCTTGGTACACCACCCATATTCATAATTATTTCATACAAAAGCTTTTATATACTTTAGAATTGTTTTAAAGTCTTTGAAACGATTTTAAAAGTTAGTTGAGTGCTTTAAGGCGATGGCTATAGCTATCTTAAACCCTGTAGAATCATTTTAAAGTCTTTTAAGATGTGCTAAAAGTTTAGTTACAAAAAGACCTAAAAATATTTGAAAATTAAGATTATGTGAGCAAATTAAATACATTTAATTGAATTGGGTATTTTATTTGACATGAAACCAGGGTTCGAAGATATATATCGATCGATATATATCATGATATTTATTTTGATATATATCGTCATATTTTTGCAATGATAAATATCCATTATATAAAAATATGAAATAGTTTTTGAGATATAGCCTCCGGAGAAGTGAAATTTTTCGAATTTTTCAGTTTTTCTACTTTTCCGAGGCTATATCTCAAAAACTAAATGTGATATGAAAACGCGCTCAACGGCATTAATTTTCTCGTGCTTCAGTTAACTTATAAACATAGTTTCAGCGATTTTTATTTTTTTTCAATTTTCCGCTAAAAAATCGCAAAAAGCGGTTTTTTAACATTTTCTTGAAAACCAGAAGTCATATGCATTTGAAGATTGCACCACTGGATTCAGTGGGTCAAAATACATATGTATGTAAATTTTCGTTTTAATAATCCTACGATTAAGGATTTTTGGGAAAATTGAATTAAAATCTGAAAAAACCAAAATTATAAATATTAAATTGCATAAAATTGTATGAAAATTTGCTTATAAGTCAATTCGGACACGGGGAATTCAACGCCGTTGAGCGCATTTCCATATCTTGTTTACTTTTTGAGATATAGCCTCCGGAAAAGTGAAATTTTTCGAATTTTTCAGTTTTTCTAAATGTGTACAAAAACTAAAATTAAAAAATAAATATCCAAAAAGTGATATTTATCTGATATATATCTTATATATCAGATATTTTGATATTTACGAACCCTGCATGAAACGTCCATAATAAGCGTGTAGCACAAATATATTTTGTTTCTATTATCGCTGCACAAGATTTTCATTTTTTTTACTTTGACATTTTTAATGTCAACACTTTAGGTACAGCAGGTACATAGAAAATATATAGGTGTTAAAAATTAAAATAGTTTAAAAAAAGCGCAGATCTAAATTACAGTATTTTTACATGATTTGTATTTGTTTATTAATATTCCTTATTAAAATAAAAAATAAATATATTATCATGCCTTTTACCCATTACTGGGTGTGGCACTCTGCCATAGCAGATCCTTATTAAAGTTCTCAACCAATGTTATTTCTCATTCATTCACATTTAGTGCTATTAATTTGCGATTTGAATCACTTCCACTAATAGCCGACAATCAATTTTCACTAATTTAAATCCACCCCTGTGGCTCCCCCTCTACTAACATCTTTGGGGACCGTGATTTGACGGCTTCACACGAAAAAATATATCACTTACTGAGATCTGCTAAGGTCGAGTGTCACATCTAGTAATGGGTAAAAGGCGTGATGATATATTTATTTATTTTATTTCTTTCATTAATTGTAGATAATTATTAATTATAATTAGTAAAATGAGAAAGCTGTGAAGACAGCAATTACAAAAAGCTTTATAAAATGCATGACACCACAAAGCGGCCTTGTAAGACAAAATGTGAATACCTTTTAGGGAAAGCTCGCAGCATCCAGCTTTCAGATCTCGGTAAAGTTTCACCACAGCTTCACCTCCGTTCCCTTCAACCCCGCGGAACTTTTCTCGCCGTCGCCATCATCATCATGTTGTATCATTCCGAGGTTAAATATTCAAAACCTGTTGCGGATTCTCTTTTACATTTATTAGGTTCTTTGTTTTCTCTTCTGTCAAAAGCATCTGACTGGTTTGAGAACGTGTCTGGAATTGAATCATGGCTGATTCACTGCTGCAACCTACTTTCTGTTTTTGTCAATACGCCAGCGAGCCTTTTCGATTTTACTGCATGGTATGTTATATAGAAGAGTCCATTCATTGTTAATTACTTTCGAAGACGATTCCATAATCACACAAATTTCATTCGATGCCATATATTTATTTATGTATGGTACTCTGTACAACAGAAATTTAATCCCAATTACAGTACATATCGAGCTGTAGCTTGAGTAGGAATTGAACTCGGAATCTGTGGATTTAAATGCCGTACTGCCAGATACTTCCTGAAATAGTTGGCATATTCATACAGGGTGTTTCTAAACTTGTGCATACAATTTTAACTGCAACTATTATTTGTTATACTGATTATGGAACAAAAAAAATAATTGTTTGAAATTCGCAAAATTACATACATACATACATACATACATACATAGATAACATCACGCTATATCCCATTAAATGGGGTAGCACGAACCCGTCAACATTCTCATCCTGACATACGATACTCGATTCGACCACATTAACACTTCCTCCATACAAACTTTCTTTTCTCACAACCAAAATCCATCAACACACAACAAACATTCATCCATTCGCTCCTGTACACTGCGCTTGTTTCTGAAGATGGTCTCCACACAATTGCAGGTAAACACTCGAAACATCTAACCAATGAATCTAAAATCAAGAATCATACGCTTGTCTTCATTCATCATATATATCCCGCAATTAATTTTGTCCAAACATTCCTATCCTGACACACCACTTTTGCTTCAACCACCTTCATAATTCTTTTCATACAAGCTCGTTTATTCTTCACGCTCAGAATCTTTCGCTCACGCAACAACCCTTCAATCATATTCATCCATTTGTTCCTAGGCCGTCCACGCAAACTTTCACCCTCAATTTCACCAACATACACCTGTTTCACCAATCTGTCATTCGACATACGTTCTACATGATCAAACCATCTCAACTGACTTATTCCCACTCTTCTTACAACATTCTTCCCAATCTCTCATTCATCATACACCAATGTATTCCGGACACGATCTCTTCTGGTATATCCACACACACCCCACAAAATTAAGTGCAATATTTGTACGAGAAGCATACTTTTTGGTACCACTGGCATGGTCATTGTTTTTTATAATATTAGCAATTAAATTATAATTGTAAACATTTCAAATAGTCTGAATAGTTTCTAAATTATTGCTAATAAATTAAAGGCTAATTCGCAAAAATAATTTCACCTTACAAACAAATGTCTCTCCCGCGGCAGATCTCGGTAAGTGATATATTTTTTCGCGTGAAGTGCAGTTAGCTGCCGTCAAATCACGCCTATGATTATATATTAATTATTAATTAGCTGTTTGTACCAAATTTAATAATAATTGTTACATAAAATAAATAAATATATCATTACGCCTTGTTCGCATAATTGGGTGTAGCTTTATGCCGTAGCAAATATCAGTATATTTATACGCGTAATCAGCCGTCAAATCACGGCCCCTCAAAGATGTAGTAGATGGAAATTGTATACCGGATGTAGAAATCGAACCCGGGTTCTCAGATGAAAACATTTTTGTAAAGTATTACATAATTAAATAAGAACCAATTAAATCGGGAATAATAAAATGCAAGAATTTAATTGTATATTTCAAAAATTGTCAGATAATGCTTAAAATATCTCACTGATATTAAATTCCTCAGAGCCTTGTAGAAATTCCATCGAAATAGTAACTTTATACGAAATATCTTAAAGCAAAATAAAATCGGCGTTATTCTCCCTGTAATCAATATCAAAATCAACCATCAACCTCAAAACTAATGCGGTTTAATAACACAGTGACACAGTAAAGACAATTCGGACAGAACGGACAAATGCGGTAGCGGGTTACTGTCACCGAAGAACTTAGTTATTAATGTATCTATCAACGTCAACAATCACAGCTCTTGATTAAAATTTATAATAGAGTTCCCGTCAAAGATGTCAAATTAATTTTGGTCAATAATTTACGAGCTGTCGACATATTTTAGTACTGATTGTTTCTCTCGACTTGTTTTCAAACATTTATAATGCAAAACATTTGAAAATAGAACCAAGAGTCAATAGTTTTAGGCGAATTATTTCTTTCATTATATTATAATCCAATTAGAATGATTCATTTGCATCAAAAGAGCGATAAAATGACTGAAATAGTGCAGATGCTGCAAGTAATAACTTTTAATTAGTTTTTCTACATCCGTTAGGAAATAGACGTTTTATTTCACTTATTTGAATTAGGTAATGAACTGCATTATTTAACTAGTGAAATAATGAGGTAACATAGCAACAGATATCTTGGTAGATGAATTCTGATGTGTTATTCTTTTATTTTTTGAATTTATAACTGTCATTAATATGGCAAAATTTCATAATTTCAAAAACGCTCTTTCGTATTTATTAAAACGGAAGTAGAAAAAATATTGTATAAAACTAATAAGGAAATAAGGTTATTACCTTACTTATGTGTTTGCAGAACGATGCGTAGCCTTACATGCGTAAGGTAATAACCTTCATTTCCTTACTAGTTTCATAAATAGTTATTATAATAGTTGTTTTTTATGAGCCTTGTAAAATTTTACAGGTCTCTTCTACGCGCAGTATTTATTCATTTACTTAGTTACAATAAATACCTACAAAGCAGGGTTCGAAGATATATATCGATCGATATATATCATGATATTTATTTTGATATATATCGTCATATTTTTGCAATGATATATATCCATTATATAAAAATATCAAATAGTTTTTGAGATATAGCCTCCGGAGAAGTGAAATTTTTCGTATTTTTCAGTTTTTCTACTTTTCCGAGGCTATATCTCGAAAACTAAATGTAATATGAAAACGCGCTCAACGGCATTAATTTTCTCGTGCTTCAGTTAACTTATAAACATAGTTTCAGCGATTTTTCTTTTTTTCAATTTTCCGCCAAAAAATCGCAAAAAGCGGTTTTTTAACATTTTCTCGAAAACCAGAAGTCATATGCATTTGAAGATTGCACCACTGGATTCAGTGGGTCAAAATACATATGTATGTAAATTTTCGTTTTAATAATCCTACGATTAAGGATTTTTGGTAAAATTGAATTAAAATCTGAAAAAACCAAAGGGGTACCCCTTAGGAAATAATTAAAAATATTAAATTGCATAAAATTGTATGAAAATTTGCTTATAAGTCAATTCGGACACGGGGAATTCAACGCCGTTGAGCGCATATCCATATCTTGTTTACTTTTTGAGATATAGCCTCCGGAAAAATGAAATTTTTCGAATTTTTCAGTTTTTCTACTTTTCCGAGGCTATATCTCAAAAATTAAATGTGATATGAAAACGCGCTCAACGGCATTAATTTTCTCGTGCTTCAGTTAACTTATAAACATAGTTTCAGCGATTTTTATTTTTTTTCAATTTTCCGCCAAAAAAATCGCAAAAAGCGGTTTTTTAACATTTTCTCGAAAACCAGAAGTCATATGCAATTGAAGATTGCACCACTGGATTCAGTGGGTCAAAATACATATGTATGTAAATTTTCGTTTTAATAATCCTACGATTAAGGATTTTTGGTAAAATTGAATTAAAATCTGAAAAAACCAAAGGGGTACCCCTTAGGAAATAATTAAAAATATTAAATTGCATAAAATTGTATGAAAATTTGCTTATAAGTCAATTCGGACACGGGGAATTCAACGCCGTTGAGCGCATATCCATATCTTGTTTACTTTTTGAGATATAGCCTCCGGAAAAATGAAATTTTTCGAATTTTTCAGTTTTTCTACTTTTCCGAGGCTATATCTCAAAAATTAAATGTGATATGAAAACGCGCTCAACGGCATTAATTTTCTCGTGCTTCAGTTAACTTATAAACATAGTTTCAGCGATTTTTATTTTTTTTCAATTTTCCGCCAAAAAAATCGCAAAAAGCGGTTTTTTAACATTTTCTCGAAAACCAGAAGTCATATGCATTTGAAGATTGCACCACTGGATTCAGTGGGTCAAAATACATATATATGTAAATTTTCGTTTTAATAATCCTACGATTAAGGATTTTTGGTAAAATTGAATTAAAATCTGAAAAAACCAAAAAAAAACCCTTAGGAAATAATTAAAAATATTAAATTGCATAAAATTGTATGAAAATTTGCTTATAAGTCAATTCGGACACGGGGAATTCAACGCCGTTGAGCGCATATCCATATCTTGTTTACTTTTTGAGATATAGCCTCCGGAAAAATGAAATTTTTCGAATTTTTCAGTTTTTCTACTTTTCCGAGGCTATATCTCAAAAATTAAATGTGATATGAAAACGCGCTCAACGGCATTAATTTTCTCGTGCTTCAGTTAACTTATAAACATAGTTTCAGCGATTTTTATTTTTTTTCAATTTTCCGCCAAAAAAATCGCAAAAAGCGGTTTTTTAACATTTTCTCGAAAACCAGAAGTCATATGCATTTGAAGATTGCACCACTGGATTCAGTGGGTCAAAATACATATGTATGTAAATTTTCGTTTTAATAATCCTACGATTAAGGATTTTTGGTAAAATTGAATTAAAATCTGAAAAAACCAAAGGGGTACCTCTTAGGAAATAATTAAAAATATTAAATTGCATAAAATTGTATGAAAATTTGCTTATAAGTCAATTCGGACACGGGGAATTCAACGCCGTTGAGCGCATTTCCATATCTTGTTTAGTTTTTGAGATATAGCCTCCGGAAAAGTGAAATTTTTCGAATTTTTCAGTTTTTCTAAATGTGTACAAAAACTAAAATTAAAAAATAAATATCCAAAAAGTGATATTTATCTGATATATATCCTATATATCAGATATTTTGATATTTATTATAAATATCATGATATTTACGAACCCTGCTACAAAGTGATATTTACTTAGAAGATCGGAATAAAATTTTACTGTGAATATTTTAGTTAGTTAAATGTAACAAATTTGAAGCATGATTAGTGTTAAGTTAGTTCCGGTCCATTTTACCGAGCCCTTCTATCTAGAATTATAATTAATTGCTGATGTATCCTGCGATATTTAAACTGATGTACGCTTTGTAATCTCGGCAAACATGTGTAATTAATTATTAAGTAATCGATTATGCGGTTGCTTGGTTGCGGTCGCGTCCTGCGACTAGCCTGCCATCTAGGGCACTAAATGCCCTTTCTAGGGCATAACTTTTAAAGGTCATATCGTCATTGTATTCATTATATTTGTTTTTTTTTTGTAGAATTGAATGGTAAAGTTTCAAATTTTGTATCAATTTTCATTTTTAAACTAGCGCGTAAATAGGATATGTAGTGGGTAGTTTCATTGTCTTCTCTTGATATTTTAGTTGCCATTTATATAAAAAAATCTTAAATACGTAGTATGTTTAGAACTTGGGTGGCCGCGGTATGTTAGTATGTTCGTATATGAAATTTGATGCTTTCATATTTAATATTAATTCATTTAACAAGTAATATTGAAAATTATTTTATCTATTTTACAATTTTGGTGAAAATTGTTTGTCGGCTGTGGGGATCGAACCAGTGTTCTCAAGATCCACATGCCGACTCGATACCACTGAGCCACCTACCCCAATAATAATAATAATTATAATAAAGATTTATGGGGTAGGTGGCTCAGTGGTATCGAGTCGGCCTGTGGATCTTGAGAACCCTTGTTCGATCCCACAGCCGACAAACAATTTTCACCAATTTAAAAAAAATCTACCCCTGTGGCTCCTCCACCACTAATATCTTTGGAGGCCGTGATTTTACGGCTGGTAACCGCACTTCACGCGAAAAAATATATCACTTACCGAGATCTGCTTAGGCAGAGTGCCACACTCAGTATGGGTAAAAGGCGTGATGATATATTTATTTATTTATAAAGATTTAAATCTGGCCAATCCTTGTTGCGAAGTTAGAACCTCTCAAATATGTGTTTAAATGTGGCGCCTCCACCAAAAAATGCTAATCCAACAATCACTTAAATTTTAAACATTTATTATGTTTTTCTAATTAATCTCTGTGATCAAATTATCACTCTAAATGTGTTCTAAAGACTCAGTAGTACATGTCAAGAACAAATATGATGAATTTAGTGATTCAGGTAACCGTAAAACTTGTTGTTTTTGTTGAATTCATTGCGCTCGCACCATACCCTGCGTTGGGTGGCTCGTGACGTTTGGTGTGGTATTGTTCATAGTTTCTCGAGAATAACTTTAGCGAATTGTGGTTCCTTTGCTTCTTTTTACCGGGAGAATCATTCTAATGCTTTTGTACGATTCTGAATAAATCCTCCCCGTTAAAGAAAATCTCTTTTTGTGCAAAATGAAAATAGGTATTTGTCGTCGGAAATCTCCTGTCATTTGTTATTTAAAAACCTATTCATTCAGCGGTTTCAAAGCGAAACTTCGAACTTTTCGGTCAAATTAGTTAGTTACACAGTATCCTACTAACTTAATAGTTACTAGGACGAAAGTTTGTTGAGATTAATTGTAACTAACTTTATTTAGTTAATGCCAAACGGTCCTAATATATTTTACATTAATGAAATTCATTTAACTCTCCCTCAGTGGTATCGAGTCGGCCTGTGGATCTTGAGAACCCTGGTTCGATCCCCACAGCCGACAAACAATTTTCGCCAATTTAAAAAATCTACCCCTGTGACTCCTCCACCTCTAATATCTTTGGAGGCCGTGATTTGACGGCTGGTAACCGCACTTCACGCGAAGAAATATATCACTTACCGAGACCTGCTTAGGCAGAGTGCCATACCCAGTGATGGGTAAAGGCGTGATGATATATTTATTTATATTTATTTTATTTAACTCTCCAAACTTTTTTTTAATTAATTAAGCTAGTATTATTGTAAGGAATTGGTAAAATTTAATTTTATAATACAACACAATAAAAAATTAAGAGAAACATTATAATAACATTAGATTTGCGTAATTTGGATGCCATAGTTTATTTGACCGAAGTTTAAAGTTCCCAGGTTTAAATCCTGGTCGAATTACGATTTCTAAATTAGTATATTTCAAATAAAGTCTTAGAAAATTTAGATCTGTGCATTATTTTAAACTTTAGTTTTTTTTTAATTTATATATCGAACCAACTACTTAGGTCATATGCCGATATGTCCTTTGTATGGCCGCCACGGGCGGGATCCGAACCCACGACCTTATGGTTGTGACTCAAGCCCTCAACCCGCCCGGCCAACACGCGGGACAAAACTTTAATTATCACGTCTTTTATCCAGTTCTTAGTGTGGCATTCAGCCGTAGCAAATCTCAGTAAGCGATATATTTCTTTGCGTGAAATACGGTCACCAGCACTCGAGGGTAGGAGGAACCACAGAGGTAGTTTTAACGTGGTGAAAATTGTTTGTAGGCAATAATTATTGTTTATAAATCAAAACAGTTGTATTTGTAAATGCACATCATTTGTCCTTGGTCATCATGTCAAATGACATTTCCCTCACTCAATTTAGTTGTGATAGTAACCGTTTCCCTCACTAGTGATGAAAGTAAATAACTTTCCTCACTAGTGAGGGAAACTGTTACTATCACAGGTAAATTGAGTGAGGGAAATGTCACTTTCACAAGTACTTCCGTTAGGAAATAGACGTTTTATTTCACTTATTTGAGTTAGGTAATGAACTGCATTATTTAACTAGTGAAATAATGAGGTAACATAGCAACAGATATCTTGGTAGACGAATTCTGATGAGTTATTTTTTGAATTTATAACTGTCATTAATATGTCAAAATTTCATAATTTTAAAAACGCTCTTTCGTATTTATTAGAACGGAAGTAGAAAAAATATTGTATGAAACTAGTAAGGAAATAGGTTATTACCTTACTAGTTTTATAAATAGCTATTTTTTATTCTTTATGATTATGATTTGACGGCTAGTAACCGCACTTGATATAAAAAAATATGTCACTTACTAAGATCTACGTTAGAATGCCACACCCAGTAATAAGTAAAAGGCGTGCGATATATTTATGTATATTTAACTTAGGGAAAGTAATATTGTTGTAAAGTATGAGAGTAATTGTGTAAATAGCCTAAAAGAAGAAATACAAGAAAAATAAAGCGGAAACTCTGTGATTTACTTTGGTTTTAGAGGCGCAATTTTTTATAATAGACGCGGCCCCGAGTAAAGTTACGTCGTAAAGTAACCATTCTTCTTGATTAAGTCTGTTCCGGGTCCCTGTTTTCTGTATGACCGGCATCACGTTACAAAATGGCTCTGGCAGATACGTAAAATGCTAGAATTTATTCATAGAGATTTCGTATTTTTCTGACAGACTTATTAAAGTACATCTAACACGATCTGACATTTAATGTAAATAAATCATATTGGCTGGTAGCACAAGCTCTGATTTTGCCTGTTTTAAGAGCAGTGTTTTTGGGTGTTTTAGTTATTTCTAACATGTTCTCTTAGAATACCCAAAAACAAAGCTTGTGCTACCAGTCATAGTAGCTAGAAAACTTAATTTGTAACATCAAATATGGATATGGTTCATGTCAGCATTATTATATTGTAATTTGTTGCAGCGATATTTTTTAATGATTATATATTTCAAAATTTTAAGGCTGACATTTTGTTTATAAAGTATTGAACAATAGGTGTATTTTCTTGTAATCATAACAAACACTTCAGTGACGAGAAATCTGGTCCTAAAGTTAAACAAAAATGCCAGTTCCTTGAAACAGGGGTCGAACAGCCTTAATAATTGTCATGTTGTTGCCGCTGATTTACTTCGCTTATTGTAGCCTTATTACTATACAGGGTGTTCGAAAATAAGTGTTACAGAAGAAGTCAAAATAAGATGAAAAGTTTTATAAAACATGTGACCAAAAATTAACTATCTTGGAGATATCGACAGTCCTGAATTTTGTTTGTAAATTTTGAATAATTGTTGCATAGAAATGGACTGGTATTAAATGTCCAAAATGACATTTTACATTTAATATTTATTGTTTACTTAACTTTGTCATCTTTGACACTTGCATGACTGCGCAAAAACTATTCAAAATTCATGGCTAACTAAATCAAGATTTAAATCAGTGTGATTTTTAAATCATTATTTTTTTTTTGTATTTTGTATTAACGTAATTATATCTCTGGCACAGAACAAAACAAGTGTTTTAATAAAAATCATTTTAAAGGTTTTTTTTTGTAAAATGATTCTTTGTTATTTGAGAACTGCAATAGTGTAAGAGGAACAAAGACACTTTACGCTCGTGATACACACATAATTTTTTCTACGATTGCATCTTAAAATTATTAAAAAACGTATACGTACTGAAAATAAATTCGTTCTGTCAACTGTCAACATGACAAGATCTGTTAAAACCGTGCAGTTAAAACACTCAACAACAAAACTTGTAGTACCATTTATTATAACAATAATATCTTGTTTCAAAAAATGAGTTTTCAGGTGCAAACTTCAATTACCCAATTAGGCATTAGCTATAGTTATCTTATTACTATTATTGCCCGACAGAGTACTAATCGCACTCGGGCTACTACACTGCAGTTCGATGAATTTGGACCTTGTAGGTAGGTGGCTCAGTGGTAATGAGTCGGCCTGTGGATCTTGAGAACCCTTGTTCGATCCCCACAGTCGACAAACAATTTTAAATTACTCCTGTGGCTTTCTCCACTAATATCTTTGTGAACCGTGATTTGACGGCTGGTAACCGTACTTCCTGCGAATAAATATAAGTAGGTGGCTCAGTGATATCGAGTCGGCCTGTGGATCTTGAGAACCCTGGTTCGATCCCCACAGCCGACAAACAATTTTCACCAATTTAAAAAAATCTACCCCTGTGGCTCCTCCACCACTAATATCTTTGGAGGCCGTGATTCGACGGCTGGTAACTGCACTTCACGCGATAAAATATATCACTTACCGAGATCTGCTTAAGCAGAGTGCCACACCCAGTGATGGGTAAAAGGCGTGATGATATATTTATATTTATTTATTTATTTATTTATTTATTTATTTATTTATCGAGATCTGCTTAGGCAGAGTGCCACACACAGTAATGGATAAAAGGTGTGATGATATATTTTTATTTACTATAATTGGGATTAAGTTCCTGTTATACAGCATATACGTAAATAAATTAAAAAGCATTTTCCATTTGATAATCTGTACCATATAGTCTATTCTGACGAGTCTGTAATTGCATTTGACCACAATAAATCAATTTGAATTCAAGTAGAATCGCCGAAAAGTGACTACGTCACCTACCGTTACCGTTCCACCGGCGCGGCGTGTCTACAACAATCTTCTACAAAGGTGCGTCTGCACTTTACTTTATTGGCCTATAAATGGGGCTCTATTGACTGAGGTGACGTTCCCATCACTTCAAATTACGCCAATGAACTTCATTATTCCATGGATAATGTTTGTCCTTTTTTATTAAATATGATTGATGGCGTTTCTGTCAAAGAATGAGAGAACTAGAAAGATATTCGATATCCTGTTAAAATCACAAAGTTACAGTTACAGTTGTCACAAATGGAAATCAAATTAGTGGGGTTATATAGGGTGATTCAAAAAAGAAATCGAATCGTGTGATGAAAAAACAAAGATAGATATGATGGCCATGTCTGAGCACAATCGGTGATATTTTTCGTTGTTAATTATGATAGATAATTAACTAATTGGGGAGGTGGTTCAGAGGTATCGAGTCGACCTGTGAATCTTGAGAAGCTTAGTTCGATCCCCACAGCCGACAAACAATTTTCACCAATTTAAATATACTCCTCCACTAACATCTTTGAGGGCCGTGGTTTGCCGGCTGGTAACCGCACTTCACGCGAAGAAATATATCATTTACCAAGATCTGCTACTGCAGAATGCCGTATCCAGTAATGGGTAAAAGGCGTGATGATATATTTATTTTATTTATTTATTTATTTCAAATTTATGATTTTGAATCTTATTGATTATTGTTACATTTAAACGGTATGGGTATTATGGGTAACCTCGAAAATAGATTTAGCGACCCCAAAAACCCCCGAGTAACTAGTTTTGAACCTAAAACTCTATTTCAGTTAAATATCGTCATTTCATCACCCCATCCCCTTTTTAACCCCTTAAAAAGTGCATATGATCAAAACGACCTCGAAAATAGATTTTGGTGATCTCAAAAACCCCTGGGTAACCAATATTGAACGCGTAATATTTTGGTATTATTTAATTTCATTTATGGCGATTCTTGCTTTTACCACCTTTCAGGGGTGGTTTGTACCTCTAAAAAGCAACTTCCAGAAGAAAATAAAAATAGGGGTTAAATATTTTTTAATGTTCTATTAGTGTGCCAAATTTCATTTAAATCGGTGAGTGACAATTGGGTAGTGTTACTTGTTAGCAGGGTTCGTAAATATCATGATATTTATAATAAATATCAAAATATCTGATATATAGGATATATATCAGATAAATATCACTTTTTGGATATTTATTTTTTAATTTTAGTTTTTGTACACATTTAGAAAAACTGAAAAATTCGAAAAATTTCACTTCTCCGGAGGCTATATCTCAAACACTAAACAAGATATGGAAATGCGCTCAACGGCGTTGAATTCCCCGTGTCCGAATTGACTTATAAGCAAATTTTCATACAATTTTAAGCAATTTAATATTTTTAATTATTTCCTAAGGGGTACCCCTTTGGTTTTTTCAGATTTTAATTCAATTTTCCCAAAAATCCTTAATCGTAGGATTATTAAAACGAAAATTTACATACACATGTATTTTGACCCACTGAATCCAGTGGTGCAATCTTCAAATGCATATGACTTTTGGTTTTCGAGAAAATGTTAAAAAACCGCTTTTTGCGATTTTTTTGGCGGAAAATTGAAAAAAAATAAAAATCGCTGAAACTATGTTTATAAGTTAACTGAAGCACGAGAAAATTAATGCCGTTGAGCGCGTTTTCATATCACATTTAGTTTTTGAGATATAGCCTCGGAAAAGTAGAAAAACTGAAAAATTCGAAAAATTTCACTTCTCCGGAGGCTATATCTCAAAAACTATTTGATATTTTTATATAATGGATATATATCATTGCAAAAATATGACGATATATATCAAAATAAATATCATGATATATATCGATCGATATATATCTTCGAACCCTGCTTGTTAGTTAATTACAGTTGAGATTTGGAATGTACGTCGAAGGAAAGATTGGTGAAACACGTATTTTGTGGGTGAGAGATTGTGTGGACGACCTAAGAATTTATTTCTGTTTATTGATTTTAATGTAAATTTTTTTGCTCTACAACATTTATTTGAATCTTTTTTCCCTAAAATTATTATAAAGGAAGCAGGAAATTATAAAAAATATATTAAAATAAATATATCATCACGCCTTCTACCCATTACTGGGTGTGGCACTCTGCTTAAGCAGATCTCGGTAAGTGATATATTTTTTCGCGTGAAGTGCGGTTACCAGCCGTCAAATTACGGCCCTTAAATATATTAGTTGGGGGGAGCCACAGGGGTAGATTTAAATTGATAAAACTATTTTGTCGGCTATGGGGATCGAACCAGGGTTCTCAAGATCCACCACTGAGCCACCTACCCCATTATAAAAATTAAATTATTAAATTATTATAAAAATATGATTTTACATTTTGAAGTCTTATATTTCGGTGTCACTGTCACCACTCTGTATGTAATCATTTGTATGTCTTATTAAGTAGAAGATTTATAGTATGTTCAAAGATACTCCGTTATGGCTTTAACTTACTAAGCCTGTGTTGAACCGCACACAGTAAGAGATTCTACATGTTGGCGCTCAGGGTAGGATTGCAAAATATTGAAATTCGGAAATCTCTAATCTCTGTGCGGATTACGTATTTCAGATTTACTTGAAATAATAATGAATTCGCAAAATTAAAACGGTATTATTACATATTAGGGAAAATAAGATAACAAAGGCATACTTACTGAGTAGGTATATAAATGAGTTTTCAAAAATTTAAAATCAGTAGTAATACTAACTTTCGTACTGAGGTCAACAATATACGTATTTAATATGTGGCGACCATTTGAAGAAGACAATGCTGATGTTTTACCAGTTGAAAATTGTGATAAAATTAAACGGACATTTTTGCCGCAAGAAGCGAAAGACATAGTTTCAAATGTGTATAACTATTTAACTAAATGACGAATTGTTATACATATATCATTTTTTTTGCTTCATTATCAAAATACAAAATTCTCTGTTTCATTATTATAATATATATAAAAATTAAATTAAATTTTGAAATACTGAATACATACCTGTCCTTGCACCCCTATAAATCAAGCTTAAATCCCTAACAATAGACCCGCTGAGAGGGTCATAACGGAGTATCTTTGAACATAGTATATTCCTTGTTACGAATTGCATGTGCATGGCAATTACAGTGCAACGCTGCGCACACGATTAGTTACGTATAAAATGAGATCACGAAACAGTTCATTTTAATCCACTTGAGATTACCTACTTAATAATTATTTTACCTGATGAGTCGTCTGACAGTTTAAGGTCAATCGAGAAGCCTTATATGGAAATACCTACACAACTACAGTAACTTTATCATGAACTATCAATAACTCCTCGCTAATAATATAATTAACAAGTTGATGATTGAAGTATTTTTGAAATTTGCGTCGATTATAAAAAGAGGATTTTGCTGAATACAAACAGAAGTAAAGCGGAACAACCAAAGTTAAAAATAACATTTTCTCAAAGCAAAAACTAAAAAAAAACGAAAGTTAGGTTTCTATTGATGTTGGTTAGTGGCTTCTGTATTGTGAATGCTCATCCGTAACTAAATATATCATCTAAATATATGAATTTAAAAACTGAGTCTTGATACTTAAAATACATTTTGCCACATTATTTACAAGATATTTCAAGAACTTTATTGAGATTGGACTGCATTTATGGGTAGAGACGCTAAAGCTACGTTTACAGCTAGCAATTACAATTAATAAACACTCATGTCAAATTATGGGGTAGGTGGCTCAGTGGTATCGAGTCGGCCTGTGGATCTTGAGAACCCTGGTTCGATTCCCACAGCCTATAAACAATTTTCACCAATTTAAAAAATCTACCCCTGTGGCTCCTCCTCCACTAATATCTTTGGAGGCCGTGATTTGATGGCTGGTAACCGCACTTCACGCGAAAAAATATATCACTTACCGAGATCTGTTTAGGCAGAGTGCCACACCCAGTGATGGGTAAAAGGCGTGATGATATATTTATTTATTTTTCATGTAAAATTATGTTAGCGTTCACATCGACAAGATTAAGGCATTAATTATAAGTACTTAATGGAATGTTTGAACACTTTTTTTTTGTTACAATTAATATTATTTTGTTTCTATCTTCTATCGTTATTGGGGAGTCTACGGATTTGAGATCCCGGGTTCGATTCCTGCAACTGATAAACAATTTTCACTATATTAAAATTACTGCTGTGACGAGCCACAACTATAACATCATTGGGGGCCGAGATTTGACGGCAGATCACGCACATATACCGAAATTTGCTACGGTAGTGTGCCACACCCAGTAATGGATAAAAGGCGTGATGATATATTTATTTATTTCTATCGTTACTTAGGATTTTAAATTTTTTGATAGTGATAATTTAAACGTCAACTAGTATTTTATAGATTTACAGTATTTGGAAAATTATTTTGTTTCAACATTACTTGTGGAAATAACATTTCCCTCACTCAATTTAGTTGTGATGAATAACGTTCCTCACTAATGAGGGAAACGGTTATTATTACAGCTAAATTAAGTGAGGGAAATGTCATTTGACATGGTGACCAAAGAAACGTGGGAAAAGGCCATTGCAAAGCTCATACTTTCGCTCGTGCTCCAACTTTCGTACTCGTTTTGCAATAAACCCTTTTCTCACTAGTATTATAATATTATATTTAACGATTTTTAAATTTATTTATGTTCCTTTTTAAAGTTTTCTAGAAATATAATTTCTCACTTATTCATTTATTAAATTAATTGTAATTTGGTTTGCAAATTTGTAAACTCTTCCACTAATTTATAAGTGTAATTGCTAATCGTGATTACTAATTAGATAACAGTGAATGTAGTTTAACTGTTTAAATTAAATTCTTCGGAACCAATTTATGCATTTCATTTTGCTTATTTAGTTACTATTAAAATCCGGTTTGAAGTATTTGCTGAACAGTTATACATTTATTTGCATTTGTTCCAGTTCCATAATATTAACAAGTAATCCACATTTTTGACAAATTATTTTAAGAAAATATTCGCGGGTTCAAATCTTGTCTATTATTTAATTATTTATTTATGGTACATCCCGTACCATAGGAATTTAATCCCAAATACAGTACAGGGTTCGGACTTATCGAGCTTGAGTGAATCTCCAGATTTGAATACCGTAACGCTAACCACATCAAAGAATATATACATTGCATGGAGAAAGTACAAAATTATACATACATACATACATAACATCACGCTATATCCCATTAAATGGGGTAACACGAACCCGTCAACATTCTCATCCTGACACACGATACTCGTTTCGACCACATTAACGAACTCTTTCTTTCCTCACAACCAAAATCCATCAGCACGCAACAAACATTCACCCATTCGCTCCTGTACACCTGTTTCGTAAATCTTCACTTACGCCCACTTTTCTAACAACGAATCTATAAGAAATGAAGGCAACATCCCCTGCGCTTGTTTAAAAATACATTTAACACAATTGCAGTTACTCACTGTATAGTAAAAACTGAAAATGAAGTTAAAAAAAATTTGGATGGAAGGGAGTATCTACCTGTGCTTGTTTTTAAACTGAATTCCACACAATTGCAGCTGGACACTCTATAGTAAAAACAATTCCAAATGAGAAAATTGTATTATTTGCTAATGTCAGCGAAAAATGCATATTTCTTGTTTTTTGTGGGCACTTTTCGGAGGTAAAAAGGGTAAATATTCTTGCTTAATCCGGCTCTGTCCAGATGGAAGCACTATCACCGCGTGTCAAATTGCACAATGTTCGTTCGCTGGTTCGCTCCCTATTTGTAATTCAATATGTTAACTCAATTGAATTGATTTGCGCCACGTTCCGTTGTATCGTATTGTCGATTTAAATTTCTATTAATCAAAACGCGTGCCTGGCATGTGTCTAACAGACTCCCTGCGTCATTATTTCAATTTGTTTCTAACCAATTCGACTCATTCAATGTGGATGGATGTTGTAAAACAATAAGAAACGTTCATGTACAGAGTATTTATTAAATTAATTCAATAGAAGTGCTCGCTTTTGTTGTACTTGATGGAATTCGTCTTCATTTCCTGTTTGCACTAATTTAAATGAAAATATTAATTGTAAGATTTACAAGACTTGTGTATTTCAATTAAAATGCGAGATATTCAATGCCGGTGAATTCATTTCGATATGGGGTAGGTGACTCAGTGGTATCGAGTCGACATGTGGATCTTGAGAACCCTGGTTCGATCTCCATAGTCGACAAACAATTTTCACCAAATTAAATCTACCCCAGTGGCTCTCCCTGCACTAACATCTTTAAGGGCCGTGATTTGACGGCTGGTAACTGCAGTTCACGCGAAGAAATATGTCACTTACCAAGGTCTGTTTCGGAAGAGTGCCACACTCAGTCATGGGTAAAAGGCGTGATGATATATTTATTTATTTTTATTTTTTTGATATGAATTAATTTTTGCATTTGTCCACAATGCTTATTCTATGTAACGTATTTATTAATTCAAATTAACGACAAACAATTTTCACCAAATTAAATCTACCCCTGTGGCTCTCCCTCCATTAAAAACTTTGGGGGCCGTGATTTTAGTTTAAGAGAAATTAGCTCTTATATTTGTGATTTTAACTATTTTTCTCATTTTTTGCATAAGTTCAGAATTTCTGTTCTAGAAAAGGTATATGTTAATTAAAATTAACAAAAATATTTATACTTATATTTAAAGATACTTCGAATGCAATACTGTAGTCCATAATTTCGTATCTGTTTTAGTTTACGAGATATGTCCTCTCAAATTTGTGATTTCAACATTTTTTCTTAATTTCTTGCACCAGTTCAGAATGTTTCTTCTAGAAAATGTTTCTGTCAATTTAAATTAATGAAAATATTTATACTTATATTTGAAGATATTCCGAATACAATAGTAAAGATCACAATTTCATGTCTCTTTTTGTTTACGAGAAATTACCACTTAAATTTGTGATTTCAACTATTTTTCTCAATTTTTGCACTAGTTCAGATTGTTTGTTCTAAAAAATACATTTATTAACGGAAAGTAACAAAACTATTTATACTTATATTTAAAAATATCCTGAATGCAATCGTGAAGACCGCAATTTAAAATATCTTTTAATTTTTGAAATATGACATCTTAAAAATGCGATTTAACAATAGACAAATAGCATCTTATTATATTGGCTAACATTTTACAAAATGCAGAACAACACCAATACGATACATATTTTATAAAGATGGTAAAATTGTCAGTTTTTGTGTCTTTGATTCCTTTGCAATGATTAATTAAATAAGTGTCATTATTGAAAGCTAATTATAATTTTCTGTTGTTTGTTTCAGAGGAGCGTTTTCAGTAGTAAGAAGATGTGTCCAAAAATCAACTGGATTGGAATTTGCAGCAAAAATAATAAACACAAAGAAATTATCAGCCAGAGGTATGTCCAAGTTAGCTTTTCCATTTTTATCAGTTTTTGTTTAAAGCTTTTTAGCGTGTTCCTCTTCATCAAATATTTTATGTTTGAAAACATTAAAAAAGTAATTAAAGTTTCGAGTTTAATTTCAGATAACAATATTTTTTTCTTTCATTTTTTTATTGCTTTAAAAAATTAATAAGAATATGCGATCGACTTTTATAAAAAAAAATGGAGATAAAATTTACTTTTTCTTGCGTGACAACCGACGTCGATATGATATAAGAATAACTACATTACATTTTCATGAACTAGGTAATAAATTAAACATATTTTTCTTTACATACTGCGTACTGTTATTATATCAGGATTTTCCGCGATAGAAAATTAGTTTCCCCTGTTACCGTTACTTCCATGATTACTTTAGAGAGAAAAAAACAAGACAATATTTTTTTTTATTGGTTTGTTAAAGAGCTTTGATGGGGTAGGTGGCTCAGTGGTATCGAGTCGGCCTGTGGATCTTGTGAACCCTGGTTCGATCAAACAATTTTCACCAATTTAAAAATTACCCCTGTGGCTCCCTCTCCACTAATATCTTTGAGGGCCGTGATTTGACGGCTGGTAACCGCATTTCACGCGACAAAATATATCACTTACCGGGATCTGCTTAGGCAGAGTGCCACACCCAGTAATGGGTAAAAGGCGTGATGATATTTTTTTTTTATATTTTTTTTTTGTTAAAGAGCTTTGCTGTCTTTCTACCAAATTCCTTTTACTTTTTATTATGCAAAGTTTGCCATAGAGGAATAATATTTTTTTCTAATTTAAAATATGTATGTGACACACGTTACACATTTGCTTGCATTTGTTCTAGTTTCATGACTAACTATGTAGATAATATCAATTTTTGACAACTTTCAAAATTAAGTTTATCAATAATTAAATTAGTAAAATGAAATGTGTTTGATTAATTTAGATGCAGAATTTAATTCTATACAATTTTTATTTGAAACATTTTAAAGTAATCAGGAAAGCAATGGTAGTAGAAAACTTATTTCCCATATTTATTATTTCTAAAACTATAGATAACTAAATAAATAATATCAGTTTTGACAATTTTTATTTCCTGTAAATTATAAATAATACAACAATAATGTTCATTATTTTTAGATCGATAAAATAATAGTAGAAGTTTCAGGTGATGCCTATTTTTGTTTCCTTATTACGAAATAACAAATATAAAAATAATATCAAAATAATAGAAGAAATACGATATTTCAATAAAAATAATGGTAGAACGATTTCCCGGTTGAATAGGCGCTATAGATGGAACCAATTTATTTGCTTTCTTTTGTCAGTTGATTGCGTATATCAAAAAAATCCTCGGTATTTTCTTTTCTTCTGTTATAATAACATAACTTTAAATTTAAATTGCAACAATACTTCGTAGGCATTTTTCGTTTGTTTACGCAGTTACATTGATAAAAAACAATGAAATAATTGAATGCGGTTTACAGTAATTATGAGAAATGTTTGTTATTACTCGTGTAAATTAGTATGCAAGAGCATTTTAGTTCAGAAACCGCTACTAGTGTGGGCTACAGCCCACATACCGCAAATGCAATGCGTTTTGTGTGAACGAATTGAATTACTATTTGTTGGGCAAAGTTGTTCGTTCATCCAGTACATTTAATCATTACAAACTTTCTACCAACTATCGCCATTCATTTAAATTTTAAATAATTAAAAGCTTCTTTATTAATGCTGCGATAAAATTACAGATAAGTAGAAAATAATTTATTTATGCAATTGTCAAAAAATGTGAATATGTATATATATATTTTTATTTTATTATTGCAAAACATTTGTTTGTTTATTGATGACAATGTAATAATTTGTATGTAAATAAAGTTTCGTTTGTTATATGATTAAAAGTGTGAGATACTGATGATGTATAATATTTTTCAGATTTTCAAAAACTAGAACGAGAAGCAAGAATATGTCGAAAATTACAACATCCAAATATAGGTAATGTAAGCAAGTCTATCAAAGAATTTTGAAAATTCCCAAACGCTAAAAAAGCTAAAAAATACTTTAGCTGGTTTGATGACTTAATATTAAAATGACGCTTGTTTTACAAATCTCCCATTAAAGTAGTTCCTTTACAGGGGACTTTAACTTAAATAATATTGAAACATATTTAACAAAAAAATATAATAACCCCTTATACAATAACATCTGTAAGACTCTATTAAATACGAATGAGGGTTTATATTTATGAACAAAACAATGTTTTTGTTGCAGTGAGGTTACATGATAGTATACAAGAAGAAAATTTCCATTATTTAGTATTTGATTTGTAAGTTACAGCTTAATAAACCAGTTTATTACAGGCAATAATAATCCGCCATTTTGTCGTTATCTAGGGTTACGGGCGGTGAATTATTCGAAGATATTGTAGCACGAGAATTTTATTCAGAAGCCGATGCATCACACTGTATTCAACAGATTTTAGAATCTGTAAATCATTGTCATCAAAATGGCGTTGTTCATAGGGATCTTAAGGTAACAAATATATAACGATCTAAACCATTTCTCAGCAGGACAACTCGACTCACTTAATATTACATCAAAACACATCAAGTTCTTGATGTATTTTGTAGTAATTTGGGGATGTGTTTATATGATGTGAACATTTTGTATGTGTTGTTCTTCGTAGCCAGAGAATTTGCTCCTGGCTAGTAAAGCGAAAGGAGCAGCCGTGAAGTTGGCAGACTTTGGTCTAGCGATTGAAGTCCAGGGTGAACAGCAGGCGTGGTTCGGTTTCGCAGGAACACCGGGATACTTGTCACCGGAAGTGTTGAAAAAGGAACCATATGGGAAACCTGTAGATATCTGGGCTTGTGGTGTTATTCTTTATATCCTCCTTGTTGGTTATCCGCCATTTTGGGATGAGGATCAACATAGGTTATATGCACAGATTAAAGCTGGAGCGTATGATGTAAGTTTAATATCACTCTATGTTCTAATTAAATAAGCTTGCACGAAACATTCATGATCTCAATTTCATCGCTGTCATCTATCAAATAAAAAAACGTAAAGTTCGATTCGATATTTTTCATTTAATCAATCTTTAAAATTCAAATGACAGTATTGAAATTGATCACCTATCATTCTAAAATTAATCTTCGTAACACATCATCCACTTTCATAATTCCTTTTATACAAACTCATTTATACCTCCCATTTGGAATTTTTCACTTTAATCACATCCATTCATTTGTCGTGACATTTTAAAATAAATGACAATCATCCCAGTTTCAATAAACTGGAATGGCACGATTCCATAAAACATTTATTCATTAGATTCATTTTAAAATCCATAAGTTCGTCCCATCTTTCGATCTCGCAACAAACTTTCAATTATCTTCATCCATTTATTCCTAGGTCGTTTTTACAATGTCTCACCCTCAATTTCACCAATCTTTCATACGTTCCACATGCCCAAACCATTTCATACCGATTATTCTAACATTTTTATTTTGAAAATTTAGTTTAATCTTTCATTTGCTCTTCATCTTTTTTTCTCATTTGTCTTAATCTGTTTCTTGATATATGTAATCCTTTTTTACTACAGTAGAATTCGTCAGATATTTTTATTTAATTGGCGAATAAAGTGGGCGATAACTTATTATCTGACGAATAAATAAAAAAATAAAAAATCGAACACACATGCACTTAGTGAAATGGTAAATTAGTGCTGTTCGATAATAATTGGCAATTTTAACTGAAGATAGAAAATGAAACAAAAAGTATTATGCCATTGAAAAGTTTAGTCGTTGTCTGGGATCCAGCTCGGATTATCCGGGCGATAATTTATTGTTTATATTATTTTCCTTTATATTATTTTTATTATAAATTATTTCATAGTACCCAAGTCCAGAATGGGATACAGTGACACCGGAAGCAAAAAATTTAATTAACCAAATGCTAACAGTTAATCCGGGTAAAAGAATAACAGCAGCTGAAGCCTTAAAACACCCATGGATTTGCGTGAGTTACTTTAGAATCCAAACAGGTCTTAGAAATTAAACCCTTTGTTTTGTTTTACAGCAAAGAGAACGTGTTGCTTCTGTTGTACACAGACAAGAGACTGTGGACTGTCTCAAAAAGTTCAATGCGCGCCGCAAACTCAAGGTAATTAATTGTTTTATTATTCAATTATTCATCAGATCTCTCGTATTGAGAAATATAAATGCACACTATTTTGCTCCTTCTGTACCTGAGTGTTCATGGGAAGTCGCACTTTGTTTTCCCATTAAAATTGCAATAAATATTATGATAATTGAAGCATTGGGTGGAAACACCATTTTGAGAAAATGTAACTATGGTTTCATCTCTTTTCGTCGATAAAGTACGATTCAATTCTTCAATTGTTAACAATTTGTAATCATTTTCGGAACGAAAATTGATGACTTTTCTATAGCTTAATGACAGTTTTTTTTTTTATTATTTTATATTTGAGTTATAACTTACAATTTAGGTAAACTTTAAACGAAGAAAAGAAAACAAAATGTATACAAAAAATGTAAAAAGTGGCATTAGACAAAGTTTGAGACAAACTTAACTATTGGCTAATATTTTGTTGAAGTTTTTTTGTCAGACTTATCTGTGCTCTTATTTAAACTATTTGGCAATATTTAAATTTATTCCAGCGTTGCTTCCATATTTCAAAGCAGATCTGTAACGCATAAAAGCTGCTTGGGAATTATCAGACATGATAGATTTCTACCAATTGGACAAACTGTTAATCAGATCAACTACTTGGAAGAGCTAAAACGATTATGTGAAAAAATTGAGCAAAAAAAGCCAGATGATATAAAAAGGAACATGACAGCGGCTCGTAAGATTATTCCACGACATGCGTTGCAGATCTTTTTGAAAGATGGATAGGGAACAGTAAAGTGTATTCTTATATAAACATGTAGCAATATGATAAGATAAAAATGAGAATAATGAGTAAATGTATGTTTGTAGGGGGCTATTCTCACTACAATGTTGGCTACTCGTAATTTCTCAAGTGAGTATGAATTTACTTTATCCTGGTCCTGTCTTCCATGAAATATTAGTCGAAACTTCACTGTATTCGTAGTTTATTTTTAGTAGTAAATTTCATGGAAGTGGACGCAGATTAATTCTTAGGTATTTTATTATAAGTATTTAATATTAAAAAATATTATATAAAATAATTTAAAACAGTACACAGACGAATTTTAACACTCATACATGCGGACACGAATATTGACTGATCCTTGTATATAAAGTGATCCTGTGTCTTTTCTTTCTATAATAATTAATTTTCAGTGATTTCATAAAATATCTGCATTTGATAATAATTTTCTTGGTGTTCGTAAATCTCTTTGTTTCATTTCAACTTGACCCTTTACAGTAATCTTTAGTCTGTTATGTTTATTTGTTCATTACTGAAAGCACAAGCTATTTTAATTTTCTTTTGTAAATATTTTTAAAATGCTTGTAATCTTCTGTTTCTCCTAGAACTAGAAAGAGATATTGTGTTAGTCTAGCTTCTATGGGTTTCAATGTACCTGACCTTTTTCTTTCGTTAAATAAGATACTCTCACTTTTTGATCTGATCGTTGTGTTATCTACATGGAAACCCAAACTTAGGACAATTTACACAGCATGCTGTTTGCAAGCATCTTCGACTGGATCCACTTTGTAAACATGTTAACTCTGTTATTCATGTACGGTGTAAACACTCTTTTATTTTATCAAGGGCACAATTTAACTCCGATACCCGTTACCAGTGTTGTAACACTTAACTTATAATCTAAAAAAGATAATAGCTAACAATTCAAGAAACTATCTAGATACAAGATAAATTATTAAACAATGCCAAATCATTTGCTATTCATTGTATTTAGATAAAACCGTATCTAAATAAAATAATAGATAAAACTGTATTATCTAAATGATTTATTTAGATTGGTTACAACACTGTTTATTACTACTTGTCTACATCTATTTCGTAATTGCAAAATAAAGCGTATCCAGACGGCGATGTTATAGTGTATACCTCGTTCCACGGAAGAATTTATTAGACATTAAAATGAAAACAAATGCTACATACTTTTATGGAACAGGGTATATGTTACATTTCTTGTCTTCCAAATTATTTAACAAAATATTTATATTTGTACTGTTTAAAAAAGAAATGTAACTTGCAAGACCTAAAGCACAATATAAAATAAAATGATTTTTCCAACATAGTTGTGCTTTTGGTCTGTTACGAACCAACACAAAATCAGTGTCGATAGATAGGTTTAGCCGTAGCAGCTGGAATAGGTGCTAGACAAGTGACTACACTATATCTTAGATTTAGTTGGTAGTACTGTTGAGTAGTTGGTAACTTTGTTTTGTCTCGTTGTGGCGGACATGTTTGCGTCACCTTACCTCACCTTACATCACTCTGACGCAACTAGAAAGTGGTAAGAACACTGCTGCTTTCCTGCATCATTTCATTTACCTTCATCAGTTTTGAACACACGCAATGAATATTTATTTCAGACATTTCTCTTCCTATATAATTATCCTACAAGGCTTTTTTAATCAAATTTTTAGGTTACGTTCTATCCCGGCAGTCCACTTGAATCTTATTAGCGGATGTTCATAATGATTTGTCTTTGTTGATAAACATTTTTTGCGTGTGTTTTGCCCGTGTGATGAAGCTTCTTGCATGAGGTTTCTTTGTGTTTGTCATTTACACCTATCTTCCTGATTTATGCATTTCATATTAACGTATCACATTCACGTTCCATTATCACTGGTCATTCGTTGTTACATTTTAACATTTAAATTGATTATTTAAATTCATGATCTAATAATTTTTATTTGGTTTATTTTATTCCATTTTGTTGGAAATTTTTATTGTTACTGATTCTATAAGAGCTTGGTTTATATACACATGTTTCTCTTATAGAACTTTATCATAATTTTGATAATATTCTTATACATAATCTGTAGTTATAGTGAACACAAAATTGAATTGTTGTTGTTGATGTATATTCATGTTTTTAAGGAATTCAATTTTGTATTCTTGTGCTCTTAATATTTAGGAGAGACTTAATATAAAATTTCTGTTTATTAGGTCGAAGTATTATTGTAAAGAAAGGGGATGGTTCTCAAGTGAAGGAATCTACAGACAGTTCTACAACTTTAGAAGATGATGATATCAAAGGTAAAAATATGTGCACCATTTTGATTTACCTGCTATGTTACTACCACCATTCATGATTCTGGAATTTCTTTCAAATAATGTTTTAAGAAAATTTAGTTTTTCAGAAAAATCATTTGTATTATTTGAAGGATATTCTTGTGTGTATAAACTGTACCAAAAATTTCGTCATTTTTAATAATTTGCGTTTTACCACTGGTTTATTTTGTTTAAACATTGAACAGTTAAGCAATCAAAGTACAAATGTAAAAATATTGTTTGTGATTTTGAAATCATCTCAAATTGTATGTACATAATGCATGTTTTTTTATATTGTTCATTTTATTATTCCGTTGCTTGTGTTTAATTTTTTCATCGTTATACGTACACAATCTTACCATGTTACCGGCACAAGTACATTACCTACTTTCATCATAATGTCTCAATCAATCAATCAATAATTCGTAATAATTCATACATACCATGGTATAACATTACATTTTTATTTTTATTTATTCATTTGTCAAATTTTAATGAAGTTTATTCTTGATATATCTAAAGCTTTGCTTTATTACCTAAATTCGGTAAAATTAATTGGCTAAAATTTGCTTTTATAATATGTCGAGTCTTTTTAATAATGTATTTTTATTGCATCCTAAATGTTTAAGCTATTCTTTAAATTTTATGCTTAAAATATTTATGAATTTTTTAACTGTTGCATAAGAATGCAACCGTTAAACTTTAATCGAATTCATGAAAGACACCAAATTAATAATGTGCATATAAATGAATTTAGTATGTTTTGAATACGTGTCCGATGAATTCGGTTCTAAATGACAAAAGGCTAAACTTGTAATTAATAAAGGAACTAAATCAAGGAGTTGAATTTGGAAAGGAGCATTTAGTGATGCAACAATTGCTTTAATATGAATGATATCCCATTCGCCGCAGCGGGTAATGTGTTTGTGTGTATGTGTTCTGGGCTCGCTGCGTACATTCGTTCATTCATTGCAAACGATCAGAAGATAAAAAGGGAGGTGTGGATCGCAGTTCAACTGTGATAGCTAAAGAACCCGAAGGTAAACTTCCATTATTTTCTTCACACTAATTCACAATACTCACTCTTTAATAATCTCAATAAGAAACTAATCTCAAACGTGATGACAGCTGTCACATCGAGGGGTGTTTTTCTCTTCTTCGTCCATTCCGATCTCGGTCAGTCAGAAAATGTGACACCGCTTCCTCCAGAGCTACGATTACAATTTTACTATTCAATATATTTCTTATCCTGTCACACGACTTTCCCTTCATCATTTTATATAACCTGTTGAAATCATTTATTTACACTTTCAAGAATTGATCCTCAGTCATTTGTCCTCACACAATTTTTTGCAGTATCTTCGGAGTTCATTCAATAGTTATTTGGATATCAAAGGAAGGAAGTGAGACATTTCTTCCTGAAGGTACCGTTTTATTTCCCGAGACGAAGCACCTGGGGGAACAATGACACTTTATTCACGAATTATACATTTAATCTATACAGAGATCACTTGGATATCACTAATGCCGAATTATACCGTTGTCTTACTGATGAAAATTATCACTTTCTTCTCTCAATTGAGGGAAGAAAATCTTATTTTCTGTCTGAGTCATGAAAAGAAAGAAATATTAATTGGTTTCCCAAATAAGAGTGAACATATTATCATATTTATATGTGAACATCTTTTAAAAAAAGGTTTTTTTATTCGATCTGGCCGGCAGCGAACAAATTTTCTGACTAGCCGAGATGGTAATGACGGAAGTGAATTCCCCTTTTACGGAGCAGCAACGGAAATAGTGTGTTTTATTTACATTTTATATTACTTGTTACGTGATTTTTAATATGTAGCACAAATGTGCCAAATTGCTGATTAACATAAGTGCATCACAATCACTTTTTTATCTAAACTGCACAACGTGCTCTCTGAATATGCTGATTATACTTTCAGAATTGGACTTGTGCATGACATGTGGTTAAAATTATAGATGGTGTTTCACTATTTACACGTTGCATGGTAATTGTTAAAATAATTTTGCATTTACCGTTAGCAAAGTTTGGCAGCAGTACAACGAGGCTTGTTTGGCATCGTTTCAAGTTTATATTTGTTACATTTTTATTCGTGTGCATTTAATCGTAGGGAGTTTTATTTTCACTATTTTCTAGTTTGTGTGATTTGTTTAGTGTGAAATAATTCTAATTAATTATTTATTATGTCGACGCTTGCTTCGTTTATTGTTGGGGCTACGAAACAAACTGAAAGTATGCAAATCATTAATTAAAAAAGAAATACTTCTTAAAATATCAGATTGTAATGCATAATCATCGTAAACAAAATATTTCTTTTGCTTATGATTTATTTAACAGTTTGTTATTAGTTTTTGTCAACCGAATTAACGCTGGTGACTTTATAAACTAAATTTCATTATGAAGAAGTTAAAATTAACCAAGTCTTTAAAGTCACCATCGTCTATTGCGAAGAAGATTATTCTTCTTACTTCAGAGAATGCGATGCTTGTGCATAAGGTCTTAACATGGTGAACTGGAACTTTAGGAAGTGGTACGCCGCCCCAGTCGCCCCTACGGGTAGCAACCACTGTGAATTCACCCTCAGGCTCGATAAATACAAACGTGGGGACAAGTAAACCTGTAGCAACTCTTACTCTCGGACAAGCTTTAGTGCAAGGGGTTCAAGGTTAGATATAAAGATCATAAGTTGAACTAACAGCCTAACTTTCGTGTGGTGGTTGAAATATAACAAATAACTAATAATTGAGTGTCGTTTTAATTGAATTTTTTGTATCGATTCGTTGGCAAATCTTCTTTGAAACTTATTCTATTTTTCTGGCTTCCTCAATGTAACTAAAGATTTGAATAATTCCTTAGAGTTTAGAGAAGCATGTAGGTCATCAGTTTACTCCAGATAATAGATTTAATATTATGATTATATTTTGTTCTGTTTTATTTAAATATGTTAATTTGTTATTCCTGTTTTTGTGCATGTGCGTTTTTAGTTCTGATAGATTGTTGTGCTGAAAATTCTACTGATCCTGTCAGTAAATGGGTGGATTGCACTGTTACATGCGATAATATTTTCAAAGCAGATTCTTATGAGACAGGTGAGTTGAATTTTTTGCTTCTTTTCTAATAATAACAAACTAGTAAAGCCGATGAATGACAACCTGTCCAACAGTTGTAAAAATGCTTCAAATTAAAGACTTTTATTTGAAGAATTTTTCTTATCGGTGTTAATACTAGTAAAATGATTATGTCAAATGTCTTTTATCTTTAATAACAACAATCTTACAATGAATTATTTATTATTAGTGTGTACTTGTCTTAAAATTTAAATAATCATATTTGTATTAACAATAGCTTTTAAAAGCATGTTCAGCTTTTGTGCAACATATGATATGTTTTTCGGCATGCTTGCTTTATTCGGAATGTCGCCTGCCATATTCATTTATTAGATGATTCATTATTAATGGAATATCAACGACTAAATTCTGAAGATTCAGATGGTAAGATATATTTTATTTACTGTTTCTTTCTCCATTTTACTTTGTTGTTTTTAAATGACTACAGACTTTTTCCAAAACACTCGCTTGGTTACTTTGTGTAGCATGTCTATAAATTTATTCAGTGTTAATTTGCGCTTAAATTAAAAAAATATATATTTCTAAAGATTGACTAAATCTGTAGAATTTATACATTTTCCTTGATTATTTTGCCTTACTTTGCTTCAACAATTTAAAAAATGGAACATCAAACATATTTTTCACTAGAATTCACTTAGATTTGTGCTGTAATATTTGCGTTGTATAATCAGCATACAGAAAGAGTTTTTGAAAATATTTTTGTGGAAGAATACTTGAAATTGTTTAAAATGTATACTAGAAATCATCTGGGAGTCGTAAAAAAATATGATTAAAAGTTGCATGTAAATAAAAACATATATACCGATATGATCGCGTGAAATCAGATTGCATGATTGCTACATTAATTGCTAAACTAACCGCTTGTATTTTATTTGCAATTTGTAGAAATAAGGATTGTGTGTCCGAACAAGACGTATTCACAGCTTTCAACAAATTCTCAAAGTTCAGGTATGACGTGTTTAACTCTTAGCTACTGGAATTTTTTATGATTACTTCCACTATTTTAACAATTTTTCTTTATTACATTGTACATACGTCAAGAAACTATAATGCTGTATTTCAAGAACTAACACTTTGACTATGGAATATAGCTGTTCAATTCGCAAAGTTAGCATGTAATAACTATCTATCTGCTATTTAATCTGTATAATTTCTCAGACATTTTAGTTGTGTACTATAAACCAGTGGTACTTGATGTAATCCTAATATGATTTAGTAGTCCTATAGTGTTTGGTAGCTCTTCTCTTGGTTGCTGTTTAACTCTAGATATGTTTTTTACTAGCACGAAGACAAGAGATTATTAAAATGACTGAACAACTGATTGAAGCGATAAATACCGGCGATTTTGAAGCTTACACGTAAGTTTACTGTTAACAATTAAAACAATTTCAATTATTAATGTCGTTTCTGTGTCTTTTGTAGAAAAATATGTGATCCTCATTTAACGGCATTTGAACCGGAAGCTATGGGAAACTTAGTCGAGGGGATGGACTTCCACAAGTTCTATTTTGATAACGGTAAGAATTTATGCAGAGTCACAGCAGATGAAAATGTTAGTGGAGGTAATTATTCAAATTTCGCCGCGATGCAAACACTAACATATAAATTCTTATTAAAAAAATGCAATCAGAATACACAAAATTTTGTAAATTTTTCGCACTCATTCCGGAAGCTATGTTATCACGCCACTCGTATTATTAGTTTTCTATTTTTTATGCCCGAAAATATTTTCAAAAATAATCAAATATCGCCGCACGCATTCTGAATTTCTTATGCGCTATAATTTTGCACATGCAAATTCTTGTAAAATAAAATGGTGTCTACCAGCACAGCATACTATGCTACCAGCAAAATTATTTACAGTCAAAATAGTTTTCTTATTTATTCGGATAAATCAGTTTTTATTCAACAATTTCCGCTCAATTAATTTGTTAAAAATGCTATTTCTGATAATCTTTAATCCAAATAAATTTAATTTTAATCTCTACAACTTTTATTTAAAGTATTTTACTAAAATGATTTTGACGAATTTTGAGATGTAAGAAACCAATTTTGTTATGAAACTGCCTGAGTTTTTAAAATGTTGAATCTTGGAATTTTATATTTTGAAATTGGTAGGCATCATGAACAAACAAAAATACAAGTAGAATAATAGAATTTTATAAATTCCTTTGCGCTCTTTGCGGAAGCTTTTTATCATGTTACGCGTATGACATTTTCTGAATTTTTTATGCGCTGAAATGTATTCAAAATTATTTTTGAAATTTGAGTGAAGTGTGTTAAAGAAGAAGAATTTAACAAATTGGCAATCATATAAAATGAATAAATTAGTTAGGAGGTAAGTAAAGACAATTGGTTCTGTTGAAGTACTGGGCAAGAACTGCAAAGCTGTCAATACAACCATTCTGAATCCGCATGTTCACTTGCTGGGCGACGACGCCGCTTGCATTGCGTACGTGCGTCTGACGCAGTATATGGACAAGTAAGATTTGATGATGCTGTTTCTGTTGTAGAGATTTGATTGATTGATTATTGTAAACAGACAGGGGCACGCACATACTCATCAGTCTGAAGAATCCCGCGTGTGGCACAAGCGGGACAATAAGTGGCAGAACGTGCACTTTCACCGGTCGGGAGGTTCTGGAGGCGTCGCCTTCGGCTTCAGCTCGCATAAATAGGCCCAACTTACGCACCACCACCTTGAAGTTTGCGTGCAATCGTGATTTTATACATGTATTTAACATCACGTTAGGGAATACCTACTTATTTGATTTCATTCGATAGTGTCTCTTCAATTATGATCTTTTTATGAAACTTTTTTTATTTCCTCAAATGATCTATACTGCTACTGTGTAGCGTAGTGTGTAGGTACAGAGTTTTATTTGTTTGGTTTTGATTTTTTAAATAATATATGTAACGGGAATGTGCATTAAGAGTTTATATCACGTGCAAAACTTGCCTTCTCTAAAGAGCTATGTAAAACATAGGCCAAGTAGTCTAGTTTGGCTTTACCTACTTTATCTAGTAAACATCGAGTCGTGGTTTGGTTCCTTTGGATGGAAATGAGCGCAGAATGTTGCAGAGGCAACTCGGCACACCAGACTTTTCTTATCTACTTAATTTACATAATCCAGCGAGAGAATCAAGTAGCCAAATACCTACCTAATGTTAACATATTTGAATCTTTCTATCGATGCATTATATTAGTTTATACATATAATATAAATATGATAGTATAACTTTATTTATTTATTATTTATTTTCTACTCTAATGATCACAAACTAAGGGATATTTAAACGTTGTTAAAATATATACATAGAAGTAATTTATAAAAGATGTGCAATCGTGTAATATTTGTATATTGTTGTTGCGTTGCCGTTGCCCATATATACATAAACATAATTTTGTTGTTACGATATTGAATGGATTGGGTTGGGTTTCACGTTTACATTCACGAATTCAGAAAGACATACGTTAATAATTGTTTTTGATTGAGAATTTGCAAACATTACATGCATTGCACGTGCATATTTAAAATGAATTGTGCTTTTGTAAAGAACAATTTCAAGTGAAGCTGGCAGTTTCGCACGAGTGCGATACAAATTCGTAAACACTGCGAAACACCATTCACTGCATTTTGTACGTCTTACATATTTGACTGTTTAAAAGTTAATGTTTGTATTATTAAAATGTTCTAGCTCTCTTGAAATATTCAATTATAATAATCACTGTATAACGCTGATTTTCACATCGTTGTCTGAATCTGAAGAATTGTATATTAAATATCGTCATCGTCTCAACTGCGCAACCGACTTTCGATTTTGTTTGCACATGATCGATCGATAGGCGATTTGAGTAATTGTAAATTTACCATGCCCTTTTGAATGTTGATATCGTGTTCGTTATTTTTATAAGCATTCTTCAAAGCGTTTCTTTCTTTTGGAAAGATGGCAAGAATTATACAAAGTTCTATAGTGGTGTATTTTTAAATCTATTTATAATGCTATCAAATGACTTGTTTAAATTAAATAAGATTTTTAATCAAATCGCTTTTTCAATGTATTTGCTGTGAAATACCATTTACTAAGATTATCGAATTTAAAATTATAACTTACCCATTTCATGTCTAGAATAGTTCTCCTCTTTAGTCAAATTTGTAGTTGATATAATAAATAGTTACTTATTCTACATAAATACTGACAAAAAGAGAAAGATGATCTTGCTCTCAATACATTTCTAAATTGTTTGGCCTAAGTACATTTAACTTCTTGCAGTTTTTAATATTGTAATTACTTGAAATTGTCAATATTTAATCACGTTCATGATAATTATCTGTGTGAAAGTACATTCTTTTCCATGTACCTTGATTTTATATTCCATAGCGTAATTTAAATATACAAATATTTGTGCACAATTATCTTTGCAGTCATTTATTTCTTGACAAATGATTCTATGTGTATAAATAATATTTTCAGTCAAATCTTATAATATTGTCAGTACAAATGAAATGTATAAATCTTCTAAACAAAGTGTGCGTATTCGTTTCTTGCGAGTCAAAATAAGTTTGTTCAACCTCAGCAAATTATCTTTTATCATAATTCTATTTAGAATAGCGTTAATAATATTACTTTTTCTATCTGTATGTACATACATATATCTCAAGTTTTTAAAGATTACCGCTTTTGAATCGAACATATACAATCATAATTGATAAATCTGCACTTGGCTCGGTCATTTCACTCACACATCTTAAACAGCAATTATTCGTAATTTATATTCTCGATATTCATGTAAACAATTAACGAAATTACTTGTTTCACTTTTAATCATTGAAATTCAAAATATAATTATAACGATTGTTAATATTATTAGCTCTCTTCAGACTCTTATTCAGTATTGTGTTTGTGTATAATGTATTTTAATATGTATATATGTTTATCTTATTTCGGGTAAATATTGTTTAAACTGTAGCAACATGTAAATGACATTCTTAACATTTTCTCATTGGTGTGTTTGATTTAGTTACATAATAAACAAATCTTTGCATATATAATATTTTGCTTGTATTTAGATTTAGTGAACGAAATCTAATATATGTTTGTATTGTTATCCCCTAATAAAATGTTTGTAACATTTCTTTAAGTGGTATTTCAGATGGTAACTTATTTCCTCTAACGAAACAACGTGTTTGATTGTATCTAAAGTTTAATCCTTATTGCTCACAAAATATTTATGTGATGTGTTACTGAATATACAGGTGTTTTCGATTTTTATTTCATCGTGCCGTAATGTTTTTGTTGTTTTATTTGCTGCTTCATTTTCCGACAAAGAAAACATCCTGTATATTCAGACATGTTTAGCCTTAAAATAATGTTTAACTTAACGAACATACTTGTACCGTTGTGTTTCATGTAAAGAAATTCATTGATGTAAATTATCTGTACTTTATTTTTAAATAAGTTCGTTCAATGTCTATTAAAAGAGAATCAGTATTGAAATTAGTATGCGTAAATGTGCAATAACGAAGTTTTCCTTAAATTTTGTTTTATTTTTAGGTATTACTCGCTATTTTTACTATCCATGTGTAATCAGTGCTCATGCGAAATTGCAACAGATGGAATATGTTTGTTCAACTTGTTACAGTTGAAGTGCTGTATATTTAATCAGATCTAATTTTATTAGCGCAACAGATAAAAAATATTGCATTGACTTTGTACAACTCGTTATCTTTATTGAATACAACTGCGAATGCAAAGCTACATAAATTCAGATAATACTTAGGTGATAGACTAATAAAAATAATACAATCTAAAGTTAAAATTTAATTTTTTTTTAATACATGGTCCAGCCATTTATACAATAAATTACAAAAATAAATATCATTTCTTCAAATAGAATCTTAGAATATCAATGCATAATAAGTAGATAATATAAATCAAGAATAAATTCTGTATTTAAGTTTGTAATACTAATGAATCACATGTCACTTTAATGAGTACTAAATTCATTTGTATTACACTGTTCTTTTGTTCAAAACAAAATACTGCTGAATTTAAATGAAACAGATGACTAAGGTAGTATGCGAGTAAATAACACATTGATTTAATAATTTTGCAGGAAACTCCGAGTGGATGTCAAGATACTCTGCAGGGAACTATTTAGTGGTAACTGCTAATAATTTTATCAATTTGATCATTCTTTTGTGCTGGATTCTTCCACCGGGAATATATACTTCTTCGCCATGGTATACGCCAATCCTGCTGTTAAACACGCGACTACAGTCCCCTGAGCTGCAACTCGAAGCTGCATCAAAAATACGCTGGGGCTCATCTGTCCTCGCCTTTTGAACTTGTAAGCTCCATACAAACAAGCCAACGTCAATCCACCAATACCTAAACAAATATTTCATCAATTAGAAAGGTAAGCAAAATCAATATTTACAAATTTGTTCAACTTACCTATTGGGAAAACTGGCATTTCTTTGGATTTTCTGGCCAAACGATCGGATTTTGATTCGTCGACATAGTCGAATATTTGATTGCTTGACATGATTCTAAAATAAAAATAAAATTTTCTTTACTGCTAAAATTATATATTTGCAAATAATGATTACATAAATATAGGTCAGTGGGTAATTTTGCAAGAATGATGTAATATATGTTAAATTTTAAAAAACTGGGAATATGATAATTTAAATTGTAGTGCTAACCTTTATATGTCTTGAGCCTTGAAGCACGTAAAGAAAATTAATCAATTCCACGAAAGTTATATCACATGAAGTTTGAAGTTCACTGTAACATACAAAAACTTATTGCGACTGACACAACGTATAGTTAACTTAAATATGACAATTACTGGCGGGACGTGATAACCGACTCGTCGTCAGCGCCCGTTTCGTCACTTTTTTTGACCTTCCCCACCCAATTTGTATTGCACGCATGACGTCTCTGTTCTCAGAATTCCTAGAAATTTTATCATTTCTCGAGAAATTACCTATGCTTTAATTAAAATGTCACATCCTGTTGCAATTTTATTTGAAAATATTCATTGCGAATTTTTATAAAACTAAACGTCAAAAACAGCTGATTTCTAATATGTCTAAATTCATATGCCGCACTTGTACTACTTCGGATACCTCATTGGTTTCTCTTTTTACACATAAAATTGATGATGAATTGTTAAAAGATATATTAATTAAATGCGCAGCAATAAAGGTACATGATAAAAATCAAATTGATGATATTACAACAAAAATAATGTTGCAGGTTTCAGAAGACGATTTATTACCACAAATGATATGCAATTCTTGTGTAGAAGTGCTTTTAATTTCGTACAAATTTAGAAAAAAATGTCAAGAAAATGATCTGAAGTTAAGGACTACATTGGATGAAAAACAAAGGAGTATCTCTAATTTTTCGCCAGAGGTATGGCTTTAATCAATTATTTTATCTGATAATTAATTCTTATTTATTTTTCAGATTAATATTGAGAGTAGTGTAGATTCTTACATATTAAAATCATTAACGGATGCAACTATTACTGAAAAATGTAAAATAGGAAACAACCAAACACCAACTATTCAACATACATCAAAATTACAATGTGATTTATGCGGAAAAACATTTACAAAAACGTCGAGTTTGAAATATCATTTGCGAATTCATAGCGGTGAACGAAATTTTCAGTGTTCTGATTGTGATAGATCATTTCCGACTTCTTCTCAATTAGCCGTCCATCAAAGATCGCACAATGGGTACAAGCCATACGTATGTACAGTATGTAACAAAACATTTTCTAAATCCTCAAATTTAAATGTTCATTTATTGATGCATCGGAATGAAAAACGATTTACTTGTACTGTTTGTGACAAAAAGTTTTCACAGAAAATTCACTTAATTTATCACCAAAATTTACATAGTGACTTTAGGCCCTTTTCTTGTCATTGTGGGGTTGCTTTTATAACTAAGAGTAATTTAAAAAGACATGCTAATAGTCATGTGGGTATAAAAAATTATTTGTGCAATTTTTGTGGTAATTTATTTGCTTCATGTAACGATTTGAATAGACATTTGTTGACTCATAGTATTGAGACGAACGAATTTATTTGTAGTATTTGTTTCAAACATTTTACACGATCAGCATCTTTGCGTAGGCATATGAAAAAAATTCATAAGTAATTTTTAGTTTGAGAACCATCTTTTTTATCTGGCCTATTTGTTTTTTTCATATATGTATAGTTTTTTTTTTCTTTTAAAGAACCTAACCTAATTTTTTGACAGTTGTGTGAACTGAGTATAAATCGTAAGAGTATTGTGTTTTAAATATATTTTTGCACATATTAAAATGGAATTCAATTTACATAATGTATGCAGAACTTGTTTATCATCAGAAATAATAGAAATGAGTTCTTTATTTGAAAATTCTTACTACAATAATATGTGTTTGGGGGAAATACTTTTCAACTGCTGTGCAATACAAGTAAGTTATTTAAATGAATTTAATCTGCATTTTCAAGAAAATACATATTATATTTTAGACTGATATCAATGAGACTTGTAAGAACATTTGTGTTGGATGCAAAACACAGTTATTATCTTTTTACAAATTCAAAACACAGTGCGAAAAATCTGATACTGTGTTGTGTTCCTATAAGAATAATATTTCATCAGTTTTTGTTAAAGAAGCTCGTGATGACATTCCAGGAGATTTGAAAATAAAACAGGAAATTGTTCATGAAGAAAACAGTAACACAGAAGACCCTGCAAGATCTCACAGTGCAAGTCCAGAACCCGATAATACAATTAAAGGTAAATATAAGAAATATTTTGTAATATAATTTATACAACTTAGCTTTTACAGAATCTACAGATGAAGGTACAAATGATTGCAGTAGAAGGAAAAGTTCTCGGAATTCAAAGAGTAATTTAGTAGAGAAACCAATATATCAATGTACTATTTGTTCAGAACAGTTTAAAAAGGTACAAGCAAACCTTCAATTATAATTCATATATTTCTTCTTTTATTAGTATTTAAATACTTCTGAGGCAAGAAACACACGCAAAATACCAAACACATTAAAACGAGCACTACAAAACAATTCAGACACCACAACAAAAGTGCTAAACTTTCTAAAAGACATCGATATATTTAATCTATTTTAAACGAACATATATCACATAACTGTACCGGGGTCTTAATAGCCAAGTTGCTGAAAGACCCCAAAAATTGTTGAAATAAAAAAAAAATACTTCTGTCTAAAATATTAATTAATTCCAAGTGAATTTTTCAGTTGACGTATTTGGAACAACATGTTTCAACACACGAAAGTGCAACACCTTATGTATGCAAAGAATGTGGCAAATGTTTTCAAAAATACAAAAATTTAACTCTTCATCAAAAGCTGCACACGGGACAAAAACCTTACTTATGTACAATTTGTGGTAAATATAACATCACTTGATTTGCCTTCTTATATCTATAAATTTGTCTTCTCGTTACAGGAAAAAGTTTTGCTCTGTCCGGAAATCTGAAGGCTCATCTAAGAATACATTCAGGCATTAAACCATATTCTTGCCAGGAATGTGGAAAGTCATTCACGCAGTGGTCCTCACTGAGAAGTCATCTTGTTTGTCATTCCGGTGAAAGATCATATGTTTGTGCCATTTGCGGAAAAACTTTCACAAGAGCTGGGATTTTATCTCGTCATATGACTTCCCATTCCGACGAAAAGAAATATCCTTGTAATATTTGCAGCAAAAGGTTTGAAATTCATGAAAAAGTATGAAATATTTGCAGAGAGTGTGTGTGTTTAGCTCATGGATCGCGCCATATATAATTCTAAGTTATAACTAGTAGCAGTAGGACACAAATCATATAACTATATTTTTACTGTAGATAATTTGGCGATTTGAATTCTATATGCCGCCAATTTTGAAGAATCGTATTAGCTATATATGTAGCACGATCAGTTAGCTTTTATGACATTTTAAAATACTTTAAAATGATTCTAAAGAATTGAAAACAGTTTTAAGAAGTATTTGGCAGTGGAAATTCTCTAGCTTTTTTTTGAGTTCTCAACGAGATATTAAGACTTTAAATTTTTTTAATGTTTGATATAGTTTTAAAAACTAGTTTATAAGTATGGTTGAAAATTTGTTACTTAAACAAAAAATGAGCGGAACTTGTACGGAAATCCCTTTCGTACAAGTTCATGAATGTTTATGTGTGCCACGGTTAGAATGTTTAATTTCAGAATGAATCTAATGAATGTTGGGATGTTTGTATATTCAGAGCTGGGCAAATACTTAAAAAAGTAGTGAAACTACAGGTACCACTAGGTTTTATAAATTTAGTGAAACTACTGATACAACCTATAAGCTAAAAACCAATGTGAAATTTTGTAATTACTTTTTACAGTTGATATTTTAGAGCCTACAACAAATAATTTTGTATGGGTTGAAAATTCTTCAAAAACAATATTTGCAATATACGTAGCATTAATCTATAAGAAGTAGCTTTACTTATTATAATATTATTTTTAAGCTATAGGAGGAAAAATTAATTGCTACAAATTGTAGCTATATATTTTCACATTTAACGAATCTAATTGTAGCTAATCTTTTGCCCACTCTGAAAATATTTCTCATGCTAAATGTTTTCAGATGAATTTCTGTTATAGATTTAAGAATTCAAGTCAGCGAGCTCGACATTTAATCATACATACGGATGAGAAGAAATACCAGTGTACAGTTTGTGGAAAAGCATTTAATAGATCGAGTAATCTCAACGTACACAAAAAGATTCACACCGGAGTTCGACCACATGGATGTCCAATTTGTGGGAAGAGGTTCATTCAATTACACTGCTTAAAGTCGCATATGAACACACACTGTTGATTAAATAATCAAAAAAGTAAGTATGTCAAATATAATATTCTTATGTAAGAATTAAATAAAACAAATATAATATGAGAATGATTCTTTATTAAAATAGTTTTAAATTGACAATGGATTAGTAAATTCCAATAGGGGGTGGGCTTCCATATACAAGGTTCCAGGAAGTTGGAAATTTGATGGTGTGTAGTAGATTATCGTTTTTAGATAAGCATTTCTGTAGAATTTCAAGTACTGCAATAGCGTCTGGTCTGTTGTCGCCTTCAGATGTATATTTCACTAAGAGAGTAACCTGAATTGATTGATTTATTAATAATTCATATAATTTTGTTGCAAATCCAGATCCGTGAATTACAATTCTATTTTCTGTACAATCCAGTGGCTGTACTTTATTTTTCACTAATACTTCTGTCAAATTAGTATTTGTTATATATCTAAAGAATCCAGCATTTGGATCGTGCATTTCATAAGAAAATGTACTTGTCAATATAATAACTTGTTTAAATTTCTCTTCAGTAATATTCGATTTCAAATCATTTAGAAACATGTTCACCATTCTTGGTTCTATGGTTGATCTTATTTGTAGGACCACCAATTTATCTGTAGTGGAACCATATAATTCACATGCAGTACAGTTATCATTCGATGTGCTATCAAAAGGATTTGATCCATATGCAGGAATTATTGCTTTGTGCCAAATTGAACCGAGTTTTGTGAGGTTAAACGATGAAATTATTAAATCAATCGTTAATTGTCCAACATTTCCAGCAGAAATCGAAGGTACAATTAATGAATATTCTGAGAAATCTATTTTATTATTAAATTGAAACATGATTTCTATATAATCACTGCTTTCTTGATTATCTACTTTGACAAGTCGAAAAGTTCAAATCATTGTTTGTGATTCGAGTTATAACCTAACCTAAAGAAAAAACAAACGGACATAGGCATAGGTACATTTCTCCAAATAACATTACGAGAATGTCAAATCCGCTGTTCACAACATCAGTTTAACAAAATTAAATTAAATTTAGTAATGATATTGTCAAAAATGTTTAAACAAATCCCAATCCGCTCTTAATACTTTATTGTTATGAAAATATAATTCTAAGTTGTTTTCAAATAGTTTGACTTGTTTATTGTATAAGCCAAATTTTTAGAAAACAAAATAATTACTTATTTGAAAGATTTGGTTTCGGTTAAAAACCCTAATTTAAATAGTATAATTAGATCACATTTTGCCGCATGAATTGCGGGCATCATTTTTGTAATGGTATACAAATTATTTATTTTCTAAACAAATTTTAAGAAATCCATTAAAATAATTTGTAATTATAAATCTCTACTAGGTCTTGATGAATATGCCACTAAATTATCAGCAGTTTGCGAGCAGCTCCTGCTAAATTTTCTATGTGATAGTTAACTTTTTTGGATGTTTTCTAAGGTGTGATGTCTCCGCCCGGCGCTAATGAGCGCCCCAGCCAAGGACTCCAGTGGGCCCCAGCATCACTTAAACAATCGCACAATACACATCGCCAACATTGCCGCAAGTGAGTACACGTTATAAAGCAATCAAAGTAATTTCAAGTAAGTTCCAAATTAGTTCGAACTTTGTTGGAATTCAATTGTCGTCAGCTGTTCTGTAAAAGATAATACTGGTTATTTTACAAATGAAATGCCTATGAAAAACGTTTCTTCCAACAATAGATTCTGCATCCGAAGTGTGTTCTGTTAGATGATTCTCTGTTGAAAACTTGTACAAATTGAAAAATTTCGTGTAAGTAGTGAATTCCGCAAGCTTTTAAAAACTAAATGTAGTTTTCTTTCTTTTAATTAATTGAACGTCTTAGCGCAAAAAAAACAGTGTTTCGAAATTCATTTCTATTCAATTGGTTTGTTAAAAATCTTATATATTTAATACCCGCACAAATGCTAATAGTTATTTCTCTGTGTTAATTCAAGAGACTTTAGAATCATTCCTAAAATAACCATGCAACTTTGTGTTTCAGAGGCTTCTATAACTCCGAGAACTCTACGGAGAGTATGGAGCACCAGGAGGCTTCGACATGGCGTGTCTAGACATCAATCTGTACTTTTATTACTTTTTCAAGTGAGTGTATCTTTTAAATTAATAGTCCATGAAAATAATTCAGATGCATATATAAAAATGAGAAAAGAAATTATTAATAATTTGTTTATAATTTTGTTGAGGCACGGTCTCGATATACTTTCCGCACATCTGGTGTCTTACGTAAACTTAGTTATCTATAACTGGCCTGAATAATTCTGGTAAACGATGAAATATTATTTTGTTGAGTATTGTTTGATATGATAAATATTTGTTTCCCGTTTTAAAAGTAAATGCTAAATTATAGAAACGTTATTATTTTAATTTTATTTATAAATAAAAATATAACAATAATTTATAATAATATTAAAAGTAAAATGATAAATATTGTATTTGAAGTGTATATTTGTATATGTTGTGTATGTTTCAAGGTAAATTTCATTAATTGGTTATGAGTTGGTAACCAATTAGTTGCTCGGTGCCTGCTGTAACATGAAATAAACATTATGAAGTGTGTTTGTTCACTTGCCAAACAAACGTCGTCGTGTAAAGATGTGATATTTAACTTCATTGAATATCTGCCTTGTTTAAAGGCCTTTATAACTATATACCGATACCCAAGTGTCTGGGCCGGCTTGGTTGTCCACGCTGTACACCGGTTGCTTCAATTGTTGCAGAATCACACAGTTCAGGAACAAAAGATAAGTAAAAGTGTAATTTATTTATATTTTAAATAGCCTAACAAATGAGAAAAGAAATTATGAATAATTTGTTTACAATTTTATTCAGACACAGCCTTTCAATACATCTCTAGTGTCTTTTAATTTATTTGGCTTTCTGGTATTCTAGTATTGTTTGATGTAATAAATATTTGTTTAACGTTTTAAAAGTAAATTTCTTAATTATAGAAACATTATTATTTTATTTTTCTTTATACTAAATATAACAATGATAATAATAACAGTAAAATGATAAATATTGTATTTGAAGTGCAGATTTGTATATGTTTTAAATCAACTTTAATTGTATTAATTGGTTATGAATTGTGTAATCAATTAAAAAATTCTTTAAATATCTTTTTCACAATTATCTTCTCTTATCTCTGATAATCACAAACTAACCGCCGGCGTAGCACGGTTAGTTTGGTTACTAAAAACTAACTACAAATTTCAGAAACCATGTTCCGTAATGAAACCGGTTACTGATATCTAATTAGTAATTGCAAGTAGCAATTACAATTAATAGTAACTGTTTATTCTTTCTTTCAGGCGAAATCGAAGAGAAATACGACCACTGAATACTCATCCACAACGACATGAAACCCTTCGTTGAAGAGCTATTTTGGACCAAGCTGACATCTTTGGGCCCATCCTGAGAGAAGAGATTGGAACCTGCAGAACAGGAGTCGAGAAATTTAAACAGAATGAGCCTCGCCAGAGAGCTAGCTCTAGAAGTGCAAGCGGCGACTACTGACGCACGCCCAGGTACTTTTCTTTAAATACATTTTGTCAAAGAGAGTGGTTCTTCTGTTTTTCAATTTGAAACATTAGTCATTGCTGCCATGCTCTTATTGCATTTCTTTTCTAATTGCGATAGTTAGTTTGGAATTAGTACCGATCGATATTTTAAACAAATCATTAGAAATACTTGGAGTGCTGGTGTTTGCTCAGATAAATCAATTGAAAATAAATAATGTTTTTTTCATTTCAGACAGCAAACAATGTGGTGATGGTGGCGACGACGATCGCTCTTCAGAAATCTACTCTTCATGTCGGCAGCAAGAGAAGAGAATGGATTAATCTTCTTCTACGTGGCAGATCAGAAACATTTGCATTATGTGGCGATGTTTATTGTCAATACTCTAGTATGTGTTCAACTGTGACTTGGAGCCGGAATCAGACGGAAGATCTGGAAGCTCCCGTGCACGGAAATATTTTGGCATTGGTGAGAAAGTTATTTATAAATAAAATCACGCCTTTTACCCATTACTGGGAAATGAGCAAAAAAGAAATTATTCACGTATAAACGTTTCACGTTTTAAATTAGTTTACTAACAATAACAATAATAATTTATAATAATTAATTAATTTAAAAAAAAGTAAAATGAGAAATATTTTATTTGAAATGTAGATATGTAAATATATGTTGTAACACAGTGGTAATCAATTAAAGGCTAATGAATTAGTCGCTCGAGTCATCATGCAATGAGCACGAGCTCTGCACTTGCAAACAAAACGCTAACCAGAGCTGGTGTTCGTACCACATCTCTTGCAAATGTAAGAAAAATGTTATTTTTTCATTATTTCACTTGAAAATAATCATGGTAGTAGGTTTGTTAGCTAGTGAAACGTTTTGATACATTTTCAGTTAGTATTAAGGGTGAGCAACTATATTTCTATCACTTTTATTACAAGTATTTTTTTTTTTACTAGCGGGCATTGTATTTTGTAAATAATGTTATTCAAATACTTTTACCCTTTTGGGTAATTGTTTCCAATATTTAAAATATAACAGTTCTAAAAGTTTTCTTAACAATATTTAAATTTGATTGTACCTATTTATCATCATTTAAAACAATGATATACAAATTTCACCACTAACAACCTAATAATGGTTAAAAGATGTGATGATATAATTATACTTTCAATTAATTAATTAATTACAACATCCTAACACAAGAGACATTGGCTGGTAGAACAAGCTCTGTTTTTGGGTATTCTAAGAGCACGGTTTTAACATGTTAAAGATAGGTAAAACACCCAAAAACACTGTTCTTAAAACAAGCAAAAACAGAGCTTGTGCTACCAGCCATTGCTTTTTAAAATTTATTTCTACTCGACTGGTTTTTGAAAAATTTGATATGTTTGATACCCGCTCTGTGTTCATTTAGGTAACTTTTGGACAGCCCCGGAGACTTGATGTTTGATGGCGTGTCCGGACGCTTCACTTCCATTACTTTTTCAAGTGAGTGTATCTTTTAAAATTTAAATTGGCTGTAAAGATGGTTAATTTTATTATTTTTCTGAGAGAAATAATAAAATGTCGACTGAAACATGTACAATTGAACATTTTTTAAACGAATAGTATTTTTGATGATCGGTGCTCATTTAAATTCTTTTTTACAGTTTATGCAAATTAGCTGAATTCAGCATTCAGTCCCGGGAGTCTAGCCCCATGCCCAAGTGTCTAGCCAGCTTGGTTGTCCACGCTGTCCACCGCTTCACAAAAAAGATAAGTAAAAGTGCCATTTATTTATATTTTAATTAGTCTAAACAGTATGTAGTCCATGAAAATAAATCAGATGCATATATAAAAATGAGAAAAGAAATTATGAATAATTTGTTTATAATTTTATTGAGACACGGCCTTTACATACTTTCCGTACATCTGGTGTCTTACGTAAACTTAGTTATCTATAACTGGCCTGAATAATTCTGCTAAACGATGAAATATTATTTTATGTTGAGTATTGTTTGATATGATAAATATTTGTTTCCCGTTTTAAAACTAAATGCTAAATTATAGAAACGTTATTATTTTAATTTTATTTATAAATAAAAATATAACAATAATTTATAATAATATTAAAAGTAAAATGATAAATATTGTATTTGAAGTGTATATTTGTATATGTTGTGTATGTTTCAAGGTAAATTACATTAATTGGTTATGAGTTGGTAACCAATTAGTTGCTCGGTGCCTGCTGTAACATGAAATAAACATTATGAAGTGCGTTTGTTCACTTGCCTAACAAACGTCGTCGTGTAAAGATGTGATATTTAACTTCATTGAATATCTGCCTTGTTTAAAGGCCTTTATAACTATATACCGATACCCAAGTGTCTGGGCCGGCTTGGTTGTCCACGCTGTACCCGGTTGCTTCAATTGTTGCAGAATCACACAGTTCAGGAACAAAAGATAAGTAAAAGTGTAATTTATTCATATTTTAATTACTATAAAAAATGAGAAAAGAAATTACGAATAATTTGTGTACAATTTTATTGAGACACAGCAAGGATGACTGAATGTTTCAGGGGTTCGTGTTACCCCATTTAATCAGATATAGCGTGATGCTATGTATAATAATTATCTTTACAACATATATATTATTTGTTTAAATTATATAATAATGAATGATTCACTTTAAAATTATAATGATGAATCGTTATCATCTATAACACAATACTTTGCTAGTTATTTTTTATTGTAACATTAGCAGATTATCAGCTACTGACACATTGTGATACAATGATAGTTAGTATAAAAAAAATAAAAAACAAATTACGGATGATTATCTAGATTTTTCATTGTTAAACGTTCCGGCATTATTTTATACAAATATATTTCAAGTAAATGATTGATGTAAATAAATTTGAATTACTTTTATTTTAAGTATTTTTCTGTAAACAATTTATGATCGATTCAAAGCAAAAAAATAAATTTAATTAAATCATCCTTTAACTATTATTTATACTAGCGATCATTGTATTTTGTAAATAAAGTTAATCAAATACTTCTACTTTTTTGGGTAATTGTTTCCAATATTTAAAATATATGAGTTAAAAGTTTTCTTTACAATATTTAAATTTGATTGTACCTATTTATCATCATTTAAAACAATGACCTACAAATTTCACCACTAATATCTTTGGTGGCTGTGATTTGATCCAATAATGGGTAAAAGTTGTGATGATGTAATTATACTTTCAATTAATTAATTACAACATCCTAACACAAAAGACATTACTTTTTAAAATGTATTTCTCCTCGACTGGTTTTAAAAAAACTTGGGTGAGCAACTATATTTCTATCACTTTTATTACAAGTATTTTTCTTTTTACTAGCGGTCATTGTATTTTGTAAATAATGTTATTCAAATACTTTTACCCCTTTGGGTAATTATTTCCAATATTTAAAATATAACAGTTCTAAAAGTTTTCTTAACAATATTTAAATTTGATTGTACCTATTTATCATCATTTAAAACAATGATATACAAATTTCACCACTAACAACCCAATAATGGTTAAAAGATGTGATGATATAATTATACTTTTAATTAATTAATTACAACATCCTAACACAAGAGACATTGGCTGGTAGAACAAGCTCTGTTTTTGGGTATTCTAAGAGCACGGTTTTAACAAACCCAAAAACACTGCTCTTAAAACAAGCAAAAGCAGAGCTTGTGCTACCAGCCATTGCTTTTTAAAATTTATTTCTACTCCACTGGTTTTTGAAAAATTTGATATGTTTGACACCGGCTCTGTGTTAATTTAGGTGACTTTGAACAGCTGTAAGAAGTCTACCGAGAATCTGAACCGAGGAACCACCAATGGAGATGATGGCCCCGGGACTTGACATTTGATGGAGTGTCCGGACGTTTCACTTCCATTACTTTTTCAAGTGAGTGTATCTTTTAAAATTTAAATTGGCTGTAAATATGATTAATTTTATTATTTTTCTGAGAGAAATAATAAAATGTCGACTGAAACATGTACAATTGAACATTTTTTAAACTAGTAAAGATAATTGAAATTGGTTTTAAATTTTGAATTCTCCATCTTTTGAAGTGTATTTAATCATATTTTTATTATGAAAATGTTTGTTGAAGATTGGTTCTTTGATGAATCTGATGAATGGATTGGTTTCAATATAAACCTACGTTCCGTACATCTGTGTAAAAGCCATTTAATTGAGCCCTTGCCCAGAATAATTTTGTTGGACGATTAAATATTCTTCTATAAGCATTTTTGATGTTGTAAATTACGTAAAATTGGATGGTTTTTAAGATATAGCCTTTGGAAAAGCGAAATTCCTTATTTTCTTCAGATTTCCAACTTTCTTGAGGCTAAATCTCAAGAACTAAACTACGATTTATGAAGTTGCGCTCAACGGCATTGATTTTCTCGTGCTTCAATTAACTTATTTAAACTTGAATTAAACTTATATACTAATATGATCTACAATTGCAAATTAGGCATGTGCATACTGAACCCTTTAGAGTTTGTTTCATTCATGAACTTTGAATAGTCTAATATTCTTTACAAAATCTCATGAATTTTATATGAAAAATTTTTCATTCGGCTAAAATCCACGTTTAATTAAATTAATTGAAGTAATTTAATGAATGTAAGTTTGGAAAATGACAAACAATTTTCACCACTAACATCTTTGAGGGCCGTGATTTGACCCAATAATGAGTAAAAGGTGTGATACTTTCAATTAATTAATTAATTACAACATCCTAATACAAGAGACATTACTTTTTAAGTTTATTTCTACTCGACTGGTTTTTGAAAAACGATAGCCTTTGGAAAAGCGAAATTCCTTATTTTCTTCAGATTTTCAACTTTTTACGGTTTCCTATTTTTTTAACATTGAATCAAATATCGTGTAAATTAATTTCTTTAGTAAATAAATCCTAGGAATCCATTGAAACAATCTGCAAATATAAATCTCTACTAGGTTTCGACTAACGTGCCACTAAATTGTCAGCAGCTCTCGATGTCAATCCTATTTCTCGTAGAAATAATAAAATGGCGCATGGAAATCTGAATGACACAGTTGTAACTTTTAAACAAGTAAAGATAATTGAAAACAGTTTTAAAAATTTATTTCTACATCCCTTGAATGATATAGTCAACTGTATGTTCAACCCATAGTATACTCACTCTCAAAAGTTATTATGACTATGCCTTAAAATAAACAGTATGAATGGTGTTATTCTATCTTACTAATACATTGTTTTTATGTTTTTAGGGACTTCACGGAACCTGCAAGCATCTTCAGCGGCCTCAGCATTATCTTGGAGCAGCTGATGTTTATACCAGTGTCATTGGAGCTGCTGCCATCCTGGACAATGTCACCCAAGCTTGTAAGCTGGTGCTCATCATGGACATTATCATCTTCGCAAAACCGAGATCGAATATTAAGTCCGCTGCTCAATGTAAGAAAATTGTTATTTATTTTTTTTAATTATTTGGGTAAAAGTATATTTATAATTTGTCTAACATTTATTTGAGTATTTATAAGATAAATTCATTTTCACTTTAAAATAATAATGGTGAATAGTAACTAGATATTTTCTTAATGATAATGCTAGTAGATTGTTATTCTAAAAGTTTTTTTTACAATATTTAAATGGAATGTATTTTTTTAAATTTGAAGATGTGCGATAATTTGGACTGCCTATAGTTTTGTTTGTAAATGTGACTAACTTTGGAAACAACATTTACAAATTTGACATGTTTTAAACGACTGTATTTCCCACTCCTTGAATTATACTTGACCATATATTCAACTCTTAAAAGTCCTTAGCCATTTAAAAAAAGTCAATTTATGACAATTCTTTGATTTGTATAATTGTCATGTTTTAACTTTTAAACCAGTAACGAAATTTAAATTAGTTTTGAATTTTGTATTCTCTATCTTTTTAACTATATTTAACCATATTAACGTTATTGAAACGAGGATAGTGGGTTGAGATGAGAATGTTTGTCGAAAACTGACTCTTGAATGAATCTGATGAGTGTGAATGCCGCAGAGGAAAATTATTAGTGATATTTACATTTGGTTTAAATATGTATATAATATCAAATCCACAGATAAATTAATTTAAGGTTCAGTTTAGTGTTAAATCTTTTTTAATTATTAAAATAACAATTAACAATTTACGTAAACAGTAAGGCACTGAAGTTTTTTTTTTTTTTAGTAGAATTTTCGGAATTTACTGCTTTGAATTAGGGACATAATGTTATGTAAATTTATATTTTTATTATTATTATTATTATTATCTCTAATTTCCTAAACTAGATACTGGCTTTATAAACGCTCAACAAATTGCAAACACAATTTAAATTTACCTCTATTTTGTGACAGAATTGTACTCATTGCATGCAGTTTTTTAATTCTGAACATGTTTTGTATTTGCACCTTTGTTCTAAAATCTATAGGGAATATACTATCGCCAAATTAAAAATTTACTATTGTATATTTTATATTTCAAAAACAGTACACTCGGTGTATGAGTATATGACATATTAAATATTAAAAATAAATACTAACATAACATAGTCTAAAAAGTATGTAGTCAACGAAAATAAATCAGATGCAATTAAACACCAAGTTGCGTCTTCAATGGCAACGCGCGAAAAAGATATTAAATGTGCTCTTATTTCAATAATTACCAGGGATACAAACAAATCAGAAACTTGTCATATTGACAGTTGACAGAACGAATTTATTTTCAGTACGTTTACGATTTTTAATAATTTGTTTCTCAAGCACGGTAATTGCAGCGCGAGCCGAAGACGAGAGCTGTCATAGTGCAAGAGGAACAAAGCATCACTTTACGCTCCTAATACACAAATAACTATTTATGTTGAGTATTTTTGATGTGATAAATATTTGTTTATCGTTTTAAAAGTAAATGCTTATTATTGAGATGTTAATATTTACTTTATTCAAAAACAAATAATACATATATTACAATGATTTTACTTGTTATCAATTAAAATACAATAATAATAATAATAATTATTATTAATTAATAATATTAAAAGTAAAAAAAAATTATTCCGTCCGAACCTGCAACAACATAAAATATACAATATACGCTATTATCTAAGTAGTCTATCTCTCTCTAGTACATTGTAATTATCGTAGTGGTTTTTTTACGTAAGTTGTGTCGGTGCTAGACAAACGAGCACAAGCTCTTTCACTTGCCAAACAAACGTCGTAGTGTCAAGATGGCTACGTACTATTAATATAAATAAATTTCTGCCTTATTAGAAGGCCTTCATAACTTTCCCTTTGATATGCGTTTCGCGTCGGGATGGAGCGGCCCAATGAGTCATTGAGAAATTATAGACATAATTCCCAGAAGCCGGGTAGGTTGGTAGTCTGTTAACCGAGAGGTCGGGGGCATGGAATATGCTTAACATTTTTGCTAAATTGTATGTTTTTATCTATTTTACATTACTAATACATTGTTTTTATGTGTATAGGGACATCATGGACTTGGAATCATCTCCTGCAGCTTCAACATACAACATACATCTTAAAGCAGCTGGTATTCTTATCATCGTGGACATCATCAACTGAGTCAAACATCTTATCTTCAAACATATAGAAGATGATTGCAAACTCAATGCAGAATTTCAAGTCCGCTGTTCGCATCAAAAATGTAAGAAAATTATTATTTTTCAATGGGGTTGTATTTAATCGAGCACCAAATTTAAGCCTTAAATTGTTCATTATCGATATTTAAAAACTAGAATCTACTAATCTGTTTATCAATTTGTACACAAATATTTATTTTTTCCATTGCCATTTAATTTTCCGGAAAACTTATTTACTATTCTTGGATATTTATTAAAAATTGCTTGGAGAGATCGTTTATAATTTTTGATTATTATTTTTAGTATTCACTTAATTAATTAGTTAATTAATTAATTAAAATATAATTTTGCCTGGCTAATAATATATTTTTATTGTTTAGTAAATATGTTTTTGATAAGAGTAACACTGTTCTTATTTGTTATTTTTGATAAAATGATTTCGGTGTTCATTTAAATTATTCCCTTTTTTAATTATTTAGGTAAAAGTCTGCTAAAAACAGTAATAAGTATGTTGTTTTTAAATTTATAATTTATAATAAGCAGAGAGCGGATAAAAATATTTGAAATATGAGATGGATATAAATAAATTTGTAGTACTTTTATTTTAAATATATTTTTGTTTAAACAATTTATAACCGATTCAAAGCAGAAAATTAAAGCTAATCAAATCACTCTTTATCGATTATTTGTTTAAACGATGATTGTAATTTATGAATAAAAATAATGAAATACTTTTACACAAAATAATTGTTTCCAATATTTAAAATATTAGTTCTAAAAGTTTTCTTTATAATATTTCAATTTATTTTATTTTAAAAACTGGAAAAAATTATAGAATTAATAATTTATCACTTAAAACAATTACGTATTTGTATTTAAAAGAGAATTTATATATACATAATAGGTAATAGGTAGTACTATTAAACTGCAATTTTGTAAATTTTCAAATCTAATTTCTGCAGTTATAAAGCATGTGAAATTAATCTTGTTTATTGATTCAAGTATAGAATTTTATGCTCTACAACATTTATTTGAAACAATTTTCTCTAAAATAATTTGGGGAGCAATGCATACGAAAAAACTGTTTTTCTAACCATCCGGTATAAAACCACTCTCTACGAATACTCAAAAAATAAGCTCGAGGTTTGAGAAAATCAATTTAAATTACTATTTTAAAAATATTATTTGTAATTGTTTCTAATTATTTTGTTGTTGTATTTGTTAGTTGCGGCAGCGAAGAAAGCCAAAGTCTTCTACTAAAAGTTTTGGTGATTACATCACATGCTGGAAAGAATGATCAGCGACAGAAGTCAACATTTTCTTTTCAAATATATCAGAAGATGGCTGCAAAATCAACATAGAATGTCGTCAAGTCTGCTGCTCGCAACATGTAAGAAAATTATTATTTTTAAATTGTATTTAACCGAGCACTAAAATTTCTGCCCTAAATTATTCATAATCGGTACCCAAATAACTAGAGTCTGCTAATCTGTTTCTCAATTTCAACACTAAATATTTAGTTTTGCTATTGTCATTTAATTTAATCCGGGAAGCTTATTTACTATTCGTAGATATTAAAAATTATATTTTAAGATTGTTTAATATTTCTGATGTTCATTTATATTTTTTAATATTCATTGAATTATTTCTGGTCAGAGCAATACAGTTTTTATTGATAAAATGATTTCGGTGCTCATTTAAATTATTCCATAAACGTTAGCATATTATCAGCTACTGAAATATTGTGATACAGTGACAGTTAGTATAAAAAACAAATTACGGATGATTAAATTAGATTTTTCATTGTTAAACGTTCCGGCATTATTTTATACAAATATATTTCAAGTAAATGATAGATATAAATAAATTTTAATCACTTTTATTTTAATTATTTTTCTCTAAACAATTTATGATCTGTTCAAACACTTTTATCCTTTTGGGTAATTTTGTTTTCAATATTCCAAATATATATGAGTTTTAAAAGTTTTCTTTATAATATTTAAATGGAATGTATCTTTTAAATTTAAAGAGGATTGAAAATTTGGACTGCCTATAGTTTTGTCTGTAAATGTGGCTAATTTTATTGATTTTTTTTTGAGAGAAAATATGAACGACAGTTTTTCCGTAACTTTAAATACAACATTTACAAATTTGACATGTTTTAAAAACGGCTGTAATTTAGTAACCAGTTAACCCGTATTTGAAAATTCAATTCCTCATCTATTGACTATATTTTCATCCCTCTCCGGAAAATAATTAATTAAAAAATAAACATTATTGATGTGAGGATCGTGTGTTGGAATGAGAATGTTTGTGGAAAACTGATTCGTGGATGTTCTGTGCAAATTATTAGTGATATTCACAATTGGTTTAAACATATAATTTTTTGTTTGTTGATTTTCCGAGAAGCTTATTTACTATTCTTGGATATTAAAAATTACTTTTAAAGATCGTGTTTAGTATTGTTGATGATAGGTGGTGCTCATTTTAAATTCTTTTTTGCAGTTTACGCAAATTAGCTGAATTCGGCATTCAGTCCTGGGAGTCGAGCCCCATGCCCAGGTTTTCCACGCTGTCTACCAGTTGCTTCACTTGTTAACAGAATCACACAGTTCAGGAACAAAAGATAAGTAAACGTGTTATTTATTTATATTTTAATTAATCTAAAAAGTATGTAGTCCGTGATAAAATGAGGAAAGTAATTATGAATAGTTTGTTTACAATTTTATTGAGACACAGCCTTGACATACTTCTGCTGTCTTTTAAATTAATTTATTGTTTGATGTGATAAATATTTGTTTAACATCTTAAAAGTAAATTGCTAAATTATAGTAACGTTATTATTTTACTTTTGTTTATACTAAATAAAAATATAACAATTACAATAATAATTTATAATAATAATAACAGTAGAGTAATATTGTAATTGAAGTGTATGTTAGATGTGTATATGTTGTGTATGTTTCAAATTCACTTTAATTTCATTCATTGGTTGTGAGTGTGTCATAAATTTTAGGCGCTCCGTGTCTGCAACAAGGAAAAATGAACATTATGAAGAAGTTTGTGTTTGTTCACTTGCCCAACAAACATCGTCGTCGTGTAATTTAACTTTTGTCTGCTTTATTTAAAGGCCTTCATAACTTCATAACCGATATCGTATCGTGGGCTTGATTTATAGTTATACTATAAGATCAACTTCTCGAGTCGATATCGTGTTTGTTTTTATTGTTCACTCACTACGTACATTTTAATTTAGTTAGTTAGTTGCTGCCTTAATAGGAGGCCATCCTAACTGTGTGTAGTTCTTTTCGTGGGGTTGATTTATTACTATAAATCAATTTTACGAATCGAAATTGTGTAGATCGATATCTATCGTGGGTTTGATTTGAAATCAACCTCACGAGTCGATATCGTGTATTTTGTATTTTCCACCACAAAACGCGGGCCCCACGTGGGGCCTCAACATACATACCATCACCACCAGGAGGCAAGTTTGTAAGCGTTTCGCGATTCGGGTGGGGCGAGTCCCTCGCCCTAAATTATTCATAATCGGTACCCAAATAACTAGAGTCTGCTAATCTGTTTCTCAATTTCAACACTAGATATTTAGTTTTGCTATTGTCATTTAATTTAATCCGGGAAGCTTATTTACTATTCTTGGATATTAAAAATTACTTTTAAAGATCGTGTTTAGTATTGTAGATGATAGGTGCTCATTTTAAATTCTTTTTTGCAGTTTACGCAAATTAGCTGAATTCGGCATTCAGTCCTGGGAGTTGAACCCCATGCCCAAGTTTTCCACGCTGTCTACCAGTTGCTTCACTTGTTAACAGAATCACACAGTTCAGGAACAAAAGATAAGTAAACGTGTTATTTATTTATATTTTAATTAATCTAAAAAGTATGTAGTCCGTGACAAAATGAGGAAAGTAATTATGAATAGTTTGTTTACAATTTTATTGAGACACAGCCTTGCTATTCTTCTGCTTTCTTTTAATAGTTATTTGTGTATTAAGAGCGTAAAGTGATTCTTTGTTACTCGAGCACGGTAATTGCAGCGCGAGCCGCGAGCAAGAGGAACAAAGACACTTTACGCTCGTGATACACACATAATTGTTTCTACGATTGCATCTTAAAGTTATTAAAAAACGTAGGTATACGTCTAAAACTAAATTCGTTTTGTTAACTGTCAATATGACAAGTTTCTGTTTTGTTTGTATCCCTGGTAACTATTGAAATAATCTTTTTCGCGCGTTGCCATTGGAAACGCGCGAATTTAACGTCTTTTTCGCACGTTGCCATTGGAGACGGGCAAAAAAGATATTTTTCGATTGTTCCACAGAAAACGTAATTGTCATCTTTTCATAGCAATCGTAGAAAAATTAATTTATTGTTTGATGTGATAAATATTTGTTTAACGTCTTAAAAGTAAATTGCTAAATTATAGTAACGTTATTATTTTACTTTTGTTTATACTAAATAAAAATATAACAATTACAATAAAAATTTATTATAATAATAACAGTAGAGTAATATTGTATTTGAAGTGTATGTTAGATGTGTATATGTTGTGTATGTTTCAAATTCACTTTTATTTCATTCATTGGTTGTGAGTGTGTCATAAATTTTAGGCGCTCCGTGTCTGCAACAAGGAAAAATGAACATTATGAAGAAGTTTGTGTTTGTTCACTTGCCCAACAAACATCGTCGTGTAATTTAACTTTTTGAATGTCTGCCTTATTTAAAGGCCTTCATAACTATATACCGATATCGTATCGTGGGCTTGATTTATAGTTATACTATAAGATCATATTCACGAGTCAATATCGTGTCTTTTATTATCCATTACGTACATTTAAATTAGTTAGTTAGTTTCTGCCTTAATAGCAGGCCATCCTAACTGTGTGTAGTTCTTTTCGTGGGGTTGATTTATTACTATAAATCAATTTTACGAATTGATATTGTGTAGATCGATATCTATCGTGGGTTTGATTTGAAATCAACCTCACGAGTCGATATCGTGTATTTTGTATTGTCCACCAAAAAACGCTGGCCCCACGTGGGGCCTCAACATATTTACATCACCAGGCAAGTGTTGATGCGTTTCGTGATCCGGATGGGGCGAGTCCCCCGCGAACGAGCTACTGAGTGTAGCTAGAAGGTGTAAGCCGATGTCTTGGGTGGTCGAGTTATCGAATCACAGGAACCATATTGTCCAATGAGTCATTGGGAGATCTAGACATAATTCGACTGTTCGAGCACTGCGAAATCTTTCCAGCAGTCGGGTAGGTTGGTAGGCGGTGAACCGAGAGGTCGTGGGCACGGAATATGCTCAACGTTTTTGCTAATTTGACAAGCACGCTTCGTTTGCTTTGTCGTAGATTCAATTCAAATATAGTGTTTGACAAACTTGGTAAGATAGGGTAAGTGTAGGAGGAAGAAAGAAACCATCATTGAAAACTACTGGAAGAACAAGAAGTGTATGAATGTACTATGAGTGTCTGTTTCAGATTCATTAATCATCAAAATCCAACTATTTTATGTTACTAATATATTTTTATTGATAGGGACATCACCGGACATGCAGGCATCTCCTGCGGCCTCTGCATCATCTTGGAACAATTGATATTCATACCCGTCAACATTCTGGACAACGTCACCGGAGCTTTGGAACATCATCTTGGAGCAGCATCATTGAAGCTGTTATCATCTTCTCTTGAAACTACGTCAGTCGAGATCGACAATTAGTTATTAATGTAAGAAAATTGTAAGATAAGAAGATAATTCACAACAATTCTATTTAAACCATATTTATTCTTTAAGAATAAGAAATAGGGTACCCATTGTAATAAGTTATTCATACATCTTATTACAATATTCCTTATTCTTAAAGAAGAAATATGTTTTAAATAGAGTTCTTGCAAATTGATTAATTTAAACATACTTTTGTATTATTGTAACTTAGTAATGTAAGAACAATAATAAATATGTTTTAAATAGATAATTTACAACAATTCTATTTAAACCATATTTATTCTTTAAGAATAACATATATTGTAATAAGTTGTTTGTGAAAACATACATCTTATTACAATATGTATATATATATATATAAAACTACTGTAATTGAAATGATGTTCCTGTAGCAAATAAATGACCACATTTTATATGTATTCTCTGAGCTCTTGCAGTTTACGCAACTTTGCTGCATCGGCATTCAGTCCCGGGAGTCGAGCTGGCTGTTTGATCCAATGCTGTCAACCGCTTCACTTGTAGAATCACACCGTTTTCAGGAAAAAAATGTAAGTGATAATATCATTTATTTATATTTTAATTAGTCTAAAAAGTCTGTAGTCCATAAAATAAATCAGTATATTAAAATGAGAAAAGAAATTATGAATAATTTGTTTACAATTGAGATATACTTTTCGTACACCTGGTGTCTTACGCAAAAGCCTTTTAATTTAGTTATCTATAACTGGCCTGAATTATTGTGCTGGACTATAAGATATTCTTTCATGTTGAATATTGTTTGATGTGCTACATACTTGTTTAACGTATAGAGATATAGAGACATAGAGCTATAGAGATATAGAGATACAGAGATACAGAGATATAGAGATATAGAGGTATCGAGGTATAGTGGTTTAGAGGTTTAGAAGTTTAGAGGTTTAGAAGTTTAGAGGTTTAGAAGTTTAGAGGTTTAGAAGTTTAGAGGTTTAGAAGTTTAGAGGTTTAGAGGTTTAGCGGTTTAGAGGTTTAGAGGTTCAGCGGTTTAGAGGTTTAGAGGTTTAGAGGTATATATATATATATATATATATATATATATATATATATATATATATATATATATATATATATATATATATATATATATATATATATATATGTATATATATATGTATATACCTATATATATGTATATACCTATATATATGTATATACCTATATATTTAATAATATATATACCTATATATTTAATAATATATATACCTATATATTTAATAATATATATACCTATATATTTAATAATATATATACCTATATATTTAATAATATATATACCTATATATTTAATAATATATATACCTATATATTTAATAATATATATACCTATATATTTAATAAAATAAATAACGCACACATATATTTAATAAAATAAATAACGCACACATATATTTAATAAAATAAATAACGCACACATATATTTAATAAAATAAATAACGCACACATATATTTAATAAAATAAATAACGCACACATATATTTAATAAAATAAATAACGCACACATATATTTAATAAAATAAATAACGCACACATATATTTAATAAAATAAATAACGCACACATATATTTAATAAAATAAATAACGCACACATATATTTAATAAAATAAATAACGCACACATATATTTAATAAAATAAATAACGCACACATATATTTAATAAAATAAATAACGCACACATATATTTAATAAAATAAATAACGCACACATATATTTAATAAAATAAATAACGCACACATATATTTAATAAAATAAATAACGCACACATATATTTAATAAAATAAATAACGCACACATATATTTAATAAAATAAATAACGCACACATATATTTAATAAAATAAATAACGCACACATATATTTAATAAAATAAATAACGCACACATATATTTAATAAAATAAATAACGCACACATATATTTAATAAAATAAATAACGCACACATATATTTAATAAAATAAATAACGCACACATATATTTAATAAAATAAATAACGCACACATATATTTAATAAAATAAATAACGCACACATATATTTAATAAAATAAATAACGCACACATATATTTAATAAAATAAATAACGCACACATATATTTAATAAAATAAATAACGCACACATATATTTAATAAAATAAATAACGCACACATATATTTAATAAAATAAATAACGCACACATATATTTAATAAAATAAATAACGCACACATATATTTAATAAAATAAATAACGCACACATATATTTAATAAAATAAATAACGCACACATATATTTAATAAAATAAATAACGCACACATATATTTAATAAAATAAATAACGCACACATATATTTAATAAAATAAATAACGCACACATATATTTAATAAAATAAATAACGCACACATATATTTAATAAAATAAATAACGCACACATATATTTAATAAAATAAATAACGCACACATATATTTAATAAAATAAATAACGCACACATATATTTAATAAAATAAATAACGCACACATATATTTAATAAAATAAATAACGCACACATATATTTAATAAAATAAATAACGCACACATATATTTAATAAAATAAATAACGCACACATATATTTAATAAAATAAATAACGCACACATATATTTAATAAAATAAATAACGCACACATATATTTAATAAAATAAATAACGCACACATATATTTAATAAAATAAATAACGCACACATATATTTAATAAAATAAATAACGCACACATATATTTAATAAAATAAATAACGCACACATATATTTAATAAAATAAATAACGCACACATATATTTAATAAAATAAATAACGCACACATATATTTAATAAAATAAATAACGCACACATATATTTAATAAAATAAATAACGCACACATATATTTAATAAAATAAATAACGCACACATATATTTAATAAAATAAATAACGCACACATATATTTAATAAAATAAATAACGCACACATATATTTAATAAAATAAATAACGCACACATATATTTAATAAAATAAATAACGCACACATATATTTAATAAAATAAATAACGCACACATATATTTAATAAAATAAATAACGCACACATATATTTAATAAAATAAATAACGCACACATATATTTAATAAAATAAATAACGCACACATATATTTAATAAAATAAATAACGCACACATATATTTAATAAAATAAATAACGCACACATATATTTAATAAAATAAATAACGCACACATATATTTAATAAAATAAATAACGCACACATATATTTAATAAAATAAATAACGCACACATATATTTAATAAAATAAATAACGCACACATATATTTAATAAAATAAATAACGCACACATATATTTAATAAAATAAATAACGCACACATATATTTAATAAAATAAATAACGCACACATATATTTAATAAAATAAATAACGCACACATATATTTAATAAAATAAATAACGCACACATATATTTAATAAAATAAATAACGCACACATATATTTAATAAAATAAATAACGCACACATATATTTAATAAAATAAATAACGCACACATATATTTAATAAAATAAATAACGCACACATATATTTAATAAAATAAATAACGCACACATATATTTAATAAAATAAATAACGCACACATATATTTAATAAAATAAATAACGCACACATATATTTAATAAAATAAATAACGCACACATATATTTAATAAAATAAATAACGCACACATATATTTAATAAAATAAATAACGCACACATATATTTAATAAAATAAATAACGCACACATATATTTAATAAAATAAATAACGCACACATATATTTAATAAAATAAATAACGCACACATATATTTAATAAAATAAATAACGCACACATATATTTAATAAAATAAATAACGCACACATATATTTAATAAAATAAATAACGCACACATATATTTAATAAAATAAATAACGCACACATATATTTAATAAAATAAATAACGCACACATATATTTAATAAAATAAATAACGCACACATATATTTAATAAAATAAATAACGCACACATATATTTAATAAAATAAATAACGCACACATATATTTAATAAAATAAATAACGCACACATATATTTAATAAAATAAATAACGCACACATATATTTAATAAAATAAATAACGCACACATATATTTAATAAAATAAATAACGCACACATATATTTAATAAAATAAATAACGCACACATATATTTAATAAAATAAATAACGCACACATATATTTAATAAAATAAATAACGCACACATATATTTAATAAAATAAATAACGCACACATATATTTAATAAAATAAATAACGCACACATATATTTAATAAAATAAATAACGCACACATATATTTAATAAAATAAATAACGCACACATATATTTAATAAAATAAATAACGCACACATATATTTAATAAAATAAATAACGCACACATATATTTAATAAAATAAATAACGCACACATATATTTAATAAAATAAATAACGCACACATATATTTAATAAAATAAATAACGCACACATATATTTAATAAAATAAATAACGCACACATATATTTAATAAAATAAATAACGCACACATATATTTAATAAAATAAATAACGCACACATATATTTAATAAAATAAATAACGCACACATATATTTAATAAAATAAATAACGCACACATATATTTAATAAAATAAATAACGCACACATATATTTAATAAAATAAATAACGCACACATATATTTAATAAAATAAATAACGCACACATATATTTAATAAAATAAATAACGCACACATATATTTAATAAAATAAATAACGCACACATATATTTAATAAAATAAATAACGCACACATATATTTAATAAAATAAATAACGCACACATATATTTAATAAAATAAATAACGCACACATATATTTAATAAAATAAATAACGCACACATATATTTAATAAAATAAATAACGCACACATATATTTAATAAAATAAATAACGCACACATATATTTAATAAAATAAATAACGCACACATATATTTAATAAAATAAATAACGCACACATATATTTAATAAAATAAATAACGCACACATATATTTAATAAAATAAATAACGCACACATATATTTAATAAAATAAATAACGCACACATATATTTAATAAAATAAATAACGCACACATATATTTAATAAAATAAATAACGCACACATATATTTAATAAAATAAATAACGCACACATATATTTAATAAAATAAATAACGCACACATATATTTAATAAAATAAATAACGCACACATATATTTAATAAAATAAATAACGCACACATATATTTAATAAAATAAATAACGCACACATATATTTAATAAAATAAATAACGCACACATATATTTAATAAAATAAATAACGCACACATATATTTAATAAAATAAATAACGCACACATATATTTAATAAAATAAATAACGCACACATATATTTAATAAAATAAATAACGCACACATATATTTAATAAAATAAATAACGCACACATATATTTAATAAAATAAATAACGCACACATATATTTAATAAAATAAATAACGCACACATATATTTAATAAAATAAATAACGCACACATATATTTAATAAAATAAATAACGCACACATATATTTAATAAAATAAATAACGCACACATATATTTAATAAAATAAATAACGCACACATATATTTAATAAAATAAATAACGCACACATATATTTAATAAAATAAATAACGCACACATATATTTAATAAAATAAATAACGCACACATATATTTAATAAAATAAATAACGCACACATATATTTAATAAAATAAATAACGCACACATATATTTAATAAAATAAATAACGCACACATATATTTAATAAAATAAATAACGCACACATATATTTAATAAAATAAATAACGCACACATATATTTAATAAAATAAATAACGCACACATATATTTAATAAAATAAATAACGCACACATATATTTAATAAAATAAATAACGCACACATATATTTAATAAAATAAATAACGCACACATATATTTAATAAAATAAATAACGCACACATATATTTAATAAAATAAATAACGCACACATATATTTAATAAAATAAATAACGCACACATATATTTAATAAAATAAATAACGCACACATATATTTAATAAAATAAATAACGCACACATATATTTAATAAAATAAATAACGCACACATATATTTAATAAAATAAATAACGCACACATATATTTAATAAAATAAATAACGCACACATATATTTAATAAAATAAATAACGCACACATATATTTAATAAAATAAATAACGCACACATATATTTAATAAAATAAATAACGCACACATATATTTAATAAAATAAATAACGCACACATATATTTAATAAAATAAATAACGCACACATATATTTAATAAAATAAATAACGCACACATATATTTAATAAAATAAATAACGCACACATATATTTAATAAAATAAATAACGCACACATATATTTAATAAAATAAATAACGCACACATATATTTAATAAAATAAATAACGCACACATATATTTAATAAAATAAATAACGCACACATATATTTAATAAAATAAATAACGCACACATATATTTAATAAAATAAATAACGCACACATATATTTAATAAAATAAATAACGCACACATATATTTAATAAAATAAATAACGCACACATATATTTAATAAAATAAATAACGCACACATATATTTAATAAAATAAATAACGCACACATATATTTAATAAAATAAATAACGCACACATATATTTAATAAAATAAATAACGCACACATATATTTAATAAAATAAATAACGCACACATATATTTAATAAAATAAATAACGCACACATATATTTAATAAAATAAATAACGCACACATATATTTAATAAAATAAATAACGCACACATATATTTAATAAAATAAATAACGCACACATATATTTAATAAAATAAATAACGCACACATATATTTAATAAAATAAATAACGCACACATATATTTAATAAAATAAATAACGCACACATATATTTAATAAAATAAATAACGCACACATATATTTAATAAAATAAATAACGCACACATATATTTAATAAAATAAATAACGCACACATATATTTAATAAAATAAATAACGCACACATATATTTAATAAAATAAATAACGCACACATATATTTAATAAAATAAATAACGCACACATATATTTAAGTAAAATAAATAACGCACACATATATTTAATAAAATAAATAACGCACACATATATTTAATAAAATAAATAACGCACACATATATTTAATAAAATAAATAACGCACACATATATTTAAGTAAATCAAATGTCAATTGCACAATACATATAAAATAGAAAAAATAATTCTAAGTAAATTGCAAATGTCAATTGCACAATACATATAAAATAGAAAAAATAATTCTAAGTAAATTGCAAATGTCAATTGCACAATACATATAAAATAGAAAAAATAATTCTAAGTAAATTGCAAATGTCAATTGCACAATACATATAAAATAGAAAAAATAATTCTAAGTAAATTGCAAATGTCAATTGCACAATACATATAAAATAGAAAAAATAATTCTAAGTAAATTGCAAATGTCAATTGCACAATACATATAAAATAGAAAAAATAATTCTAAGTAAATTGCAAATGTCAATTGCACAATACATATAAAATAGAAAAAATAATTCTAAGTAAATTGCAAATGTCAATTGCACAATACATATAAAATAGAAAAAATAATTCTAAGTAAATTGCAAATGTCAATTGCACAATACATATAAAATAGAAAAAATAATTCTAAGTAAATTGCAAATGTCAATTGCACAATACATATAAAATAGAAAAAATAATTCTAAGTAAATTGCAAATGTCAATTGCACAATACATATAAAATAGAAAAAATAATTCTAAGTAAATTGCAAATGTCAATTGCACAATACATATAAAATAGAAAAAATAATTCTAAGTAAATTGCAAATGTCAATTGCACAATACATATAAAATAGAAAAAATAATTCTAAGTAAATTGCAAATGTCAATTGCACAATACATATAAAATAGAAAAAATAATTCTAAGTAAATTGCAAATGTCAATTGCACAATACATATAAAATAGAAAAAATAATTCTAAGTAAATTGCAAATGTCAATTGCACAATACATATAAAATAGAAAAAATAATTCTAAGTAAATTGCAAATGTCAATTGCACAATACATATAAAATAGAAAAAATAATTCTAAGTAAATTGCAAATGTCAATTGCACAATACATATAAAATAGAAAAAATAATTCTAAGTAAATTGCAAATGTCAATTGCACAATACATATAAAATAGAAAAAATAATTCTAAGTAAATTGCAAATGTCAATTGCACAATACATATAAAATAGAAAAAATAATTCTAAGTAAATTGCAAATGTCAATTGCACAATACATATAAAATAGAAAAAATAATTCTAAGTAAATTGCAAATGTCAATTGCACAATACATATAAAATAGAAAAAATAATTCTAAGTAAATTGCAAATGTCAATTGCACAATACATATAAAATAGAAAAAATAATTCTAAGTAAATTGCAAATGTCAATTGCACAATACATATAAAATAGAAAAAATAATTCTAAGTAAATTGCAAATGTCAATTGCACAATACATATAAAATAGAAAAAATAATTCTAAGTAAATTGCAAATGTCAATTGCACAATACATATAAAATAGAAAAAATAATTCTAAGTAAATTGCAAATGTCAATTGCACAATACATATAAAATAGAAAAAATAATTCTAAGTAAATTGCAAATGTCAATTGCACAATACATATAAAATAGAAAAAATAATTCTAAGTAAATTGCAAATGTCAATTGCACAATACATATAAAATAGAAAAAATAATTCTAAGTAAATTGCAAATGTCAA